>VWYI01027232.1:0-140727 GCA_013399455.1 Anthoscopus minutus
ATGAGTAACAGAGAACACCTATGGTTTAGCACAGAAGCAATGGATTCCAGAATATACAGACAAACAAAAACTAACCCAAACCTCTAGGTCTTTTTCTAGCACAACTTGTATTTTTTTTTTCTTTCTACTTCTGTTGAGATTTGGGCTTCTTAAATTTCATTTAAGTTTGGCTCCAGTTCAAAAGGCAGACTTAAGGCATATTGCACACCTACTCTTATAATTTTAAGTCACCCGTTTTCAAGTCTAGTCCATAATTTCTTAAAGCTTTCTAAGCCATTTACTGATAACTTTGCCTAATTAAGTGCAACAATGCATAAATACCTTTGGGAGCCCAGGCTTTACAGTCCTATATCACCAGGCAGTTTCAAAATTGTTCCCTTTAGGCTCACAGCTGCAGTGTATAATCTATAGTATGAAACCAGATCTTTCAAATCCTTTGTCTAGTCCTTGCTAATAGAGACTGAAGCATGGAATTAGTAGGCATTAGTGAGATGGGAAAAGGGAACCTTACCCTTGGCTTAGCTAGCTGCTTAATTTTCTCAATTTCTTCATCAGACATGACATTATAGTATCGCACAATATGAGGACTGTCCCATTCATCTTCTTCTTTAAAGGGAGCTATGAGCAGGTGAGGGTTTCTGTTTCCATCATGGTACCTACAAAACAACCTTTTTTGTCTTCGAGGTGTCTGAAACAAAAAGCCAAACAAAGCATTGTTTGCTCAAACACTTTTCTTGAATTTCAAACAGGCAAGACAAGAAGATAAGCTTCATTCCACACATATTGTAAAAGCCATCAGGTGACCAGAAGACACAAGAGGCAAGCAAGAGTAACTCTGCAATTTACTGCAATTAAAACTAAGATATCCTGTTCCAAATACAACTGAGCAGCATCTGAAACACTAATCTTTAGGAGAATTAAATCATAACAGGTTACAGATTAAGAATTACACAAGCAGTGAGCTGTAAAAAAAAAAGTCTGGTTCTTACAATTAAGACTACACAGATGAAATAAATTGGTTCTTTTCTATGGACTAAGAATTGAAGTCATGTTGAGAGGTACTGGAAATCACTTGGTCTTCACTCCAGAAGAACATGTCTAAGATGCAAAAGGGAAGGAAAAATGTGATTCCCTGAGTGTGGTACAGCATAACCAGCTCTCAGGGGAAAATGCTTCCTTTTGTATCTGTACAGCTGACTCTGAAAAAGCTGAGTAGACAGACTGAGGAGAATCAATTTTCAACAACCCTCAAGAGGTACAGCTAAGAGTTGTTTGTGTGTAACAGTTGAAGATTGAGAAGCCAAGATATAAGGTACAAATTTCACCCTGGACAGAACCAAACTTAATTTTTTCTTAAAAAAAGAGCTTTACAGAAGGAAAAACATAACATGTCCCACCAAGCTTGACCATCCATAGGCAAAGGCAGCATAGTCAGGAAATTCTTGTCTCTTACCATTTTCACCCCTTCACCTCTGCAAAGAGCCTCATAGATATCACGCTCTGGCAAGTAGTCAAGAGGCCTCTCATAGGCTCCACTTTGCACCATGGCTTCTGTAGGTGTCACAGTCTTGTTTACTGACTCTTCTTTCTCCTTCTCCTCTCTTTCCTTCTCCAGCAGCTTCTCAAAGTACCGCAGATTACTGCCTGCTCTCTCATGAGTGCTGTCTTCATTGGGAGAAAAACATACGGAAACAGTGATTTTTGCAAACTCAGGAATTGTTAGTAAAAACAAATCCTTGTATCAAGACAGCAACAATTCTTCCCTTCCTAAAGCATTATTAGGCAAACAAAGGCATTGGCTTCAGTCTGCACAGAATATCAACACTGGGAAGTTTCTGTCTTCGCAAAGGAGAGATGCACACAAGATACAAAAGAATCCTTTCTGGAAGAACCCATCATAAAACTTGTACTCCAAGAAAAAGAATAGAAGTTTTTGTTCTTTACATTTCTCCTTTTCTCACAACTTTTCTACCAGTTCAAGATAAGCAGATCACCAGAGCTCATGAGCAGAGACCAAGGTAGACCACTTGCTGTACCCCTCCTTCCCACCATGCTCCTCACCCACACTGCACAAGCACACTTTAACCAAGTACTGTGGTAGAGTCCAGCCACAGTCTTCAGTCCCAAAGACTTCTCACAGGCTGGGAAGCTCTGAGCCCAGCTACAGAATCCATCTGTAGCTCTAACAGGGCTATACAGGAGAGAGCCTGGATCACTAGCATCTTTGGACATAGTAGAGATTTATTAATGATGTTGGTACGAATCAATAAACATCATCAGTAGACCTTTATCCCAGATAACTAAGAAAGAACAATTCCTTGTTCATCTGTGTTTCTAGATGCTATTACCTACAACAGATTCTTTTCCTTCTGGCCTTCCCAACTTTACCATGTTTATCTCATGGAACCAACCCCAAAGCTCACTCCAATCACCCCTCATTAGAGCACAGGATAATAGCAGCCAGATAAGGAAGCTGAGCTCAGTGCAGAGGAAGCTGCAGCTTTCAGAGGGGACTGCCAAGTGTGTTCCACTGTTTGCTGCTGATAAGGATTTGCATTCTGCTATCAGTGCTAAAACGCACTGCAGAGGGAGCAAGATTTGATACATATTCATATTCTTGTAAATTTTAATTTGAGAATTCTAGTTCTGCAGAAACTAGACTTACAAATATTTTTCAATAGGAAGGTTTCACCCACTCTCAGAATGCTGCTAATAGCTAAACTAAGAATCACAGCTCATTAAAAAAATCCATCAAATACCTAACAACAGGTAATGTTAATTCTAAATGAGGAGGACAGACCTTTCCAATGCAGGAAGTAGGCAAAGCTGGATAGGAAGCTTATTTGCTAACTCAAGGGAAAGCTAGAAACAGTTCAGAAATAAAAGGAGGTTTTAAGAAACTCAATTTGTTCTGAATTTTCAGAATACTGTAAGATCTCAGGCAAACTATTCCAGTGTCCAGAAGTACCTGCACTGAGGAATAAAGAGGCATATGTAAAGTCAGTAGGGCTTTACAGAAGGTGAAGCACTGCCTGCATCTGTGGTAGCCTTGCTCTCCACTTGAGACAAGCAAGGCTTTAACCACTGCCAAACACAGCACCTCAGTCCACTCCAGCAAAGCACACAGGTAGTGAGTGCAGTCAGACACACTGGGGCCTTGGGTAACAGCAGCATGGACCGTAAGACAGCTTGTTAAAGATACTTCATGTATAAACAGACTTTTTTTCAGGACCCACATTTATTATAAGTCATCTGTCAGGATATTCTTTCCAGTCAGCTCACCAATGTGGATGGGCCATGACTTTCTCAGCTCTGCTGCTGGCAACACTCCCCAGCTAAAATAACATGGTCTTTGTTCTTACCAAGCGATATCAGCCGTCTGGTGAGCTCCATGGCTCTGTGCAAATCCCCAAACTGGAAAACAGCATAGCTGAGATAATCTAGGATCTCTACTTTGCTGACTGTTGTGTCCTCCCCATCGTCATGCTGTTTTAAGGCCTGCTCCATCCAGAGCACAGTGTGATAATAGTCCCCATCGTTGTAGGCTGTCTTCCCCATGCCAAAGCAGTCACCAACTGTCAGGGAGGATCTGTATTTTGTTCCTAAAAACAGAAAGATAGCTTTCAGCAATCCACACAGGCACACCTTTGCCTTAAATACTTGGGACACTTTGAGAGGTATCTGAAAATACACACTTTTATCACCCAAAAATGTTTCTAAGAAACAATACTTTGACAATATTTTAAGTTCAGTACTAAAGTGATCACCATCAGAATTAAAGATTAAACTCTGTCTTCATTTTTTTCTAATTAATTCCTTTGGAAACAAGTTTAACAGAAGTTACAATAGTAACCTATTGTGTTTTCTGCTGTAGACAAAGGAAGAGCAGACTAACATTTTAACAAATTTCACCTAATCTACAGATTAACACTGTTAGATGATCAGAGAAGCCTGTCTACATGCATAGCCAGCTTGTTTCTCTTTACTGTGAATCTGTATTTGTGCATAAGTAAGCTGACATTTATTTAAACAAACTGGGTATCCAGTTGAGTGTGACTACACTGATTTCCAGTTGCTCCAGCTCAGAAGATGTACAGATAAAAATTTAAATTTAACTTAATTAAAATTCAGTTAATTATTAATGGTCATTAATACTTCTAATAACTAAAAACATTGTATCAGCTAATGTACTCACATACCAACAAAGCCTATCCAGTTTGTAAACACCATGTTGGTAGCCACCATAACCTGTTTCAGTAGGTGTCTCATGAGCAGCAGCAACAAACATGCATCAGTAACTCAGCTAATAATCAGACATCCCAGCATCTCTAGAATTTTCTGAAACATCTCAGTGGCAAAACCAGTTAATCCTCAATTCATAAAGGACTTTTGGTGAGAGTCTGAGGATATTACCACTTCCTTCCTGTTAAAGCCAAG
Source organism: Anthoscopus minutus (assembly GCA_013399455.1). NCBI lineage: Eukaryota > Metazoa > Chordata > Aves > Passeriformes > Paridae > Anthoscopus > Anthoscopus minutus. Next base: position 4,438 of record VWYI01027232.1, read on the forward strand.
GAGATTTTGGTGCATTTACCTGGCAAGTTCCCTCGAGAGAGGGTTTCAGGATCCAGTTTATAGGTGTCTTGCAGGCGCATCAGAGCCTTCGCTGCTCCAGTCTCATCTTCTTCAGTTGGAAAAAACTGACGCTGGATTGTAAGATTTGCAATAAAGCCTTTGCAGTAAAAAGGAAAGATGTTACTTCCAGAGCTTGAATAACTGTAAGTACAAGATTGACACAGAAGAGAAAATATCTGCTCTAGCTTGAGAATTGAGTTTTAGATAATTCAGATTTAGAGTCTTTTATTAGGCTCAGAAGTTATAAACATGTTGTTTTATGTCCCTTTTCAAGAAATATGGCTCATGAGTAAAAAATAAAGGATAAATAGCTAAACTCCTCCATTTTCTTGAGCCACACAAGATGTACAGCGTGAATCGACCTTCATTTTCCTGTAATGTTATTTTCTGATGTAATAGCTTCATAGCTTAACATTTAAAAATTTAATAGTTTTATTAAGATTTAAAAACTTAATAGCTTTCATCAGATCTCCTGCAATACCCACAGAGACAACTAATTTCAGGTTGTAGTACTGGTCAATGATCTCCAGTTCTGTATTCCAACCTCCAAAGCCTTAAGACCTTTTCAAGTCTCAGTTCCAGGGACAGAGATCTTGATCCAGGACCTCCTCACTAGCATAGGCCCTTACTCAGAGTTAAACCTAACAAGTAAAATCAGGTGATAATCAGAAATAAAATTAAATGCTCTAGGTAGACATATCAGGATTATACAGCAGGTTGGTTGAGCAGAAGAGGAAGCCATCAATTGAAGGAAAACAGCACAACCATTTCCAGTCATACAGCAAGCTAAACTGGAAAAAGAAGCCTTTAGAAAAAGCATTAGTGACAGATGTATTCAATAGATTTCAGTTTCCATTCAGGGAAACTATTTCAAAAGGGAATAATCACCTTGTCTGGAAAAAACTTTCAAGTACCTAAACTTTAGCATATGCAGAGTAGAAAGGGAAGGAACCACACAGGAATCATGTGGTGTTCTGCCTGAAAAACAAAACCACCTCTCCCTCACTTACCAAAAGTCCAGTGAAAATAAACCTCCACTTAAAATAAGGTATGCAAACAAATTCAGGCAGACACTTGACAAAATGATGCAAACCCAAGGATTAGTACTGAAAGCCTTTGATTTAAGATAGGTTTAGAGATAGCAACTGTTTTGACAGACTACAGCCTCTGCCAGCTCTAATGCTGAGGCTGATACAAATTTCTCCACCAGTTCAATACGGGATTCATTTTGATTCTTAATCTTGGTCTCTGATCAAGATGGTCAAAAAAAACAATGATCATCAAGTAACAGACTGGGAAGCAAATGAAGCAGTTTATATACAAGAGAATATAACACTCAACAGTTACCACCACACCTTTAAGCATATCCCATTCTCCCTTTTTCCCCAAATAAAACAGATTCTGAGACTTGTCTGAGATGTGTTTCAGTTGCAAGCTTTGCACGTTTCACTCACTTGGGTAATCAGTACACACAAGGCAAGTCCATAGCTGCTTTTTAAACAAACTTGGCAATAATATTTAAACCACAGCCAAGCTTGTGATTTTCCAGAACACAAGGCTGCCTCCCAACAACAGTTCCCTGTAACTCCTTACCATTTGCTGTATCCTGAAGAACCAGGTTTTCCAATTCCAGCCAGTCAGTATTCAAACGCTTCACAAGCTTATATGCATTTACAGGGTGTGCCAGATACCCTTCTGGATCAGAAGCTGATTTGCTGGTCAGTATATCCATTTTTTCAGCCCATCTGGAATGAGAAGTGTGCACCTCAGCCTGAGAACAATTTATGAATGCACATGTTCTTTCTTAAACCATTCAACTTACACATCTAGATCAAATTATTGTCACTTTTACTGTCAAAACTGGCTTTCAACCCTTCAAGTTCACAAGGATAAAATGGAGGGTTTTTACTTCCAATAGTCTCTTTCCAAGGGAAAATATTTTCCTTCTTGTAAGCAGGGCTCATGGCATGAAACAACAGGCAGCACAGAGCACTAGCACAGAAGCATTCAGCTCTCATGACAACACTCCTGATATGACTCTTATGTCCTCTCTACAGGAACCCTGTGATGGTACAAGGTCAGGGTAAAGCAGTGAGAGCCTACCAGAGCACCATTTCTAAAGAAGCAAATTCTACATAAAACAGAGACCCTTGTAGGTTAATGGGAATCAATTAAACCAAGTTAGTACCTATCCTTGTGATTGTCTACTGAGGAAATACTAACAAGATTTAGCATTAGAGGGTGGTGAGAAAGATGAGGTGTGACTGAACACAAACGAGCCGTTTTGTCACTCTTCATTACACAAATCTCCCCTACCTTTTAATCTGAGAGAGCTTTTCCTCTTCTGCTCGGATATATTCCTGTAAAGATTGTACCAAATCCTTCTCTGCATAGATCAGGTCTGTCATTTGACCTAAAAAGAGTAGGAGCAAATATTCATCAGATCTAAACAGCACAATTCCTAAGTGCACAGAAGACAAACCTTAAATGCTCCAGGGCTATTTAAACCATTACAAACAACAGACAAATTAAGAGTGTGCACTTCAATGCCTGTAAACCACAAAAGCTATTAGACCCATAGATCTGGTATTCAAATGCTTCAAGGGACTTTTAAAGTCCCATCTTAAACAGTTCACGTAGCTTTCCTATGACCCTTCCTCTGCCTCTGAATTACTTTTAGTGTTACAAGTGCATGAAAGACAATTAAAAGAAGGGTTTGATACTCATACAGCTATGGAGGCAAAGCAACAAAAGATCTAAATGACTGCAAAAGCATCTGTTTTACATATGGATACAGATTAGGTCACGCTAACATATTATTAGCATAATCACTAGCATCATTTAAAGTTACAGCTTTACAATATGGGTATCTGTGGAAACAACATATTATTACACCTAGGGGAATTTCAGACTACTGTTCAGAGACACACACACTCTCCTGATTAGCATTAGTGGAAATTGCTAACATATCAATCATAATTGCTATGATAAACTTGGCTTTTGAAAGCCCAAACTGAAAGAGCATGATGAGATTCATAAATGCAACCACAGCTCCAGCATTCCAAAGTAATTATGAAGGAGGCATGATTAAGCAGATAGAAGGCAGCAGGATGTGCTAATTTTCAGAGTTAGGAAAGGTTCAGAAATAGGTAAGTATAAACAGAAGGTGATCCTTCATGGAAGTTTTGTATAAAATGCTACTTAACTTAGAGAAATCAGAAGCAAATAATACACATGTAGTTAAATATTGTTCAGTCAGCCACAGGGCATGTAAGGAGGTTGTCAATAGGACTCCAGCTGAGCAGTCCCACACTGTGGCACAGAACAAGCTACAAGGACCTCTGAGCTTTGCCATTCATAAACAGCTCCACTGACTCAAAGGACATTCTGGAGAACAGCCAGCAGCCTCTAATGCCCTTATGGAGGGCAAGTCCCCAGTTTGCTTTACAGGAAAATGTTAAACCAATTAACTGCAGAAAACTCTGTGCTTATTTGAAGCTCTACCATAAACATACATGGTTCCATCCTATTAGAGCACAGGAACTAAAATGCCATAAAAATAAAATTATTTTACAGACTTATTACAATGCAAATTCTTTAGGATTTACTCAGGCCTAGAAAAACACACAATGTAAGGGAGTTGCTACTAGTTTTTCCTTCTGACACCTAACTCCAACTTTTTGAGAAGACAGGAGATTTCAGATGCTGTGGGGAAAAAAAACTTCACATATTTACCACTTAAATTATTTTCATAACTGAAATTCAGGACTACACTTTTTAGCATAAGAGCATTTAGCATGCTCTGTTCAAGATGACAACAGATCACAAAATCCTAATAGAACACAGGCCCCATCTTACTTTACTGACAGAGGCCCCAGAGAAACTTGAATAGTGTTGGTCAGTGTTCTAAGTCAAGCAACTGCAAACAAATGGCACTGATGCTGCAGAAGAGCAGGTTTTCCTAATAGAGACAGTGTTGGCCAGGGCCATATGAAGAAAGCCATATGCTTCAGATGATAACTTCAATAGTTCTAGCAATCATAATAACCACATCACAGCATCATGCATTGATTCCTTCCACACCTATGGAGGTAAAGAACTCTGCTTTTGTGTGCCAGATCAGGAAAACACAATGGAAGAACATCAACTGCAGCCAGGGTTTCATCTTCCAGATACCTCAAACCTGTAAAAAATTAAAAGGAGAAGGAGGAAGAAAAATAATTAACTTATTTGTAAGAAACAAGCTGAAGCATTAATCTTTATCTTCAGTCATTTTACCCTCACAAAAATTATTTAGACTCTCTGAATTTTAATTAGTAAAGCTTGAAAAAGATCTTCAACCATAGGAGCTGTTACTTAACAGTCTCAAATGCTATCTTGCATGCTTTTTGAGATTTACATTGAAGACACTGGAAAGTCCACAGGAGAAAAGTAAGGGAAACAGTATGTAGTCCACTGAGACAGTAAGAACAAGCTCTTTTGCAAGAGCAGTTCAGCACCTTCTATGTCAGACATAACTAGAGCTGGAAAATATGAGACCCACAAAATTGTATTATATTCCAATAATAATAATAAAAGTCTAAATTAAATGAATTTATAGCATTCTATAAAACTCAGTTATTTAAAAACTGCCTAGAAACACAAATAGTGAGAAAGCCAAATAGAGAAATAGAACATTTTGTAATGTGGAAGTGGCAGCAATAATTGGAAAACTTAAGAGAAATTTCTAGCTCTGCTTATTCAAGATGCATCATCTCAGCATATTGGCCTCTGGGCACAGCCCTTATAACTTCTGTATTTCACAGGCTGTGCCAGTTTAGAAACCCAGACCCAGAGATGGATGTTGAAAGCAGATTGTTTCACTTCCAAAAGCACAGCCTGAGGGGTATGGGAGGAAAGCCAGTCTGAACAAATGGGGTCAAGTGAAGCAAGGGATGCAAGGGGCATACAGAAGAGCCTCCTGGGAGATCTGATGACCAGAACACCTTCTCCAGGGGATTTGTGAGAAGCACTGCACTTAGATCAGCTCACTCCAGAGCTGCCACACAGGAACAGCCACCAATGCCAGCCTCATGTAGGAGCACTGCTGCACATGGAGATCTTGGCACATCTTTGGCACAATGTCAAAAGGGAGGTTACAACTCTCCACCTCAACTCAGGAAGCACTTACTACTTTTTCCTACTCAATGTAACTGGGCAAATTGATGTCTCAAAATTACATGGGTGATCCAGTAACTCCAAATACAGTAAAAATGCATCTATTGGGGGCAAAATGGAATGAACCTGAGAAACGGGAATGGAGGAGGAAAAGGAAAATATATGGAGTGTCCTGAAATTTCAAGCAATGCAACAAATAGGAAGGAATCAAGATAATTCTGCAGCATCTCTAATTTGCTCCCTTGAGCTCCACACATCTTCCTCCAAAAGATGAAATATCCACAAAAGATAAAAAGTGGATACTGCCCTTTCTGTCTTGGATTTTCAAGCCCACAGCACAACTCTCACCCTCAGCTGGGCTCACCAGTGCCACAGCCACACACATCAAACACACCCTCAGTGATACCACCATCACTAAAATCATTAGAAATAGCTCTGTCCTCTGTTGTATTATCACACGGCAATATGATTGCTTTTAAATTATTGCTTTGATTGCTTTACAAGACTACACAAGGAATCGGAATCATTTACCACAACAGTTTGGAAGCACGAGTAAGCAGGAAAATGTCTCACAGTATTGCAAAAAGTCTCCTTCCCCTCTTCTGTTTCTCACCCTCCTGCAAACCATCTATTCCCAAACTGCTTGTTTAAGTTAGTTAAGAACGAGTACATGGGTAATCTGAGACATGAGTAATGCAGAGTGCATAGTGCCATGGAGAGGTCTGCCGATATTACAAGCCACAGTAAGTGATATAGCAGAAAGCCCACCAAGTCAAATGCACTTGGGAAGTGCATTAATTTGAACACATTAAGCCTCATCTATCCACCTAAATAGTCTGCCATCATTTAATGGAGTGGTTTTGTGGATGCACAACATAAAGCCTGGGAGAACAATTAAAAGTGAGTATTTCAGTTAACACAACTCTACATTCTCCTGCACCTTCTCACCATGTTCTCTCACAGCCAAGGATATCTGCCAAGAAGTACACCTACCACAGCTAGCAGCCTGTCTTTGCAATAGATCTTCAACAGCTTTACCAGCCTACCCAATTTTACTTGAGTGAATAAACAGACCTCAGTAAAAAGAAAAAGCAGCTCTTGCTCAAACAAGCAGGACACCTGGCTACAGGGCCTGAAGACTGTTTGTACACATTCTTTACACAGCTGTTACTGGGAAAACCAGCACAAATAATGAATTACAGGAGGCTGAATATCCACAGTCTCGGCTGGCAAGAGCATGTGTGCACAACCATAGGTCCATGTGCCCACCCCACTCCAGCTGAACAATCTTGCTAACAAAGAAGGCAAGAGGGGCAGAAGAGGCATGAGCAGCCCCTTCTGCCCCGGTAATGGAGACAAATATTTTTAAAGCCAGTGTGTTTTATTCAAACAAAAATGCCAGACAATAAGCCTCTGTAGGACAAACACTGCTTATATTTCTGGCTTTTTCTTTTGTGAGGTTTATTGAGGGGGGTTGGTTTGGTTTTTTGTTTTTTTTTACTTCTTTACAGTATAAGACCTCAATGAATCATTATTCCCTATAGAAATGGTGCTGTCAGTCTTAGAGAACACTGGCAGAAAGAAAAAATGGTTCTAGACAAAATACACAAGGATGAAATTTTTCTCCACAGGTTAGGCTGAATACTTCATTAAATAAGCTTTCTAAAAACCTCATAATCAACAAGATATAAAAACAGAGACCTGTTAAAGGGAAGTTGCTTGCACATTTATCATGGTTCTCAGTTCCTCACTCACATATCCAGTAACAGGGAGCATGGGCCAGCTACCAGCCAAAAGGGAGGACTTTTTTCATGAAAGAGGAGAAAACAAATACCTATTACTCATCCAGTGCCTTTAGGATTGAACTCCTGATCAAACTAATATGATACAGTTTCCTTTACTTACCATAGTACAAGAGTATTCCACTTGCCTGACAGCTTAACTAAAAACAGGGACAAAAAAATCAAGTCCTTCATCCAGCTCCAAATTTGCAGATATGCAGGAGAATTAAATTAAGTGGAACCAACATAAGACCAGTCTGTACAACATAAAGAACACAAGTCACACCCTTTATTGTGGTAAACTAGACCAGAATGTTACTTATATATAAACACTCCTCTTGATCACATAACCTCCAGAAAAAATCCTCAGTGTTCTCCTACTCCATGGAGAAGGAGAACCCTTCACCTGTCCTGAAGGTGACAGTACTCCCTTTGCTATGGGGCTTCTCAAGGGGAGGTGGGGAACTGAGGTGTGATGTAACTGCTCCAAACTGCTACAAGTGAAGTCATCTCTTTTTCCAAAGACTAAGCATGGGAAAAATTTTTCGAAGCATGCAGCAATGGTTTCTTCTAAGTAATTAAGACAGAGTACTGGTCTCTGGTTTTGGTTCCATGCTCATAGACCCAGAATTTGCTGCAGAGGAATAAAGCTTGTGAGACAAATATCATAACCAGATACTGTCAACATCTGATTAATATACCATTTTTCTGAGCTACCGGAATACAGCATACGAGCTGATGTCACAAGTAAGGGTTACAGCCTGTCTCCTCTTCTCTTCTTGCCTGTCCTGTTAAAGACACCTGAGAAATCACTCTGAAAACAGCTGCTTCCATATGTATCTACACTTAAATATCATGGTGGAATCTAATAAGCAAATCACTAATTCAAGATCACCTCAAGCCACTGATGAGTTCTTGGTGCACACACAACTGTGTGGCTCCGAAGTTTGGTCCATCCTCAAAGGTCGGACTGTTGGATGAAACAGGTCTGTTTGAGGCTCCTGCAAATGCCACTGTTTTCCACCCTACCTTCTTACTTGCAGACACACCAAGCAGTACTGAACTGATGCTGCAGATGGCTTCATCCCTTTCCCCTCCACAAACAATGGAGCTTCAAAAGTAGGCATTAAGCCGCTATCAGTACTGATGGCTGTAGATAAGATTAATGATATCTAGGTGGAAAATTATATAAATAAAAAACCTCCAAGGCTGCTTACTTATTAAGAGACAGAAGACAGGCTTAATTTTAAACAGATTTTCAAGATGTTGCCAAGGAGGAGGCTCTCTCAATACCAATCAAGAAAAGCAACCATAAAATTATCCACTTGTAGCAGTATTTCAAGTCTTGCAGATTAGCCCAACAATAGCAGCTATATAACTTTTTAAAAACTATTAAATACTAACAAAAGAAAACCTATACAATTGGCTGAAGACTTTGAAACATCAGTAATTCAGAGCTGAAGTTCACTATTCAAATGAGCTCAGATGAACCAGTGCTCAACCCAGCCCCTTCCTCCAGAGCACATGGGCTTTACTGCTCAAAGCAGCTTATGCCAACATCACCACCCCTCTTTACAAAGTATTGTAATATGCATGTAAAACAATTATAATCACCTAGGAAAAACACCAATATGATTGTCTTGTGCTTCTTAAGGCAAGTAAAAAGAAAATGAGGAAAAGCTGTTCATTTGCAAGCATTGACAAGGACACAGCATAATCATGCAAAACATTTCTTTGAACATAAAATAGATTATAACCACCTTAGAAGCCATAATCATCTTGATTAGGTCCTAATAACTTTTTTTAAACTATAACAAAAAATGTTTTTTCCACACTCTACAGAACAAAACTGATGCAAGTCTATGGCACAGCAAATCCACCTGAATCTTACTCTGGAAGCTCTGCCTTTATAAAGCAGCCTGGAGTCAAATTCCACAGTGCTGGTGAAGAAAAAAAGACTCTGGGCTATTTCCACTACCGATTATTTTTTTAGCATTAATATTTAGACTGCATTTTACTGTGCAAAGGCCATGACTTTAGCATATCATCATACTTAACATAACTTGATATAACTTACCATTTGCTCATGTAAACCATTAAAAATACCTTCCTGTTCAGAAATAAGAGGGGTTCTTTTCATATTCAAAGGTCAGTGACTGTTTCTTTCAACTGAATTTAATTAAAATCAGGCATTATCTCCAAGGTTATCATTATCTCAGGGGTCGATTCTATTCTAACATCACCCTAGAACATGCCACCTTCCACACTCCATGTTCTCATATCTCTGACATATAGAAAACCATGCAAAAAATCAGAACTAGTCATAGGAAAGATATCTATGTTTACAGCTTCTTTGGAAGTTTGCCAATGTGCACAGAATGGAAAATATAAACAGACTGGATTCCTGACTTAAACCTCCAATGAAAAATTTCTTATACTAACTAGTAAATACTAACTAGTAAATGCTTCTCCCTCTGCTGTTATTCTCTCTGAATATGTAATTCCTGCATGGCTTCCCAAAGTATGATAAATCACATTAAAAAATTCAATCCCAAGAAATTATGGAAATAGCAAGAACTGCTCTTGTCTGTTAGTGTCACAGCAGTGCCAATTTACCAATGCAGAATAATGTTCTGTTGTGAATGGCAGTTACTGATTGCTATATATATATTCACAACATACCTTTGGGATTATTTCCAAGTCCTTAATGCCAGAAAGATGAAGTATTACCCTGGTAAAGACTGCCACAGCAGCCTTTCAGCTCCACTCCACCCTTGCAGAGCACCTATAAAATTAAAGGGCAAGAGATTTTGTTACAAAAACCTCTTCTGGGGAACACTACTGCTGACAAAGAGGGATGATTATTGGCTAGAAACACTGAATATCACGAAGTCAGACAGCCCTCAATAGAGTCTTTATTTACATATCCTCTCTCCTTGCTTCCAGGAAACAAGGACATACTTTGCTTCCTGAAATAAAACTACTCCTGTCTAGTCAAAGGCAAGTTTTGCTGTCGTATGACGTGCCAAGGTGCTGTGCCCCAGCTGAGCTGTGGTAACATTTAAGTACCACCTGCAGTTTTCACACTAGCTGCTCTCCACTGCCTTTGCACAGCCTTTTCCACCAAGGCTTTGGTTGCTACATTGTACAGGTCACACACAGCTGCTTGTGCTCTCCTGGCTTGTCCCCAGCTCAGCTGCACAACTATGCAGGGACACGCTTTTTTTTTTGAAAAAAAAAACCAAAACAAAACCAAGCACCCAGAGCAAAATAAACTGAGACGTGACCAGTGGACCAGAACAAGTGGGGTTTGAACACCTCTACTAAGTTTGAGTCATCGCTTCGTCTACGCTGAGCAGCAGGCAGGGAACATGCACAGCCAGTTAATGCAGAGTCAGCTGGCAGTCATTTTAACCGGGAATGCCAGTCCTATGAAACCCAAACAGCGCGGAGAAGGAGAACAAGCTTTTCCACTATGTTTGCGATGACACTTCTAACACGCTTACAAAGACCCGCTGATGTTTTACGGTATCACCTCCTCTCCGTGCCAGACCGCTATCCTCCACAGCTCAGCCCGTGAGCAGCACCGACCCGCGGCAGGCAGCTAGACCGGGGCAACCACTCAGGACCCGCCGACCCCCAGCAGCGGAACAAGGATCCCAGACAAGGATTAAACCGCGGCGCGCCAGGGCTGAACAGCCTTCAAGCCGCTCGCACTGCGCTGCCGGGCAGCTTTCACGGCTCGCCCGCAGAGGGACCCCCGCGAATGCCCCGGGACTGAGGCAGCGGGCACAGCGTGTAACGGAGTGCTGCCGCCCTGTGCACAGGCTCCGGCTGTGGCCGTAGCCTCAACTCTGCCCCGCTCGCCCCAGGCCCGCTCCCGCCGCAGCCGCACCTCACCCCGCAGCCGCACCTCACGCCGCTCCCGCCGCCCGTTCTAGAAGCGCCCCGGCCCTTCCAGCTCCGCCTCCCGTCGGCCCCGCCCATCCTGAGCCCCCCCCACGGAGCCCCTCCCCCGCCGTATTGCCAAGAGTAGCGGCGCACACCCCGCCGCCCGCGCTGACCGGGCTCTGCTGAGGTCTCGTAGCGGCTGTTCCTCGGTGAAAAGCGGATCCAGAGGGAACACAAACACCCCTGTAACCCCTGCTCCATCCCTGGAACAGCCTCCCTGGTTCTGGATGTGATCCCTGTAGGCTGGGGGCGACTTAGGCGCTGCTCACAGTACGGCCTAGCCAGCGTTCAGCAGCTCCGGGTGAGCCCTCGGCGAGTGGCGGGCGAGTGGCGGAAGGAAAATGATGGAAATGAAGGAAAACAATCTCAGTGCCAGAATGTGGCAGGACCGTATGAGCACGGTGATGGGTTCACGCTGGTCTGAGCTCTGCCGAAGGGAAGAGCAGCTGGAGTCCCACTGGGTCTTCCAGGACCACGGCCCAGCTTCGGGCGAGGATGGACCCGACACGAGGCACGTGTAGAGCTGAAACAGGGAAAATCATTCCCCAGCTCACCAGAACGTCTAATTTACTGTGTTTCCTCTCCAGAAACCAGAATTCACACTTATTCTGAGTAACCATCATCACTGCCATCCTAACAGTCACCTCTACAAAAAAAGCCATCTTTCCAATATTAAATAGAACCAGGAACCTAATTAGACCATGCAAGACACCATGAACAAGCTACCTCTTGCTTTCCAAATTCACTCCATCACAAGTGCATTTTCTAAGGAGGGATCTAGTGAACAACTGAAAAACCAAGGCTTTGGCAGATGATCACCAAAGCACAATCCATAAGAAAAATAGAAAATAGGGAAATAAATATCTAACATAAGGAGGAAATTTCAATGATGCTTGCAACAACTGCTAATATAAATCATAATAAAAAGGTCCAGCGGTCCTGTCACCAGAGCATACTAACACAGTACTATATATTGCACATACATCCACTTTGTACATTAACATTTACTTAGGTGAATTTAGAAATGATTGTTCATTATCAATGAGAGAAGCAAGCTGTGAGTCTGTGGTGGCATTAAGGATATTAGTACGTTTTAGAGACATCGTTAGTCTTCAGACCCAATGACATTAGTCAGCTAGATTCCTTACTCAATTCTGATGCTTCTTTGTTAATCTATTTTTATTATAGACTTATTGCTCTTATGCTAGGGAGAAATAGATTTTTTTTCCCTTCTCTTTTAGTAGAAAGGACTAAAAATGTGTTTGTAGAGGTGTGTTGAGTTTGTACAACAACATTTTGGTAGTGAGGCCTGTGAGAAGCTGCTGGAAGTTTTCCCCATGCCCAATGGAAACAACATTGCTACTGGACATCTGTGCCCATTGGCAACAGTAGCGGTATAAATGTGTTTTAAAAGAAAAAAAAAACTTGCGAAACGGCAGACAGAGAGGGCAGTGAAAATATGTGAGAGGAACAACTGAACCCAGAGAGCTATGACATGGAGATCTGCTTTAAGACCAGGAGAATCAAGCATCCAGTGTGTGTTTGAAGCCCTTACATTCTTGAAAAGGAGAGTTAAAACCTCTTTGCAGAGAACTTGGCTGCTGAAAGTACACACAAGTATTTTTTGATGCCCCCTTGTCTCTCAAGGGTTTGTTCAAGACCTAGGCAGAGGAAATATTAAAGTTAACTGAAGGGTACTTGTGTCATACTGTATAAGATTTCCCATAGAACAATGCAGTGAGTCAGAATGGAGAGGCAGGACTATGCTTGGATAATAACACTTTCTGATCTAGCATAGCTCAGGTTTCTCCCTGAAACTGAAGCTAAAACTAACACGTGTAAAAAGGCCTTGTACAAGAACAAATTTGAAAATTAGCTGTGTCTGTTGTACTTCCTTTTTCCTTTTTCATGAGAGAAAAAATAATCACACCAAATCCTAGGAGAGCATGGATGGAAGCCAAAGTCAAGGCATGTCAAGGCAGACAACATGTCTGCTGTTCAAAGATCCTGCTGAAAGTCTGAGCAATGTCTTTACATCAACTGCAGATAAAAGATTGTGCCATGCTGTGGATATGCTGTCTGCTGAAGCATCATCTAGTTAGTCTTATTAGTCTTCCTTTAGCCTGTGCACAGGTCGACCTCACAAGCCAAGGATTTGATGTACCAAAGGAAATACAAATGACATTGTTTATGATGGGCAGGAGCCAAGGGGCTTCTGAGGCAAGGGAAGGCTATATGGACTGGGACAAGCCTCTTGTGCCAGATGTACCTGTGGGCTTGGCACCATCTGTACCAGCTGACAGCAAAATCACAGAGCATTTCCAAACAGCAATATTTCTGAGCATTTGTCAGGAAGCCATCATCAATGCCTTTGAATCAAACTCTCTGAGTGTTAGAGAAATGTCTCCATCACAAGGAGAAGGTAGGACTAAAATACAAACACTGGAAAAAGGCAACATGGCCAGAAACACACAAACGCCTTACTGCAAACAGACCTGAGTACAACTTCCTCTTGGAATAACACACTGTGCACAGCAGCAGTGAAAAGCTACATCAGGTTACTTGCTGTTCCACAGCCCACACAGCCCACTGCTCTACCTGCTCCCACTGCTCTCCACTGGGCATTTGCTGTCCTGATTGCAGGTAACTGTCCAGCAGCCAGCTAAGGCCAGCTCAGTCATCCCTGCATGGGGCTGCCCTGAACAGGCTAAATAAATCCAGTATGTGAAACACTGAGGTGTCAACTATACCATGCTTTGTCCTCTGACAAAGAGACCCTGGCTGCAAACAAACTCCTGCTCTGAAGGTTTCCTGAGCAGTCTGACTCATGCCAGGATTCTGCTGGAATGGGAAAAAGGCTTTATGCTGACAGACTTCTTTGGGAACTCAGTCCTGTGAAGCCCTGAGCCACCCCAGTGCTGGTGCAGCTGAGCTGAGGAGACTGGAAGGCTTCAGGCAGTCATGAATAACTCAGTGTTATTCAAGGCTGCACCCCTTGAGGACACTGGAGTGCAACACAGACAAGTGAAAGGATAGGATTTATGCCTTAAATTCTGCTGCAGATTATCTAGATAAGACTTAAGGTGAGATTAACACACAGTGTTCAGATGGAAAAGGTCTGTCACACAGAGCAGTACCTCCAGCTGACTCTGTGCCAGGTTTGGCAGACTAAAGCTGGATTCAGCAGGATTGTCCAGGGAGAATCTGACGGCTCATGTTCCTATTCGACATAATTATGGTATGGTGGAGGCTGGTCTGGCAGTGCTCTGAGTCATGCCCAGCTGCACATTTATGAGCCCGTTTAAACTTCTGCAAACACAGAAAAAACTGGTGTCTGACTGATTTAAACTTACTTATGACTTATTTAAACTGACTTCTTTAAAACTGTACAAATGCACCTATACAGAATTTGAGGGGTCTGACTGTGCAGGGAAGAAAAAGATACACATTCTCCCCTTCTTATTTAAAATTACATTGCTCATGTTTTAATTAGATTTTCCAAATTATCCAGGGATGCCCAAAAGAATCAGGGGATGTAGTGATGCACACTGCAGTTGTTGCTAAGCATGCAAGGGGCTTGCAGGACATAAGACAGCTTTTATAAATTATGTTCTTATATTGTCCTTTGAAATCTGTCAGGGGGCATTTGGGGTGGACAGCTCTGAGGACTGTGATCCTCATCATTTGCATCATTTGCATGCAAAGGAGGCACTGTCCAGGCTGAAGCATTTTTTAGCCATATCCACATTTCATGGTTTTTAATCAAAACTTGGTCCTCACCTCAGCAAATGAATAAAGTCTTCAGTGAACTTGGCTAGCAGGAATGATGACTCATCCTGTGATCCCTGCTTGAACTAAGAAGGAAATGCTCTCAGTGGTTGGAGCCTGAGGAAGATGCCGATTTCTGCAGAAAGGCACATTCCCATTTCCCTGTGTCATCACAACTGGGGTGTAAAGTAAGGTGAAACACACCTGGGTGGCTGCTAAGCAGGCACCTCTGAGCATTGCCCACCCAACCCCTGTGTTCTCTGAAGAGCAGTGATTTTCACTGCTGGGTAAAGAAATGAACACTTTGAAGTAACACAGACAGATCACCCTACCTGAAGCTGAGAAATCAACCTGCAAGGGATTTGAGCTTGTGACATATTTAACATAGGGGTTTACGGAGGAGAAGCACATATTTTGCATAATAAAGTCCAAGAGGGAATGTGGAAGAGAACAGGATCCTCCCACACTGCACTGGGCAGACTGTTCTGTGCATGCTCTGGATTTCAACATAGATTCTGTACAAGGCTAAGTGGCCAATGGAAAAGTTCTCTAAATTATTCCTTCGCATACTCCAGCATAAATCAAATCCAGAAATAGGAACGGACAGCCAGTCACATTATTCCTTTTAGGTTTAGAGAAAGATGTAGTTAAGAAATATGGGTAAAAGACATTACAAACCCATGAAAAAAACCCACAAATATATCAATCTTTGTTTTATTTAGGCTACTAATTAGTGGATGAAAAAACATACCTTAAAAAAACCCATATTGAATCAGTCTGAAGTCAGATCCGGGTGAAGTATTTCTCTCTGGAGAGATGGTAATTTGCAGTCACTGCACTTTACATGGCAATCATCTGCCTGGCATAGCTCCTGCTATGTGTGTGGGTTTTCCACATAGAACTGAGGTATATTTATCCAAAAAAGATTCCTCACATGAGGAAAAGGTCACTGCATCTGGGTGTTTTTACAAAAGACATCAGCCTTGGCAAATGTTGCTTGCAAGTTCTGCAGTCTCACTGCTGACTGGCTCCAGCACTCTCAGCTCCATGTCCTTTCTCATTCAGCATTAGCCTGTGCTGGCTTTTCACATCCCATCTTTCCACACATGATTTACAGACACCTTGGAAGGGAAACCCAGCTGATGAAAAATGCTTGTGCAGAGGGCTTCTTAGCTTTGTGCTGAGAATCTGAAATCTCAGATCTTCGGACTGAGATCCTAGGGAGGATGACAGCATTCCTCCTAAATTTGATCAGAGGTGTAAGTTCCACTCTGACAGACTCATGACCCCTAGTCCTGCCAGCAGCCACCCAAGCAAAGCAAACATATCTTTCCTCCACTGCAGAATACTTAGTCCTTTAACTTCTCATCATTCTCACATAACACCCCTTCATTTTTGTTTTGTATCATTCATGATTTATTCACAGCCACCCAGGCTACAAGGGGACAGGGTCAGTCTTCTTCCCAGAGATGCCTCCTCTCCTACCTGATCTGGAGCTGTTCCTGCAAAGCCTCTTTTCTGAATCCCCATTTCAGTGCTCAATCAGGGCAACCCTGGCAGCATGAGTGCCAATCCTTCCTCTGAGCAGCAACATCTGCACAGCAAAACACAGTGGTAGAATTGTTAACTTCTGGAGTTCCTGAAATCCTTTCTGGCATATCTCTTGATTTTAAAAATATTTGTCTGACTTGAACAGTAGATCTTTATTCCTTCCCAGGCAGAAGAAGAGGCACAGTGTATGCACTGTATACTCAACATAAGTAAACAGTGAATACCTGAGCATGAACATTCATGTAGAGGTATTAAATAAAGCAGTGACCTCCTTTCACTACAGCTGCTGGAAGGGAAAATACATCTTCTGCATATATCCATGCTACAACTCCATAGGTGAAGTCACACCATTCATTTGCTGGCATTATTCCAGGGCAAATGCTTTTTATTGCTCTGCCTGTGATAGGATACACAAGACAGTTAATTTCTGGCATGATCTGGAGACGTGCAGAGGCAGAGATTTCTCCCACAATGACCAGCTCTACAGTAAATATTGTATGTGGAAGCATCTTCAGCTCCACATTTTCCAAGCACATTTAAATAACTGAAAGAGCTTAAAGCAGTATTGGCCGTGTTCTTCCCTTACATTAGAAAATCATCAATAAGAGAAAAAAGAGAAATAGACAGGCAATGTATTTAAACTGCCATTGCAAGAAATGAAATTGCATATCTGAAAAGAGTATATACATTTAACAATTTCTGACATTTGAACAGATTCCAGTGTTTTTAAAGGCATTTTCATAACTCCTGATATAACTGCAATGATATAATTGTGTGGGTTTATGTTCTAGTCTACTCTTTCTTACGTATCTCTTCAACTCTATTTAGCAATTACTGAACTGAGTTATTCTGGTTAATGAAGATTTAAAGCTCCATGGTTAATACAGAAAAATAGTATGTTTGGAGAATATGTAAAGCAACCAAGAGGCTAATAATAATAATAACATTTGCTTTAACATAAAAATGTCCCTTGACTTTTTTACTTGCTGTAGAGCTGGATAGAAATTCAGTAGAAAATTAAATTGTATTTTCTCATTTGTAATTCAAGAAAGACATTAAAAGGTCATAAAATAAATCTTCATTTCCACTTGGCTCAATCTGGCTAGTATTGAACGTATGGGTGTGACAGAGGAAATGTACCACAAGGTAAATAATTTTGGCCCTACCGACAAATCCTCCGTTTATACAGATTGTAAATCTCTAACAATTTCAGGAGAACGGCCCTAATTAGCACAGTTTCCGGTCCCAAGATGTTATAAAATGAGTTGAGTTGTTGCTCAAGGCCACACAGAGAAATTGTAACACAGAAAAGCTGTTAGAGCTCAAAGCTACACAAAGGAATTATTATTGCTTAAGATAGCATGAAGGCCTAGATAAAAATTGTGCAAACGCTGCACAATAAACATATTTTCCAAATGTGATAACAACATGTACTGCGCATGACGGCAAACTGAGGAAGACCAAAAACTTCAGCCTCAACGACCATCAAAGGGTTAAAACGACCACCCAGCAACAGGAGGCGCAGGCGCATTACAAAGGATAACGGGGTAGGGGGGTGTAGAAAGAAATTTTGCCAGACAAAGGCTCGAACTGTCTATAAGCTGTGCTCTAACATGCACCCTCTGCGTGCCGATTGGTAGAGCCAGACTCCTCGGTCGCCCAGCGCTGTCCGATTACCTGTGCTTGCTTAATAAATTAGAACTTGCATTTACCCAAATTTGCTCTGGGTTGAATTTACTTATTACAAAGAGATGAAGCTACTTTTAATTACCTGTGGATCCAACCCTGGTATTGCACCCTAACTTGCTGTCCCTGTAACGATTTTGTGAAGTCAAAAATGAAATGACACACTTTTCTTGGAGGGTGTATCTGGTGGCACAGTTCTGCTGCTGTGGTTTTACACTCTGCTGCACACATTGCCAGTGGGAAGCCAAGGGCAGCTGGGAACACAGACATGGCTGCCCAGCTCCCAGCAAGGCCTCACAGGTCTGGAGCTGCCCTTTCACCATCATTTTGCTGTGAGAAATTAAAGGACATCCTTGGGCTGTTGGAAAGTTCCCTTGGAATCATAGAATATCTTGACCTGGAATGGACGCACAAGGATGACTGAGTCCAGCTCCTGACCCTCCACAGGAGAACCCCAAAAATCCCATGATGTATCTGAAAGTGTTGTCCAATCCGTTGTTAAACTCAGAGCCATGTGGCTATGCTAAGCAAGTGACTTTTCATGCCTCAGTGAGGCACTATTTCTTTCACAGAAGCTATCTCAAGGCAGCAGTGTGGTTTCTAACGTGACACTAGTGAAGTGTCGGACCTGTGCTGCTGCCCAGCTCGCCTGGCAACCCTGGGTTTTGTCCTCACCACGTGCTTCAGCTGCGATCCCTTCCTGAAGGAGGGCTAGAGCTGCTCTCCCTGGCTGCTGGCCAGACTGCTCACCCACCGGACGTGCCACTGAACAAAACACCGCTCTATGCTTTGTGCAACATCTCTATGAACCCGGCTGGTTGTGCCTTGCCATCTCCCCGAGCCCAGCCCAGCCCAGCCGGGTGGTGTGTTCCGCAAAACCCACCGGCTGTCCCCGCAGCCGGTGCCTGTCAGCCCGACCCGGGTGCCCAAGGTCGGACACTGGCCCCGCCACCTGCCGGGCTGCGATTCCCGGAGCGGCCGGGAGGGAGCACGCCGAGCTCGGATCCACGATCAGCCGGATCCAAAATCAGCCTGATGCTTCGCACTCTGCATTAGGCTGAGGGGCTGCATGCCTTCTCTAGACCTGCGTTCCCATGCATCCATTTCCAGCCTAAAAACCTCCGCAGCTGAGCCTCAATACCGAAAAAATAAACACTTTTTTTGCTCTAGGTGCTCAGAATAAATCCGTTTCCCCCTCCAGGCAGCTGCACTAACTCCTACGGCTGTGGTAAAATGGTTATTACCCTTGGCTAGCCAAGGAAGCAGCACTGGATAATACTCAAGTACTTGTTACCTCACATAGAACTGAAATAAAAACTCACATTCTGCTAACATATTGTGGCTACACATGTAAGCAATAATATTTCACTACTCATTACACATACAATACCAGCATCTGCCACACATAGTTGGGTAGTAACAAAGTAACTAAAATTCAGAAATTAGATTTAACAAAAAAACTCAGAAATTAGATTTAACAATTCCAACAGTTCTGTTATAACCCAACTGGAAAACAATGGGTATTTCTGTATTAGATGTGTGCTATATTTATTTTAAAGTAAAAGAATGGAATTGTGTTCTGCAAAACACAATGATCTTGTCTTTATCCCTAAAAGCATTAAAAATACACAAATACAGACTGACTCAGCAGCTTGACTGTGAAACACAGAATTTGTGAGAATAATGATAGGCTTTCAGCCATCCAGATAGGTAATGCCATTGTTACTCTCCTTATCTTCACTTAATCATTTTGGTTCAGCTGAAAGGGAAATCTGCTGGCCATGAAGGGAAGGTGATTTGTGACAGCCCCTGTGAATCACTGGGACAAGCAGAATGAGGTCCAGATGGCATCACTTGCTGTCACAGCTCCTGCTAAATGCAGCCTTTGTTCCTACCTGTAGTGGTTTAGGTTCACCAGTTTGAGTTCCCTGGCCAACACACTAAATAATGTAGTGGGTTTAGAGCTGACTAAAATTTCCAGTACACTTACTAGAATTATTCACTCATTTCTTGCTGTGGGATATGAACTAGGAGGAGGGCAAAACAGACTCAAAACTTAAAAGGTATGAAAAAAACTTTATGAACAGAATAAGAAGAATCAGAATAAAACCTTCAGAACATTTTTCCTCCCCCTGCCTGACTTCTTTTCTTCCCCAACTGATAATGTAGAGACAAGACCTGAGATTTTAAATCAGTTACCATTTCTACAATAGTCTTTCATCAGTTCTTGTAGGGAGTTTTCTCTCACCATGCCATGGAGACTTCTCCACAAGAAAACAGTTCTCTCATGGCCTTTCATTTTTCCTAATAGTAGCTGCCCAGGAAAAAACCTGCAATCATGGAGCTCCTCCCATTTTCACAGCCTTCCCACAGCTGAGTTAATGGGCCATGTCAACTCATGGGGTATTATTCTAAGGATGACCTGTTCAAAAGCAAAAGTTCTCTTCATCTATCATTGTGATCATCTTTATCTCTGGGAACAGAGGTCTTCTTTTCTCCCTGGTGGAAAAAGGTCTTCATCACTTCATCACTCTCATCTCTCTCTCTCTGTTCAAGCTTTTCGTGGGATCACAGCTCTTTCAGCATCTGCTTTGCTTTATCATAGATGCCTCTGCTCACATCTACACTTTGAACACTCCATCCCTCTACACTTTCCCATGAATTAAAGGAGATATTTTAATGTATCCTAGTCCATCTCCATGGCCTTACCAAAAGAACTTTCAGCCTCAATAATAGGGCAACTCCTCATTCTCCTTCCATCTGGGACTTGACTCTTTACTGACTTTGGTGTCTTCATGTTGTCTTTCTATGTGTTGTCACTCTGTCCTTTTCTCTCCCTTGACACAAGATCAAGGTCTGCAGGTCTCATCTCTGCAGTGAAAGGGTTACTGTCCTGTCCAGGCCTGCAGATGGTTGTGGGCAGTGACCTAAACAGTCGCTGCAATGGACTGAGGCCACGGCGGGCACCTCCCTCTGCCTGGCAGCCGCTGAGGCCGCGGCAGAAGGGGCCTGGCCTGGCCTGGCCTGGCTTGGCCCAGAGCCACTCCCAGAGCCTGGCGGGCCGAGGGCGAGGACAGGACTTGGTGTCGGCAAGATGTCAGCAGCTGTGAACTGGCCCAGCTTCGGGCAGGGCCTGACACCTCCCGTCCCCCGCCCGGCCCCCGCCGGGGTCCAGCCCGGCCCCGCCAGGCCGCACGGCTGCGGCAGAGCAGGGCCGGCCCCACCAAGGAGCTCAGTTACCTGTCAAGGCCGGAAGCAAGAGAGAGTTTCCCCAGGCTTAAAATGTAGAATTCACAGACGTGGATTCAGGTGCTAAATGATTTAATAGTGTTGCTAGATGACACGAAAAGAACACAGCACCTCTCCAACTAGAGAACGAAAGAGAGTGAGTGTATCTTGAGTTTGACCTCATCTATGTATATAGATTCTGAGCGGTGACCAGGGATTGGAGAATAAGGTGACCTCTCCAATTCCACTGGTCAATTGAAAAGTCCATCAAAATGACCTCCTCAAAGAAGAATGCAGAAAAACATATTTATGGAACATTCATGGGAAACTGGGCTACAACTATGAAAACATTATCAGAAGGCTGTACTTTCAGGACAACATTAATAGGTTGTCAATTCTCAGAGCTAGCCAGCTATTGTTTGTTTCCAGGCACAGAGGAAGCTCTTAGCAGCTTCCCTCAGAAAAATAATTTCCAGGGGTGGTTTCTTTCCTCTTCACCAAGTACCAATTAATGCAAAACCAGCACACTACCTTGACAGGCTAGCCATGAAACAATGAGCAGGAAAGAATGAGCTCCCCTTTGGCATTGCTCCCCAGGGACCTACAGAAACTGTGTGGCCTGAAGAACCTGCTTCTAAATTAATTTACTTAAACTGGCATAGTACTTTCTGTGTGGGAATTCAGGTGAGCAGCAAGTCAGTGGTGGTTGCACTGTGTCTGACCTCACACCAGTGAGTGAGGAGTTGCATCACAGACTGTGTTGGCTGAAAAGACAATTGAGACATAGCAGGGCTATTTATTTTCATAGTCTTAGAGACACTTTCTCAAGAAAGGCAAAGTGAGCAGACTCTTAAGTTCATCCTATAAATGTCTGGACATTTCCCTTCATCCCAATCCCTCTTTTGACTGTGAGCTGACCAGAACCCTCTCCCTCCTCCTCCTCTCAGCCTTGAGTTTGAATTGTCTGTGGAAGGTAGGTGTGAAGAAAGCAGAGAGGAATCATGCAGAGAGAGAAGGAATGGGGTCTCCTGCACACCCTATGTGTGATCCTGGAACATCGCTGAGCTTGGAGGATCCATTGCTCCCCACTCTGGGTCAGACCTTACCTCCTGTCTTGGAGCGCAGTCACCATCAGCCACTTGCTCAGCACAAGCAGAGCCCAAAACACACTCTGCATGTAACTCCCACCCCTTGGGAGAGAGTGGAGCATCCGGGGCTGAAATCCTTCTTAAGAGACAAAGTAAAAGAGAAATCTAACACAGCTCCTGACAGCTAACACAGGGAAACAGTGTAACGGGCAATGGATATTTACAGGAATTTAGCTGGCACTGAGCAGACACTCCTGTCAGCTGGGTAGTGTGTTTAATACAACCTCCCTGTACAATATTTCAAAAGCATACTCAAAACTCCTGTGGAAAGTGGCCAGCAGCTGTTGTGCTACCTAGTGCTGGCAGGTTGTGCCAGGAGGCCCTGAGAAGCCCATCCATAAACCTGTTCTCTCCAGCATAGCCCCAGCTAAGGCTGACTCAGTCAGCCGAGGCCTTGTTCAGTGCTGCTGTCACAGCCCTCTGGCTTGAAGGCGAGGGACTATTGTCACAATCGCCCCACCCTTCCTTGGAAAACCTCTCCTCTGTGCTAACACAAGCTCTGTGTTCCTCCTTCTCTACTGATACGGTGTTTGGCTGTGTTTTGGAGATGCATCATAGATGTTCATGCTGTAAGCCAGCAGAAGACCAAACTCCCAGCAGCTTTCAAGAAACAGGCATTTTGAGTGTTCATCATGGGCCTCATTGGGATCCACTGCTTGCTGTGCGTTTTCTGTGCCTTGACACAGTTGGGATGGCAGCTGAACTGGAGCAACAAGGCCTTGCACTGACCTGCCTCTCATTTGAACAGCTGGAAATGCTCCAATGAAGAAATTTTAGGAACTGGTCCCTCACCATGGCCTGGCTGCAAAGTTGTGGAACTTACTTTGTTTTAAATACATCAAACCAGCTGTATGTTAGCAGACGGTGGTTCCCAGTGGTGGAAAATGACTTTGGGGACAGAGAACATTAGGTCTGGAGTTAAGTATGACACTGAGCTCCATTCTGTCAGCATTGATGCGAATCAGCCCTGGCTATTTAAATACCTCCACAAGCACCTGGGAGCTCAGCACAGGCCTGCTGTCTGCAGGGCATGTGTGGAGCAGTTTGACCTTCGTACTCCTTCATTGTTTTTTTTATAGCTTCAGATGTGCTCATTAACCACAGAAATATTCACCTCCTCTTTAAGTCTTACTCATTCCTAAATAAAAACAACCCAGTCATCAGACTGAAAGATGAAAAGCCATCACAACTGACATCTGGGTACAGACTGCAGATGCTTGTGTATTAGTACATTAACACAAGATATTTATCTGGTCTGAAGGCAAATAGTATCTTTCATCTCTCAGCAAAGTATTTTAGTCACAGAAGGTCACAGACAGAGAGAAGAAGGGGAATATATCATCCTATTTATTAATGCAAAAGCATGAAAAATTATGTACAATATAAGATTATGAGATAGTCATAAGAGGGACAATTTATAGTTAAAGGTCAAAATAAACAGAAAACTAACCCACGGAGCCATTCTTGGCCTTCTGTGTGTCATCATTTTTCCATGTAATTGTTTAAAGACAGGATTCTGGGCATCCTTCATGACAGGCAGCTCCTGTTCCTGCAGCTGTGGAAGCCCTTGAGCCTATTAGGGAATTTTGGGGGGGATGCCCTGGAAGAATATGCCACAGGCTTTGAGAAAGCGTGACTGCTTAGGATAAGACAAAAAGGATTCTCCATGGTGCTCTGCAACAGTAGGTAAATCTACCTCGGTTTCTATAGGTCGGTGCCATTTGCTTTGCCCCTGTGTCCCCAGACTATTGGCTCATGACCCCATACTTAACCTGAGACATGCAGGAAGTCCTGGTCTTTTGTCACTGGATCCCTTTGGTGGGAATTTGCAGTAAAGTTCACTGGAATACTATAAAGGAGACCCTTTCCATATTTCTTTGCTGACCTATCCATGACGTGTGTTTTGGATACAGTGACTGTGACAACATGAGCAGCTTCCCCAGGAGAAGCTTCAGAGCAGTAGCAGTGACACTCTCCACTTTCCACACTGTTAC
Source organism: Anthoscopus minutus (assembly GCA_013399455.1). Taxonomy (NCBI): domain Eukaryota; kingdom Metazoa; phylum Chordata; class Aves; order Passeriformes; family Paridae; genus Anthoscopus; species Anthoscopus minutus. The sequence goes on from VWYI01027232.1 coordinate 28,762, forward strand.
ACACAGCAGAAAAATTAAACATTGTCAGTATTTTCCATATTAACCTGCAATTTCCCCTCTGCTGAGGACAGAGGGCTCTGTCTGTGACTGATGAGGGGATCCAAGCATGTGGGCAGGCAAGAATACAGTAAGTGTTTGATCAAACAGAGCAACAAATTAGAGGATCAGCTTTACAGAGATCCAGGATATGATGGTAACATCCTAACACCATGCTGGGCAGATGAGCAGAGTTCATGAGGCTTCTCAGGTTGATACACAAACCCAGGCTGCTCAGGCAGCTGAGAATTGCCTGATATTAGGACAGAGCACTGAAATCAATGGATTAAAAGGTATAAACCAGATGTAAGTGACGATGGTCAGTTCTGCTTCTTGCAGTTCTGTTTCCAATCCATTCATTTAGAACATCAAAAGTGATAAATACCTGTCTTGGGATAGTTCTCTGGCTCCCTCCTCCACTAAGTTGGGGGTAGGTTATTACATGACACGTCCCCAGCACAGGACTGTGACCACGAGGATGAAGCTGTTCTCAGAGTGGTTATAGTAAAACTGCTTTACACAGAGAGAGCTGTAAATGCCACTTTTGTTCCTTAAAATATAGATTTTTTTTTTTTAGCCAAAAGCACAGAGAGGAAAAGCTTGATTTCAAACATTAGTTACAAGCCATAGAAATTGAGAGATCATGTCCGATGTTCCAAAAATTGGAATTGTCAATGAAAGACTGTCAAAGTCCATTTTACTTTGTGTCTCTTTCCCAAAAAGGACCAGCTTGCATGACATATATCTCTCTCCCACAGCAGGCACAGAAAAAGGGTTCCTTCAGTCCTCTCACACCCAACTCTGCTTCTGTTCCAGCACTGCGCTGTGTGTCCCAACAGGACTTGTGCAACTAGGATTTGTTTGACCCTCACTTGTTCTCAACAGAAGTGAGCCCCTGTGCCCCTAAAGAGTTAGTCCAGAAAGCCTACTCCAAAGCAGTCATGGATGCACAGCACTAATGCATAAGTCAGTCCAGCAACTGGCCAAAATTCAGCTGCTGGTCTGACATCTCTCTTGTTCTGAAGGGATTTTTTTCCTGGGGGTTTAATACTGAATGAGTCACTTTTTCTTTTAACCTCACAACTCCAACTGCATAGAGATATATCTGTCATCCCAGCCACAGCTGGGGTAGTGCAGAGGTCAAAGGGATAAATAGCAGAGAGGCTTCCCTGTTTTCCATGTTCTCCTGACATGGCGCCAAACAGCAGAGAGCAGCTGAGGCCATCTTTTGTCAAACAACCCAAAAGCCAACATACTTGGCAACGAATACACACAAGATGATTCTGATACAATGAGTGGGTTTCATTCCAGACCAGTCTGTTTTCATTGCTCTTAGAGTTTTCATGGCAATGGTCTGGCAGGGTGATTATTCACAGCCAAATTAGTAATTTGGTTCTTGCTAACACCATTATTACACTAAATTATCAGGAGAGCTTGAAGTCCCTGCTCACATCTGTTGTCCACCTCAGAGACCACAAAAAAGGCTCCAGTGCTCCTAAGTTTGCAAGATACTGTCTGAGGTGGAGTCAAGTGCATTTCTGCCTCCCTAGGTCTTCCTGACTTTATTAAAGAGCAGTTTGGAAAATGAAGCAGGGAGCTGGGACCCAAGGAGAGCTGCTAGGAATTACTAGGGTACAGAGCTGAGGCAGGGAAACCCTCACTCTGTACCTGCAGAGGATGAAGATGAGAAAATAGCTGCAGGTCCTTTCAACAAGAAGATATGGACCTGTTAGAGGAGGTCCACAGAAGGTCACAAAGATGCTCTGAGGGCTGGAGTTCTTCTCCTCTTGAAACAGCTGGGGATAGCTGGGGTTGTTCAGCCTGGGAAAAAACAGGCTCCAGGGAGACCTTAGAGCACTTTTCAGTGCCTAAAAGGGCTCCAGGAGAGCTGGAGAGGGCCTTTGGACAAAGGCTTGGAGTGACAGAACAAGGAGGAATGGCTTCAAACAGATGGAGGTTGGCTAACGATTGCCTGAGAGGTGGCAGGGTCAGGACCCCAAAACCTCCTCAGCTGCGTTAGAGGTAATCAGCTTGAGCCTTGAGCAAGGCTGTTTGCACGAGAACTGCTCCCAAAGTGAAGTGGAAGAAAGAGATGTAGCTTTATATTCAGCTTCTTATGTAGGTTTAATTGCAGCACTGTCCTCTTAGAAGTCTCTGAAAAAAAGCCAAGGGGGATACTGGGAACTCATCTTTTATCTCTATCAGGTCAGGGCAGATCAAAAGGGGACAACCAATAACAAACAGAATTAACATGAACTTGAGAAGCATGCTGGACAGGTAGTTCCTAAAGGCTATCTTCCCTCCAGGGGAGGATGGGATAACTACTAGCTGGGCCACTGTCTCCCACAGTTGGCTTTAGATTGGATATTAAGAAGAAATTCCTCCCTGTGATGTTGTTGAAACACTGGCACAGGTTTCCCAGAGAAGCTGTGGCTGTCCCATCCCTGGACAGTGTTCTAGGCCAGATTTTAGGGTTTGGAGAACCTGGTGTATAGTGGGAGGTGTCCCTGCCCATAGCAGAGGGCTTGGATTGAGTTGTTCTCTAAGGTCTCTTCCATTTCAAATCATTCCTTGACTCTATGAGGCGAAGCCGTGTGTCCCACAGGAGGAGGCACGGCAAAGGGCTGTGACGCCTCTGCACAATTATCCTGCACTAGGTGCAACAGAGAGCAGCCTGACTGCTTGGAGCTCTTTGTACAAGGGTATGTTTGCAGCAGAGCCAGCAAACTCCCTTTGACAAGGAGCAGAGTGGTGACGAGTGAGGATGTGTTCGCTGCTCTTTCATGGCAAGCAGCTGGGGCCCCTTCATCTCTGTCCTCCTCAACCTCTCCTGTCCCCATTGGTGCACCCATTGGAGTCCTTTTAGGAACCTGCTTGTTTTCCATGCAGATGGACACTCTCATTGAACGTGGCCCCTGTCTGGGCCTGTCCTCTCTGCCATGTCTGAGTTCCTGTGTGAAATGGACTCCAGACTCCTGTGTTGTCTATGCCAGTAAAAATCCACATTTAAGAACCACCTCTGATTTCCTCAAATAAATAATTAGCAGTGAGTCATTGTGTAGGGCCAGGAGTGAGCTGAGACAAATTGGAAAGCTTCATTAACTGAGGTACTCTCCAGACTAAAGCAAGCAGAGGCTGAGTGAGCTGCTCATAGGAACCACGTGACTGATGCCATGGACACTCTCCAGCCACAGGGAAGCGCGGTGAAGGAGCTGCTCCCTGCACTGCTCCTCAGGATTCAGCAGCTGAGATCAGCACTGCTGGCTCTAGCCTTTTAGTGTTGTTTTTCCAAGCCAGGACTCACAGCTGCCGCCAGCATGAAGGTGGTGACAGGATTTTGGGGTTCTGACTAAAATGCCACCATGCATTTCATGCTGGGGCACAGCAATTCAAACAGCTGGAAGGGAAGGAGAGGGCAGCAGCTGAAAATAAACTGTATTTAGCCAGGGTGAGCACAATCCAGTACAACCAAGTGATGTAAACACGAAGCATATCTTCAATATTTAATTGGCAGAATCCCTAATAACTCCAATGGCAAACTGAACTTGTCCTCTGCTGTAAAAATAGCCTCTGATACCCAAAATGCCAAAGTCTGAGATTTATAACATCCCTTTTGGCTACAGTCACACACAAAAAAGGCAAATATTTTGCTAGTTAAGTTCAAGAAATGAATAAATAAAGAACAAATACTTATGATCCTCTATTTCAACAGTAAAAAATACATCCAAGCTGAAGATATATTCATTTAAATGAAACATTTTATATGAATGTATTAGAAACTCAGATTCTGTAGAACATTGCTGTTGCCCTGAATTTAATTCCAACTGTAGATTTAGTAGTCAAACATGAATTAATCAAGATTGGTTGGGTTCAACTCAAGATATACATGATACACTGAGAGTTGTGATCTTAACAGATTTTTTCTGGTCAGGTTGTTATTAATAGTAGCACTATATCAACAGTGTAAATCAGCATACATACATTAGTGATTACCTGGTTGTAGAGCAAAAAAGCAAAAAGCCTCAAGCTAAAAATAAAACACCCTAATAATTTTTCCTTGGCAATCACAGCAAATGGAATATATCATTCTTTTCACATTAAGGGAAAAAAAGGTTTCCTCAGGGTTAGGGCTAAACATGTGCTGTGACATAAGAGTGACACATTCCTGACAGAACTGGGGCATGGTGCTTGTATGGGATATACAATTAATCCATGCCCGGAAATTTGTGCTGGACACTGCATGAACACACCCTGCATCACTAAGCCACTAATGCCCTGCAGCGAGATAAGCCAGGACTGGGGGTCCAGGGAGACAAGAATGTGGGAGTGGGGCTGGCCTCCATGATAATATCTGCTCAGTGGTGGTCTTATAGGGGAATTTACTTCCAGTCAATACAGAAAAAATGGGGTGGCTTTATATGTCACATAATGCTGGGCTACAAAAAGCAAAACAAGGGCAGGAACTTCATTATGCTGAGAAACTTCCCTGTTTCATTAGAAACCAAATACACTTTGTCTTCAGTGACTATAAAGCAAATACCTGGGAAATATTGCAAGCAATCCATTATTGCTCCTGGCCTGCTCCAAAAGCTGCACTGACGGAAATGCTCACATGGGTTGGATTGGAGCCAATACAAAGTCTTTAGGGGCCCCTCAGAGCATTCAGCAAAAGTAAACCCCATTTAGGCTCCAGCCTCACTCAGAATGCAAAAGAAGTGTCTGGGAAGGGTGATGGAAGAGAACAAGATTTCTTTATAAACTAACACATCTCAAATGAATGTTCAAAGGAAATTAATTTCTTGCATAGAAAGCTTCAGTGAATGTCATTTGGTTGCCTATGAGAGGAAAAAACAGAAGACAAAAAGCCTTCCTAATAACACTTTATAGTGGAGTTACAGAGTGCTGGGAGTGGGAGCTGGGAGAAGGGGAGATTTCTAGATTTCTAGCTACAAAGAATCACAAAGTCATGGAATGGTTTGGGTGGGAAGGAACATTAATGTTCATCTCAGTCCAATGCCCTGCCATAAGCAGGGACATCTTCCACTAAATCAGGTTGCTCCAAGCCCCATCCAACACTAGAATATGAAAATACATGGGGCAAATTGCTAGCAGGCACAAATCAGCAGACAATGGCCACAACTATGCAGGCTGACACCAGCTAGGGATCCAGCCTCACCAATCAGCTGCCCAAGAGGAGGATTACAGAAAAAAGGCTTCTAAAAACATGAACAATAAATATGCCACCTGGGTATAATTTGTGGATGTTGGTATTTGTTTAGGTCATCACATATTTTGTCTCAAATGAAGTGGCCATAAAGTAGCTTAATGTTCTGTCTAACATCAAACAACTCCATAAACTGAGACACATTAGCAGGAGTTCAGTTTAAACCAGAATTGGGCTTTGTGTTTTGTTTGGGTTCTGTGTCCTGCCTTCTTTTCCTCTTGGCTGTGATTGATTCAGCAGCCAAAAGCCTCTTCTTGGCATCCTGCTTCAAACCAAGCCTCAGACATGATAGGGTGATCAATTTTGTCTCTTTTTAGTTTTTTACAGTGGACAACCAAACCTGATGAGCTAACAGGAACCTTACATCGTTACAGAGGAGAAAACTCTCTATGGAGCTAAAAATACCTCATTTGATTTTCCAGAATGAAAGAAAAAGTGTGCTTCCCTCAGCATGTTGTAACTGTTGATTTGGACACCAGCTGTAACCTCTTACTCATTAATTCTGTCTTCATAGTCACAAAAATACAGAAAATATCTAAAAAACTGCACCACTCATTCAGTGAAGAATATTTTCCTGACAGCACTGTCCAATTTTTTTTTTTGCCAAGCCCGGCAAAGGGACTTCCCCTATTTCCATTGTCAAATGCCTCACAGGAGCAGAAACTCTTGGGGATTTTTCCTGTGGTATCTATTGTTGTCAGCTGGATTTCATCCCTGCCCGACATCATGGAGACAGTATGTGAACCCAGGGGGTCAGTGGGAGTGGTGGGATGGAAGCTGCATGCTGGCTGGGGACAAGCTGCCAACAAATCATTTCCAAGTGAGTCATCAGCAGTTGATGCAGATGCAAAGAAACACATCTGATCTGTTAACTCAGCTATGTGCTTGCTCCATCCCAGCTTCAGTTTATGAACCACCAAGGTGCTTGAGCTTTCTGTAGCATTTTATCTCTCCCTCATAGAATCATGTAATGTTTTGGGTTTAAAGCTTATCTAGTCCAACCCCCTGCCATGTGCAAGTACACCTTCTACTAGACCAGCTTACTCCAAGCCCCATCCAACCTGTCCTGGAACACTTTCAGGGATCCACAGCTTCTTTGGGCAACCTGTGACAGGGCTCAGCACCCTCATGGGAAAGAATTTCTGCCTAATATCTAATCTAAACTGGCCATGTCTTGGGATAATTTGTGTGGCAGCAGTATGTGGCTGGGCTGTGGCTTCCTGGGGAGCCAGGTGGGTGAGGGGTTGGAGCCATGCTGGGCTGCCTCCAGCACTAACTCAGCAATTTCACTTCCTCTGCAAAGTGTGCTCTGAAGAATATTCCTTATGTCTTCAATTATTTTTTCAGTCTCCTTTAGAAGAACAATAGTACACCTATTCGAAAAAATTTACCAAAGCACAACTTGGAATAATACCTGGGGACTCATAAACTAAAAATCTTCCTTGAACACATGTTTAAACTATTATGCTTCTCCCGAGACATTCTGAACAGGCACAATTGACTCCACATCCATGAAAAGAGAAAAGTAGATGTCCACTTGTGCCAAGTATTTGTAATTCTCTCTCCCTAGACAGTGACACTGATGGTTTTAAAAGTAGTGCTGAAATGAAGATATTGAAGGAAGCAGTGAAAGGTTTTGGGATAAACCAAAGAAAAACAATGGATCTTGGGCTGGGCAAGGTTTTCCTGGAAACAGGCAAGCTGGGGCAATGGCACAGGGCTGCACAACAGGGCACCCTCAGGCTAAGCTCAGCAGAACCATCCACAGATCGACGCTGGGGTTGCCGAGAAGAAATAAAAGAGTTTTAGAGCACTGTGAAGATTTAAAGCCAACTTTAAAAAACCAACCCCATATTAAACCTTTAAAGAATCATGGAAGAATTAAAAAAAGATGAATGATTCACCCTTCCTGCTCATTTTATGAGCATCAGAATTGCTAGGTTCTGTTTGATATTGTGACACCTCTCCTTGCCTGCCTAAACATTCATAAAATATCCTATTCTTTGGCAACCAAGTGTTATTTTGTGTGGTATCTTTAACAGATGAAATATCTTTGGTGGAACTTCATTAGCTCTTTCTGCTAACTGGTGGTATATCCAGTTGGACCTCAGGACAATTGGTGGGACAGAAGAGGACCCTCAGACTCTCATGGGTTTTTCAGACACATCCATCATTTGCTTAAACCACAGGACACTGAACTAGGAGATTTAGTACAATTTCTAGCATGACTGTCTTAGAACTGGTTATTTAACCATTTGATGTTACAGTCTCATTTGTTAAACAACATTTTTTCTGTGTGTTAGGATAAATTTGGAGCTAATGTTTGCAGAAGGCTCTTAAGTGTCTTGGTTAGAGAAGTTGATGGGAGCTATTTTCTTAATAATAAATTAATGTATAGATATATATTCATTATCATAGTGTAATACTGTGCTTGAAGCAGACAAACAGTTCAATGCTAATAACATTTGTTTTTCATGCTCCTTGGATTTTAAGTGATTTTTATGACTTTTATCATACATAAGGCATTTTATTCCATAGTCAGGTCATACTCTTTCCTAAGAAAAGCAGAAAAAGGCTGAAGAACCTAAGGGGCCACATATGTTAAAAAGAAACTGTGAGACCTCATCCTTTTTTAGGTGGAATCCTTGGTGACCCTAATGTCCGCTGCACACTTGAGATAATGGCCAAACAGCTCATTTAATCAGCATTCCCACTGTCACTGGCGGGATCTTTTCCATTGATATCACTGAATCTTGGATCAAAGTTTTCAATGCTGCTAGGTAAGGTTTTGTGCAATATCACCAAACAGCTTTGCAGGTTCTTAAGTATCATTCAGGTTATTTAAGCTCCAAGAGGAAATCCTACTGTAAATCATGTGACACAGTTCTCTCAGCCTAAATGAGTTGACCAGATGGAGCTGAAGGGAGAGCTTTGGCCCAGATGAGAAAGTTTCTGAGTAACCCATTTTGTTTTCTCCACTTCCTTGCACTCAAGTGAATGTCAGACCTATTTTTCTGAGTAATGACAAATCCTTCAAAATACTTTAAAGGTTTATTTCAGGCTCAACTTTTCCACAACCCAGTAACTGGATGCTTGGAATGAGGGGTAAAAGAAAATTAAATTAGCATTTGTGCAGCATCAACTTCTTCAAGGAATATGCTCCAGAAGATATCCTGGGGCAATGTTCTGGAGAGAGCAGAGGAGCATTTTCAGCAGCAAGAGCCTGCAGCTGATCAGTCACAAAATTAATATGTTAAGAACCTAATAATAGCAGAGGAAAGATGCACTTGAACTTATCTGAACAGGGATGTTGATGCATGTCATCCTCTGACTGCAGCCACCACACTCTCAGGCTCAGCAGAGACTGTGTCCATTTAACCATAATTTCAGTCCCCAGAATGAATACTCTCTGACAAAACCTGTCAAATCTAATCTTGCTTGCCTGAAACCTATTTATGCAACCAGCTGAGCAGGTACAGGAGGGGTGCTGAGGAACTGGAGTCCCTTCATTGCCCACACAGCCTCATCTGCAAAGGATGAGCACGTACACCCTGAAACAACAAACATGAGGGAAATCCAGACAGCTCAGACCTGGGGAAACAGGTATGGAGCTGTGGGTGGGCAGCTAGAGCGCCTGACAGATGAAAGGAGCAGTGATGGATGGTGTTGTAGCAACAGTCACTGCAAAGGCAGAAAACGAAACAAAAGAAATGGGATATGGCTGTTTAAGGAGACTGATATGTTACATTCCCGCAAGCATTTATGAATTCCTGCTTATGTGCTAGAACAATTTTTTTTTTTTGCCTGTTCAGTAAAGTCACTGCCTGTGTTCAGGGTTCGGAATTTGTACTGTTGTATTTGTGAAATCCGGGTGCACAAGTGCAAACTTGGGGAATATTAAGAGTGAACTAAGACAAGACAGAGTAATTCAGAAGACCAATCCTGAATTGTTATAACAATCTTTAAAATTCTATTGGCATGTTATTGACTGCTTTTGGTCTCAGTTGGTGCCCAGGAGATTGTCTCCCAGAAATGACAGGATTTGGACACCAAAGCATCCTGGCCTGCAAGCCCTAGGAGTGAGATGAAGACTTAGTCTGTTTCTTTACAGTAACGAAAAAAATAAGGAGTAAGCTAAAGCCTATTACATCAGGAAGGAGTTTATACATTTTGTATTACTGAGTTTCTTCATTTCTTTTTCATGGATGATGAATGCTTAATCTTCTGCCCAGTGTGAACATCTCATAGCATTTCACCTCAAAGTTCAAGCATAATATTTTTCAAAAGATTCTTGGAAATTCTCCTCTGATGAACCGATGAATTCAGGAAATTGGGAGAGTTCAAACTGTTAAACATATCTCTCTCCTCCAGGATAAACACTCCCAATTATGCACTGCATTTTCCGTGCCCCTCCAGGGGATGTTCCCTTCAGTCCCTAAGATGTGGCATTAATGTGTATTAGTGAGTAGAATCTGTGGTGTGAGGATGCCTTGGGTCTTTATAGATATTTCTGCAAAAGTCCTGCAAGTGATGAAGAACAGCCTGAGTAGAGGGAGAAAGTATCTGTACCAGGAGGTGAGCTGAGCTGTGAACGTCCTGTTCTCACACCCTGAACTATTCTACCAGCATTGCTTTGCCTTTACCATGCAATTCACACTTTGCAGAACACAGCCTCTTGCACTAGATGAGGACTGATCCCTCTGGATTCCCCCCAGGTAGTGTATGGAACACCCTCAGCACGGTGGGAACGCTTTATATGGGCAGAGACAGCAGCTGATGGATTGGACTAAATGAATTCTGGCAGAACATACAGGGATAAGCTATCACAAAACTTCACTGCTCTTTCTTAGTGTACTGTTTGCCCCTCTGTCCCTATCAGTTTAAGGCTGAAATGAATGGGAAAACTTCAGTGAAATCCGTCTACAGCAACCTTTGTTATCACTGAATCTTAATGCTGGCATCTGTGGAACTCAGCCTTTCAAAAAGAGTTAGTTTGCTGTACTTATCTCAGAACAATAAAAGGCAAACTGTTCTTGACCTGCATACATTTGGAACATTCACCTTAATTCTCTCCTGTTATCTGCATTATGGAGCTGTACAACACCCAAAGAAGGATCCATCACTGTAAACAGTCAAGAGTGAGGGTGATAAATGCTGAAATTCCCAGGATAGGTACAATCTCTTGGATTCTACTGTGTGAAAAAAAAATGTGCCAAATTTGTTTGCAGAATATAACAACAGCTGACATCTGTCATGATTTCACAAGAGAAAAACCAACAAAATTGCAGTGTTTAGCTGTTCAGTGAAGTGACTCACATTAGACCAGAGGTTTTGACTTTGTTCTTCCAGGCACCATTTCTGATGGGAAATCAATCAGTTTAATCCCATAATGGGAACAATTAGCCTTGCAGAAAAAGCAGATCACTTGTAATCTCATCTTCTGCTTGCAATATTATGCCAATAATTCTTTTGATTTTCTCAACTGCTTCTCATTGGTCACAGTGGCATGGCTGTGAAAAGGCTACCACTCATGCAGGGCGAGAGCTGGGGTTAATTCTGCCCTTGTTGTCAGCAGCAGCTAAAACAGCTGGGAAGAGGTCATGCCCGTTCCAAGCAAACAGACCAGCTTCTTCCATCTGGTCCTTATATTCTGGGCTTGCAGCTACACAGGTAAGGTGAGAAAGGCCCAAGGATCTGCTTTGGTGCAGCAGCAGAGAGTGTGGCAGGGCAGCAGGACAGTTCCCATCTGCCTGCTCTGTGCTGCCCAGCTCATCACAGTCACAGTCTTAGTCTGGAGATTAATGTGAGAAAGATCAGATGTGACCTAACAGGCACTTGCTCATCTGTTTGCTTTGACTTCTGAGACGGAAAGTGAGACTGAGAATAGGATGAAAATGAAGCTAATTCATTTTCCAGCAAAATTGGTGAGAAGAGAATATATATATTTTAAATGTTTTGTTTGTAACATTTTGAATGTGTTGTGACCTTTCTGTGAGCTCTGATGTCAGCCTTGCCCTTGTTCACAGCCTTCTGCTGAGCTGCTGTTATCAAGGACAGTCTGCTGTTGAGCTCCAATACGAGCTGGCTACACTGTGTCATTGCTTCCTGGTGTTCCCCTTATCTTGTGTTTAGTCTGCAGCATTTGGGAGGTAGGGACTTATCCTTGCTGCTTAGCGGATTGCAGAACCCCAGAGTTTGAATCTTTGGTAGATGACTGGTAGCCTGATGAGCAAGACTTAGAATAACTTAGAATAAATATAGTCTCATAAATATTTGCCAGAATAGAAGAATAAACTACATGTTGAGTCAGGCCCTGTTGCATTTCACCCTCTGAACACATCTTACAAAGGCAAAGGATTTGCCTTTGTCCTTTTGTGACTCTGTTCCTGCTGTACAGCAAATCAAAGATAAATCTGACTATCCACAGTGATGTTTCTTAGTTTTTATAGACTCACAGAATGTTTTGGATTGGAAGAGACCTTAAAGATCATCTTGATCCAACACCCTGCTATGGCCAAGGACACCTTCCACTAGACCAGGTTACTTCAAGCCGCGTCCAACCTGGTCTTGATCACTTCTAGGGACGGGTCAGCCACAGCCTCTCTGGGCAACCTGTGCCAGGGCCTTACCACTCTCACAGAGAAGAATTTCTTCCTAATATCTAACCGAACTCCATTCTCTCTCAGTTTTTCTCCATCATAATTCCTTAAGTCTCCAAAGCCTTAGGTGACAGCTGGCTTCTTCACCTAAACATGATTACAAAGAAGAAATTCTACTGGAGAAATGAGATTTCTTTCATTATCCTAATGGTTTCTGTCACAGCTGGCTTTTTCTCTGTGGGATGCTTAGTTCCATGAGATGAACTTCTGAGAAATGATTTAGACAAACAAATGAATTAAACAGAATTCAGAATGACAGTTCCCCACACTTGGGCATCTGCCAAGGAACTTGCAAAGGCCAGAATAATAACTCAGACCTGAGAGATCCTGTGAAGCCTATAAATTAAGTAATCCTTTGGAAACCTGTAGCTAAAGCCTCCATAGGGTTGATATTTGCCTGTACATAATCCAAGTAAAAAGTTTCAAATTTAACTGTTCACAGGATGTTGAGGTTTTGGATTTTTTATTTTTATTTTTTAACTATTAAGTAAAGGAATAAACTGGAACCTTGAGAATCTGTAACATGTGAATCCTCCTGGGATAGGAAGGTGCCAGAACAGACTCATTCAGACAATGGAAATGCAAATTAAGATGAAAAAATCAAGGATTACTGATTAATATAAGAAAGGAAAAGAGATTGTACTCTGAGAAACACTGACTACTGGGAGGGCAAATTGCACAAATGCCATGAAACATGGGTTTTTTGCTCCCCAAGGACTTTGAATGCATATGATCAGCATCACTTTCAGGGACCTTTTCTAATCAAAAATATGAAGATGAGTGACCAGCATTATAAAAGTACAAATGACCATTCACAACAAATGATTTTCAAACATAAACTATGAGCCTCTGACACACAATTTTAACAGGAGTATGGCTGTTAGTAACCCACAGGCTAACAACTAGTTTGGTGCTTAAAGCTACTTTTAAATCATAGAAACACGGAATGGTTTGGGTAGAAAGGGATCTTAAAACTCATTTCAATCCCCTACCAGGTTGCTCCAAGACCTTTCCCACCTGGCCTTGAATACTTCCAGGGATAGATAACTCATGACTAACTTCAATCACTAAAATGGCTCTAAGCAAAAACTGACAGAGCTCTGATGACAATTTGTACAAGCAAGAAAATCTCCTGACCTGGAGAACTATCAAGCCATAATGATGCTTTAAATCACTCATATAGACAGATGTTAGGAAAAAAGCATTGAAGGGTCATTATCAGGATTCTCAGATAAACACAGACCTCTGTTAAATATTGGGAGGGTTGCAGATGGAAAACATGACTGTTCATTCAGAAAAGGACACAAAGATCTGTAGTTTACCCAGTTGGTCTGTGATAATAAAGGAAGGAAACCCAGACTGTCTCTGGTGGCAAAGGAGAGCCTGAATTGAATAGTCAAAAAAAGAAACAAAGAGGTGATAAGGCTTTGGGGTGGAAAATACTGGAAAAAAATATCACGGAAAATATCAGGGAGGGGAAAGAGAAAGTGAACGGAGTGATGAGATTGAATTAATGAACATTTTTGACCTCCCTTTGAATAATGTGTGGTCTTTGTTAGAGCTCGCTGTAGGCTTTCAGCGCTCGGCTGAAGAATGAGCACACTGGCAATACTGTGTTTCAGCTGGATGTCGAGGCTTGCTCCCACAGCTCGGTTCAGCTGCTGTTAGTGCTGTTAATTTCTCATCCAGAAACAGAATTCCAATTAGTTTTTGGAAATGACCTAAAATAGAATTGAAAAATTCTTACTGCCCAACCTGTTTTAGAGGTGTCCCTGCCAGTGGGGGTTGGAATAAGTTCATCTTTAAGGTCCCACCCCAACCTAAGACCTTCTGTGATTTTGTGATCCTATCAAAGACAAAGCCAGAAATTTATGAGCCTGCTTTAGGTGGTTGAAGTGAGAGGTGACTTAGTCCTTTGTAGACTGCAGTCATGTTTGCTTTGCTCAAAGAAAGTACATGTGAAAAGCTGTGTGAGCACCTGAGAGAATATGGGGCACCTGTGAACCACAGACCTCTTTAGGTAATGTTCTCATTCCCTGCATCCTGGGGAAAAATATCTATGACAGAGGGATGCAAAATTAGTTCCTGATACAGTTCTGAATCCTGAGAGCTGCTCCGCATGTGAACACTTTCCATCAGGAACAATTCAAATGCCTATAGTTTTATTCATAGTAAAACTGTCTCTACTTCACACAGCATAGTGTATTCTGGAATATAGTCTCATTTGGAAAAAACACACCCACAAATGTATACCAACTTGGCTAATTTTTGTTTTAACTTGGTTCAAGTTTTAGATGAGCCATTAGTTCCATGAGGAGTGATCTGGGCTGAGCATTCAAAAAGCCTCGATGAGAAAGAGCCTCAGAGCCAGCAGTCTCCTTTCTGCTTTTGAAATTAATACTGTAATAGAGGGGATTTCTGTGTTTTTATCATCTATTCCCTCTGCCAGCAAATTACTTCAAACTCCTGAGGCTTTGTCGCACAGCAGAGCTGCCCTTCACAGCAGGGTGCAGTTCAGAAGCCACCCAAGGAATGGAGCTCCAGTGAATGGCAGTGGGAAATGTTTGATTCTACAGTACTGTGGGTTTAATTCTTTTCTTTTTTTCCATATCTCTAGTTTATTATTGCTACTGTCCAGTAAATTTAGTGCCTTTCACAGAAAGAATTTTTTCTTTTCCCTCCTAAGAGGGAAGGAGATGCTGATGCTGACACACTGCCTTTCTGCACATTTTTAACTCTATCCTTCAGAGTATCCTCTGCACTGAACAGTGACAGCAGGAGAGGTGGGACATCAACCAGTCCTCCAGCTCTCTGGGAAAGGAATTTTGCTATTTGGCTGGGTGGATTTTCTAACACAAGCATGGAAACCTCAGACCAGCCTACTCCCAGGCTTCTGCAAGCTGGGTGATATCATGCAGGAATAAGGAGGTATGATTCATCATGCAGACAAAAGTCAGCCTGTGTAGCCTCTGTTGTTGAAGGCAGGAACTTGTGGGGAAAAAAGAGTAAGGGAAACCTCTGCTGGTATTGGCTGCAGCTGGACCTCTCCTCTGCTGGCACCTTTCTAGCAAAGCAAACCAGGTTTATTGTGTTTCAGGTTCATGACACAGCATGTAGACTGTATTCATGCTGCTATATCCCAAAGCTGCAGGACATCTCAGGAGCCTGTTTAAAAGTCACAGCTCTGACCTCTGTCCCACACCAAAGCCCAGTAAATGGGAACAGCAATGAGCTAGTCACACAAACCTTCCCATGACATGAGCAAAGTGCCTTTGCAGCAAATGGTGGGTGCATAAATCAAACTTGCAGGAACCAGGCAGTTCAATGAAACTGGACTTTTTAAACAATGACTCCTTTGTTAGGTTCTTTTTTTTTCAAGTGGAATATTCCAGTCCAGCCCTTTCCAGGAAGAAAAGGAAATTTTACAGAAATTTTGAGATTTTTTTCTCAGCTTCTGGGGGACATGCTGAGCAGCTCTGCTGACCATTCACCCCACTTCCAACCCTGTAAACCTGTAAACCATCACATTAAACACTCACTAGCAGCATGGACTTCTCCATGATGCTCCAACACTCACTGATCCAGCTGTAACACCAGGAAACTGAGATCCTTTGCATTGCTGGGTGCTGCTCCAGAGAACTCTGCAAGGACACAGTAATTTTTGGGTACAATGGCCATGAAGATGCTCTGAGGGCTGGAGTGCCTCTGCTGTGGGGACAGACTGAGACACCTGGGAGCATTCATCCTGGACAAGGGAAGGCTCTGGGGACAAACTAAGAGCCTCTTCCATGGGGCTCCAAGAAAGCTGGAGGGGGACTTGGAGCATGGGCCTGGAGAGACAGAACAAGGGGGCATGGCTTCAAACTGACAGAGGGCAGATGCAGATTGGATATTAGGAAGAAATTCCTCTCTGTGAGGGTAGTGAGACCCTGGCACAAGTTGCCTGAAGCTGTGGCTGTCCCACCACTGAAAGTGTTCAAGACCAGGTCGGATGGGGCTTGGAGCAATCTAGGATAGTAAAGGCGTCCCTGCCCACGGCAGGGGGTTGGATTGAGATGACATTTCAGGTCCATCCCAAACAAAACCGTTCTGTGATTATTTTGGAAGTTTATCTTTTGCTCAAGTGATGACCGTGAAAGACTCATAAACTGCTGTAAACCAAATCTGATTGTTTTCTTGAACTTTTTTCTCATTCAGGAGACTTATTGTAATGAATAAAACAGTCACAACCAAACGCTGACTGCATTTTAAACACACATTTACTGATGCAACAAACGCGTTGCATAATTTTCCTTCCACTGCAGAGGATGAAGCTGCAGTGAGCGGGACTTTGAGCACACCACACGAATGCTTTACTAAAAGTAAAGTACTGTAACTTTACCACAGCGAGGAGTCGCTCCGAACCCCACTGACAGAAAGATTCGAGGGAAATGCGTGCTGAATCTCTCCCAAAGACAGCCGGGACGTGTCTATCCCTCCGCCTCGACACGCCCTGCGGGCGGGGCGTGCCAGGGAGGTGGGACCGGTCCGCTCCGGCGTTTCGGAGGTGTTCACCGCCCGCGGCCGGTGATCGGGAGCCGGAATTGCAGTAGTCTGTGGGCGGAGAGCGTCCCATCGCTGCTATGTCCCACTCGGTGGTCCTGCGTGGCCCTTCGCCGTGGGGTTTTCGTTTGGTGGGCGGTAAAGATTTCAGCGCCCCGCTGACCATCTCCAGGGTGAGCTCGGAGGGGGAGGGGAGCGGACTGGAGTGGACTGGAGAGGACTGGAGTGGACTGGAGTGGAGAGGGGACCGGCCGCAGGTGATGGGCGGTGGAGCGGATGGTACCCGGAGCCGGGCGGGCTCTTCTCGGGCCCAGCGGGTAGCAGCTATTGGGCTCTTCTGAGCTCCAAATTATTCTGTATACACTCAATACAGTCAAAAAAGTGCTCCCTTCTGAGCTTTGCACTGTTTCAGCTGATTTTTCCAGTGTTACGGCATTCTCAATGTTTTATTTTTTGAATGTTAATTCATAAAGATATGCTTTCAAAGTTTTTAGTGTTCACGGGGTTTGGATTCGTGCCCTGGACTGAATTCACAGGCTGTTGAGGTTTTTAAAGAAGGTATGAGTTAAGTCAGCAAGAAGTTTCTCCATGCAGGCTGCAGTGCTCTGGGATCTCTATCGGCTGGTAATAATTACTGTGTAAGTGTACTCACACTTGCGTTTGACCTCACAAATATGCATTCTGGAAAATTCTTTTCTAAGATGCCGCAGATAGCTTGAAATAGGCTTAGTGTGTGGATAATATGTGAAAACAAACCATCCCCCGTGCAGGAAGGATCACGGCGAGGTGGTGTGATGGGCTGTGATGGATGAGGTGCTGTATGTGTGCTGGGCACTCTCCCATGAGCACTAATGTTTCCATCACTGTCCGGCTGCCTCGGGGAAGAGTTGGGTGCCCTAAGCTGCTTTGCCTTCCTGGCATGTCGGGCTGTATAGGATTGCTGAGCTCCCCTGCGCAGCTGCTGCCGAATTTCTGGAACAAACACTGAGTTCATTTGAAAGGAGCTGTAATTTAAAAATACTTTTGTAATGTACACAAGCTGTTTGCCGTTTTTTCATTCATCTGCCAAAGCTGTGACAGAAAAAACATGTATCCTGAGTTTCAAAGAAAAAATTATAGAAGAGAGCATGTTTTAAAGAAATTTACTTTGTCTTTAAGTTCAAACATGTCTATTGCATAGCTTTGTCTCTGTTGTTACTTTGGACTGTTACTTTGTTTTTGCTTTGGACTGTCCCTTTCCAAGTGCTCCAGTGAGGGCTGTTTTGGAGGAGCAAAAGGAAGAGATGGGTGGAGGAGAGGGAAGGCCAGGGTGGTGCAAGGGGGGGCTGGCTGTGCCTTGCATGGGGCAGGTGTCTACATGCAGCCAGGGGGGCTGTGCTGTGAGAGGGGGCACTCGGATTTTGGGGTTCAGCCTGAACCTCCTGGGCATGGAGAGTTCTATTTCTCCCCTGGTAACCTGGGCTGTATCATAAATCATTTCCTGGCAATTGTAGAAATGTTCTTGTTGTGGAAGTGAACAGCTGAATTTAGCGGAGGGAGCCAATTTTCCTGTTACTTTGAAAAAAACCCCCACTGGTTTAATATTAAACAAGAAAAAAATCTAAGTCTGCTTTTGCCTAGATAGATAGGTGGCTTGCCAAATTTCTTGTTTGATTCAGTAAACCTGGGAGGTGTGTGGAGGATGATTCTCCTCAGGCCAGTCTTGCTGTGGATCACTAGGAGTTGTAACACAAGAAGCAGATGTAGAATGTTATTCTGTTTGGCAGCCGTTTAAATTGGATCCTTTTTAAATTCTGCTCCCACTGAAGAGTGGGGCTGATCCTCTGATGTGCTGTGCTCTAACAGCTGCTCCCAGAGGGTGGTAAACAAATCACTAGTATGTAAATATAGAGGTAGGGTGCTCTGCTTGGGATCTAGTATCTAAACACAAGAAAAGACCTCACTTGCTTGGCAAATTGTACCTGAAAATGTTAAAGCTGGGGAAGAATTATCTGCTGCTGCAGCTTTTGGCCATGAGGGTGCAGGAAGGGGCTGCTGGAGGACTCCCCGGGGAGACTGGGCTTTGCTTGGTGGTGGGTCTGTGCAAGTCTGCTATTGTGCAGAGGACTGATCATGGTTGTTGTGGTGCCATAGTTCTTTTTATTCTGTAATTATCCAGGAAATCTGTTCTTTCTGGCTTAAAATGTGGGCAATAAGGCTGGGAACTTCCTGTCTTCAGGAATGAGAAGCCATCCTCTTTGCCCGGCCTGGCTCATGGCAGGAGGGACACTCTTGCTAATTGTAGAGGCTTTTGGCTAACTTCTGTTTCCTTCAAAGTGCCTCTCTAATTTCATTTGTTTTATACTAAAATGCCATTAAATTACAAACATCTTTGGAAAAGCAGAAATTCTGCTGGGAGGCAGGACCACAGTCTTAGAATCCCACATCCAGCTGTGGACCAAAGATGCCGACATGTTCCTGGTGTGCTGGGTTGCCTGAGGGATGTGGGATTTCTGCATCCCACTACTTGGCCCAAAAGGGGCTGAGGATCAACATGTCACAAGGTGTTTGGGCTGTACAGCTCTGCAAGCATCCTACCTAGACTGGTTATGTTGGGAAATTAGGTTGCAGTTTGGGATTTGAGGCATCCAAGGCCAGCCACATTCAGCTCTTGGTGCTGGAGGCTGGAAATAATGGAGCTGCTGGAAATAATGAAAGGAGCTGCCAGGATGGGCTGAGGAAGAGGCACAGTGGTGCAGGACAGAGAGGTGTTGAGCAGAGGGCAAAGCTAGAGGTGGTCCACAAAAGTGTCTTGTGATAATATTTTATCAAGAGATAAATGACAATATATGGATTTGGTAGCATGGAACATGACAGTGACCCTGTCCTGCTTTGGGATGGAATTTACCTTGCTCACAAGGGTTTACTTTGGCCTTTAGCTGCTGTGAGGTGGCTGTATCTGTGTAGGTGCTGATGGTATTCAGGCTGTCCCTTGCAGCTCTCTCAAATAGGCTCATTACATTAAGCAATGGTCTTTTTTTCTTGAAAACAGGTCACTTCCCTCTGTGATTTGATCAGACTTAAGTGGCAAGGGGTAAAGATCTGAATGCTCTGCTGAGCAGCTGATGCTGAGCTGGAGAGGCCAGGGCTCCAGGTGGGATGTTGAGTTCCTCAGTATTAAAGATAAATGCAGATCCAGAAGAGCATGCTTAAGGCATCTCTCTCATGCAGTCACATGAAAAGTTAGATGTGCTATAGCTACTCATCCTGTTTCTTCTTATATATTCAGGACCCATATTAGCAGGGCTGGAGTTTCCTGGGCTGGTTTGGGGACATGCAGCCCTGGGGGGTGATACTGGTGTGTTGTCAGCACAGTGCTAGGGGAGGGATTTGTAGCCCTAGGTTATGCTCTTGGGGGGAAATGCAGTTTTATACCCACTGTTACAGTGAGCTAACACTAGGTATAGGATATCACATCATTAATGGTTACTCCTCCTAAGGATATTTATAGGGGTAGGAAATGATTCAAAAGATCTGCTTCAAGTTGGCCTTAATGACTTGGTAGAAAGTGATTTTAAGACTTAATTATCATTTCTGGTAGCTGACCGCTGCTTTTCCTTGGTTGAACAGGCTAATACTGGGTGCTGTGTTTGCCCTCTGTGGGAAAGGGGGTTCCCTGTGGCTCTTACTCCAGTGACAACATTCCTTTTTGACAAGCAGCCATGGCTCAGGAACAGGAATGGAATAACTTACTTGGCTGTTCCCAGTGTTGTGCTTGTAACCACATCAGTGAGTGCTGTGGGTATGATAAGTGAGTTTTGTGTGGGATCACAGTTGAACTACCCCTTGCCTGGGATTAAAAGACGATCTCGTTAGTGTAACTAGAGGAGCTGAATGCATTTAGTCACTTGAACTTGCTTGCCCTGCTCCTGGAGCAGCTGATGTCATCTGCCCAGTTCTGCCAGTGTTAATCCATGCACTTGCTGTTTTTGAAGTCATAGATAAATTACTTGGCTAAACAGATAATTGATAAATGGACCAATTCCAGTATTTTTTGAATGAGATTTTAATACAATTTTTCCTTTATCTGCTGGCTTCAACATTAGTTTACCTGCTGGTCTCTAGTGGAGCAGCAAAAATGCAGTTTTCAGCATTGGCTTGGAGCTGTAACACAAGAAGGATGAGAAATAATTGGTCTGCAATCCATTATCCAGGTATTGTTTGAGTTAAGGTTGACTTTTAAACCTAAGCAGCTTTTGCATTTGAGCAGACACATGTCCTGTTAAGGGTTAGAATACGTGAGAAAGAATTCTGCTGAGGAAAGAATTCCTGTAAAAGTGATTTTGTTGACTCTGTCAGGCCAGCCGGCAAATGCCCAAGTCTATGCTGTGATCCTCTGCAAATGCAGAGAAAACCTGCTCAGGGGTAAATTATCTGGAGAGGCCTGTGAGGTTTCTTCTTGTGTGGGTGGGGATGGCTGAACAGAAGGGGCTCCCCAGAGCTAGAGCTGGGAGTAGCAGGTTTGGTTACCCCAGGAACTCCACGTATATTGGTGTGGAAGGCAAGGATCAGAGGCAGCAGCAAAAGGAAGGGGAATTTTGTCTCCATTTGACACAAGTTAGGATGACATTGATTTCCATAAGGGTTTTTTTGTTTCACATAATTTTAATGTATTTGATAGTTTAGCAGATGGAAATGATGCACTCTCTGTTCAGAGCCCCCAGGTGGACTGAAGAATCCACTCTGTGTTGCTGAATCCCAAAACTGCATACAACCCACCTGGTTTCTGCTGACTTTTAGTGGGTTTGCTGCCTATGTGGAGCTGAGTGATGAAAGCTGTCCCTCAGTTGGTTGCACGGTAATGTTGTTACAGTATTTCAAGTCGGATGATTTTTTTATGTGGAAGGAAATACTTTCTGCTAGTCAGTTTTTGTTATTCTCATCATTCCTATAAACTCAGAGGCAAGAGGTCTGGGTGGTTTAGTGTGAAGCTGTGCTGGTAACAGAACAGTTAATCTGAGCTACAGATAAGAACTAACAGAAATATGTCACAAATATATTTGCTGCTAAAGTGTTTCTATTGCTGAGGTATTGTTTAATAACTGAAAGAGAAGAACAAATGCTTGTGCTGGATCAGGAGACAGTATTGCTGGAACATGCTGGAATGAAAACCTACTACTAATTACTGTAATTAAGCACACTGATAATCCTGAGTGGGAAAGCAGGTGGAAAGAATGATTCATGTAGATCCATTTAGGCAAGGTCTGACCTTGGGGCAAGTTAACAAAAGGAGCCCAGCACACCCGTGAAAACACACCAGGCCTCTACCAGGCCTGGACACAGCAGTTTAGGTTCAGTGTCCCTGGGTATTTGGGATTAGGGATTTGTCGATTTGGGGTTTTGCTTCCTTCCCCATTCTTTTTGTTTTAAACGGGGGTGATGTCACTTTTCCATAAAGATTGAAAGATTGCCTGTTGGGACAGGTATTCAAAATTACTTTGTAGAAGTGTGCACTTAAATCCCACTTGATAAAGTGGGTTAAAGAGAATAGTTAGATAACAGGCTTACTTGAACAGCCCTTACATATATCATTATATGTAAGAAGCATACAGGGGGAAATATGTGCAATTATTCTTGTTTTCTGAAACTTTTTTTACTGTGTAACACAACAGGTAGTTATAATCTTGGTCCTCTTGAAAGTGGATAAGTCCTTTAATTTTAATACAAATATGCCATTATGAATTGTGTGGAATTAATGCAGACCGATGCAATTTAATTTCATTTTTGGTAATTTGGGGATTAAATACATGTCACAGGAAATCCTGTAAACAACAGTATAGTATTTCCAACTGAATTTGTTGTCTGATTTCTGAGCTCTCAAAATGCCTTGACTTGTGGTTCTCAGAAACCCAAACACTTAGTAAAAATATTTTTATTTTTCAAGTCATCTGTAACCACAGATGCTGAAGTGTGAAAGAAATCAGTAGCTCTCTCAAGATCTGGCAGTGTTGATAGAAAAAGGTTAAAACAAACAAGTTCACAGGAAAATACTCTGCTTGATTTATCAGTGCCAGATGTGTACCAGAGCAAGCCCCATATCTCACTGAGCTTGTTCATGTAGTGGGTTTGTACATAGCCCCTAACACCCCACTTGCCCCAGGCCCTGGTAGATAAGGTTGTTTGGTTTCTACTTTAGAATTTACACAAAAACTTCAAGCCAAGCATGAGTCTCACTATATTACTTGAGCTACAGCAAAGATGTCAAGCCACAATGTGACTCTTCAGGAACTTTTACAGCCAGGAGAGGCCCAAAACAGCCTGTTTTCTCCCCACAGAGAACACACCTCTATTTAAAAAAATAAAAAGTGCTGTTCAAGAGGATTTCAGCCAATGAGTTTTCCTAACACCATAAGGGTGCTTCACAGCCACACTCAATCCTTGACAACCACAGCAACTTGCATTCACACCATTAAGCCTTAAGTAGTTTTACATGTTGTGTGGATTGATAGCAGATTATGTGACAATGACATTTTACAGCCCAAGCTTCAGAAAACCAAATATACCAGAATAAAGAAGAGTATTTAAAATAGTTATTCTTAATTATTAGATATGGGCAGTGCACAGCTAAAAGAGAAGCTGTCTTGGCCTGTTGACTCCAGGAGGGGTCAATATCAGTAGAGGAGATTGTCAGTTCGGAGGTTTGCAGGATGCTGGCACTGCTCTCAATGCTGTTGTTTACCATAAGCAACAAAACACTTCAGAAACTTTGGCATGTGTAAAGCTTCTAGTCCAAAAGACCAAGCCCTGCAAAACACTTGACATTCACCATTAAACTGGGAGAAAGCATCTGTGTAGCAGAGGCACAAATCACTGCACTCTGTGATTAACACCTGAGTGTGCTGCAAGAAACTTCAGGTATGCTCACCAAGGGGATTACATTTTTTATGTTGAAGATTTTTTTTCTGCTTGGAGATCACTCTTTCCTTTTGATGGGCTTTCCTTTTGATGGGAAGGAAAGTGTCAGCCTACCTTCCTGGCCAAGAGGCAGATGATTTGGAAGGCAAACTCTGAACAGTTCCTCCATGTCTTCTGCACAGCGCTTAAGGCTTGCTCCTGAGAAGGGCCCAAGGAGCCCTGCTGTTTGTTGAGTGGTGTCAGAGGGGGAAGACTTCACTGCAGCTGGGTCGTAGACCTCTGAGGGAGGTGAAGCAATTCTGGCCATAAACACTTTCTGTGATGCTGCTCAGTCTGGTTTGTGCAGAGGTGTGCAGTACCTGAGGGACTGCCCTGGTGCTCCAAACACACCCACATTAAGGGCTCCCTGGTGTCCTCAGGGCAGCTGTCCCTCCCTGGCCTTGCTCCCTAGCAAGGCAAAGTAAATATAAAGCAGATTTAAGTGTAGTAACAGCCAGAATGCTGAAATGGGCTGTTCTGTGCAGTAAAGCAGCCCAGAATCTTTAACTTGTCGTTGGAGGAAGGAGTAAGGGGCTCCTGGAGGCCATTACCATGGGCAGCGTGGGGAGTGCTGCTGGAGTTGTGTGCCCTTGGGCTGAGCAAGAGAGATGTTGACAAAATACAGCAGATGATCCTTGTGGATCTCTTCCTTGTTTTTTTTATCCACATTCTGAGGTCTGCACATGGCTTAGTGGCTGGTTGATCTAAAACACACACCAATTTCATTTATTCTCAGCTTCCTCTTTGTACAGAGACCTCATACTTTGAGCTGGGTGAGGATCTACACTATGGATCTGTTTCTAAATTTGGATTTGGATCCATTAGTACTTGGATTCAAAAGGATTTTTGAGCGTCTTGCCTTTTATAATACTTGTACTTGTAAAGAAGGGTTCTTTCCCTTCTATTTTTTAAGCTTGTTTTCTTCAATAGTTAAATGAATTCAGATTGCATAAACAGTGTTCTTCATTTACTGGGCTGTAAGCTTATCTAAATAATGTCTTGATACATCAGACTTTTTATAAGCAAATAGAAAAATTCAAACAAATTGTCAAGGAATTCAAGGCAGGATGCTTTGAAAAGCTGAAGAGAATTCCTGGAAAGAATGTTTAAAGGGTTTAGGGAATTCATTTTCATTAGTTAATTATTTGACTCTTGGTTGTTCTTGTTTTAAAAAATGTAGCTAGTAAGATCATTCCCTACCCTATAGCATGGAACTGACAGGGTTTCTTTAAAAGCTGAGAATTTTGTCACACTATCTTGAAAGCCTCTCAAAGACTTTAATAAGGCCCTTTTGATCACAGCTGCAGAAAAGAAAATTCCCTCAGCCTTGCCTACAACAAACGACCACTGATTTAAGAGAAGAGTGGTGGTGTGGTCTGTGTAGGCTTGTTTGAGATTGCACCTTTTAACCCGTTAAAGCCTGGCTTTGTTCACTGATAGGATGCATTAGAGTAGCACTTCTAATAAAAAGTGAAAATGTGGCAGAGATAAAGCTGCCTTCATTATGTAGATAGGAATGGCCAGAATAGGCACCTTTTGTTAATCAGGATAAAAAATTCTGTGAGAATAAAGACTAACTTAATCTTTCCCATGCCTGTGCTGACGCCTGTGCAGGCAGTGAGGAGTTGTATCACTCATCATTCAGCCCTGACACAGGTGACCTTAGAGGCAGGTTTCTGGGGAAAATAGTAGGGATTAAGTTAATATTACAAATTAACATTTTACTAAAGTATTGATTTTTTTCAGCTTGTGGTGTTTGCCCCATTCTGAAGTTGGCTTGAGCAAAGCTGTTTCTGAGTAGAGCCGTCCCTACAGTGGGCAGGTTCCCATCCCTGTGAGGGCAGGGGATGCAGGCAGTAGGCATGGGGGCTTTGCCCTTTTTTGAATGCTCTCCAAGCCCTGGCACCCTTCTGTGGCCGAGCTTCAGGGCAGAAGGTAGAACAATGTGTTTCAAGAGCAGATATGTCTTGGTGCAAATAACCTTGCTTATTAAATTAGACTGCACAGCTCCAACACCAACCAACTTAGGTTAAGCACAAGGCAGTTGCCCCAATGTACTTTATTTTAATGGCAGCACTCAGTAAATCCTAGAAATGCTCCAGTGGCCAGATAAGATAGCTGCTGCTGGCATTGGGATTATCCCAATCTGTTTCATAGCATCAGAGTATCTACTTGGCTGGGCAAGGGGGCTACTGGAGGGTAATTGCCTTAGAGGAGAGTGGAGAGGTGGATAGTAATCCTGGAGAAATCAGTGGGGAATATGATTGGAAAAACTTATTTTTAAAAATTTGTTTTATTTATTGAGATAGAGTTCCCTGGTTGGCAAAAGGAGTAGTGTGGAGGTGATGCTTGCAGTGCTGTCACTGAACTTTCTGTGGTGACTGAAGAGGCAGAGGACAGTGAAAGAAGGGCTGTTCACTGGGAGCTCTCTTTAAATTTGTCTTTTTCTTACTGGAACAATAGAGGGGGTTGAGACAGGTGCCAGTATTGAACCTCTGGTATTTTCTGAAGCACAGTGCTATGTGGAAGACATAGAAAGGTGTCACAAATGAGACGTATCCTGAGGGGAGTAGGAAGAATACTATTCTTATTAGAAAAGGGGAAAAAAAGTATATTCTGGCTTCCTAGGGGAACAAATCCCAGCAGGATGCACCCTCCACAGGCATGCTGTGTGGGGAGGGGCTGCTCTCTGGGATCTGGAGAGCCTGGAGCTGCTCACCTGGAGCATGTGCTCTGCAAACACCCCCTTGTGCTCTGCTCTACAATATCATTGCTGGGCAAAGATTTTGTTTCTTTTAGTCTTCTCTGTTTGCAAGTGTTCTCAAGCATCTTTGGGTTTTTTTGAGAGAGAAGAGAGTAAGTGGCTTCTTGTTTTTGTGGAGAGGTTAGACTCAGAATATTATTCTTTCTTCATTTAATTTTGGGAGAGCAGTAAAGCTGGCAGGCATGCATGCTGCATTTTCAGAGTGGCAGTCGTGCTGTGCGTGCACAGCTGCCTTGGGCAGAGAGCACACCAGTACTTCTATGGGCATAAAAGGAGCTGTGAAAACACAAATGCCATTGACCTCCCCAGCACATTAACTGGTTCTGCACATATTTCATGCTTCGTTCCTTCCTGCTGAAAATACAGCATTGCTTAGGTGGTGTGTAGTACTGTGGGATCTACTTAACCAGCACATGAAGAGCTTGCCACCAGCTCACTGCAGGCCTGCCATGGTCCCTGATGACAGGTCCACTGCACAGGACCCATTCCTCTGAGCTGCTTTGATCACTCACAGAAAACTTGGGGGAATGGTCTTAAGTTGAATTAAGAAAGATTTAGATTAGATATGAAGAAGAAATTGTTTCTGTGAGGGTAGTGAGGCATTGGCACAGGTTTCCCAGAGAAGCTATGGCTGCTTCATCCCTGGAAGCATTCAAGATAGGTGAGATGGGGCTTGGAGGAACCTGGTCTAGTGGAAGGTAACCCTGGCCATGGCAGGGTGTGGGAGCAAGATTTTCTTTAGGGTCCCTTCCAACCCAAACCATTCTGTCATTCTATGAAACTGTCAGCTCTTCTGGATTGCATCCCAGGCTGTACCTCAGAACCTGCTGAGCACCAGGGATGTCACAAAGGAAGAGGCTGAATAGTAGTCCTGGAGCAGGAAGATGCAGAGAGATTGTCCTCTCCCCTTTCTGCAAGACTGGTTTTGTCCGTGTTGGGCAACTTCACCCCAACTCTCCATTAGTTTCGATTTATGTTGTAGGGAAAATACTTTTGCATGCAGGACAGCAGTAACCAGGAGTGTGAGTTAGCTGATGTCTGGGGGTTCACCTCAGTGCTGCTTCAGTGCTTCATGAAGTTACATCTTTGGAAGCTCAGAGCTTCCACAGGAGGTGGAACTCCTGTCTGATTGAAAAATAAAACCCTTTAGGGGAATTGTAATAAAAATATTTATGTTTCTCTAAGCCTGTGGTGTTTGTTGTTGTTTTGGCTCTTGGTGCTGTACACTTGACTGCTCTGAAGTTTGAGTATATTGAGGTTGCTCTCACCCCATGGCACAAGCAGAGGTCTTTGGGAGCTACATAGCCTCACAAGGAGCAAGACCCCACTGATGGCATTATGGCTTAGACCACCCCATCTAGCTATAGAATTCCCCACCTGAAACACCAACATTTGCATGGGGCCCTGCTGGCCTGGAGTTACCAGTCTGAGGGACTGGGCTGACTCCATGCTGGTGAGTAACTGCCCTGCCTGAACTCTTCACTAGAGAAAAGGATACAAGCAGCCCAAATCCTGGCAGGCACCTAGCCTGGGCAGGATGAGGCGTGACACATGCAGGGTACAGGAGGTGCTGTGGGACATAACCAACATTAGGCCCTGGTGCATGAGCTGGGACTTGGTTTTATTGTACTCACTGCTGCCTGTGGTGGGTAGATAGCTCAGAGCACCCTGGGTTACGTATCCATCGGTCTAGGCTTGGTCTGTGCTCATTCAGCATTGATTTTTCAAATGGTTTGTTCTTGGCACAGATGGAGAGCTTCAAAACCAAATAAAATCTTACCACTGTTTTTCTTAATCCTCTCCTGTTCTCAAACATCAGCTCCTTTGGAGGCCCCTTTCAAGAACACAGGGCTGCAGTGACTTGGTGCAGGTTTTCTTTGCAGTGTTTTTAACTTCATAACGTGTCTGATTACTCTTGGATTTGTGTGTGCTTTCTTGCTGTCACACACACTGGTTCTGGCTCAGGGCAGACCCAAGGGTTCTCTGGAGAGAGGCATAAGTAAATGCCTCTGATACAAGCTCCATCCCAAAACCTCTGTGTGCTGCCAGGCTCTAGTGTCATACAATCACAGAATGCTTGGGTGGGAAAAAAATTTTAAGACCATTGAGTCAAACTGTTAACCCAGCACTGCCAAGGTCACTACTAAACCACATCCAAAGCAGATAGAACCCTTTCACTAGGATCCAAGCACAGCATTGACCCATGACCAGACTTGTCAGGCTTTCTGTGGAGTGTTTGGTGTCAATGGCTTTGCACAGCTGTGGGTAAAGAGAATTTAGTTTACAGTATTTTATTCACTAAAATACAAACTTTGGGCCTGACAGACATTACAATCATGATTCCCAAGCTGTTGAGACCCCAGTGCTGTATGTCAAATGAATTCTTGGAGTGCAGCTCCATTTCAAGCTCTGTCATCTCCACAGCTAGCATAAAATGCTAATATAAAAATACTTCCAAAATAATTTAAAATAAAGTGGATGCTAAAGATAGGAAACAGCTAAGAATCCCATTTGTGAGCAGCTTATTCTTCAAGGAAGCTACAACATGCTTAAGATCTGTACAGGGGGGAAAATCCCATCACACATCTAGACAGCACTGAATAGACAAGAATAAAATACAGCTGTGCTGGATCAAGCTGAACGCCTTTTAGTCTAAAAGCCTGCTTGCAGTCAGGGTTGTGGGATGAGCACTGAGGGAACCAGATAATAGCAGGCAAGAGCATTGGAGGTGGTTCCTTGGAGTTGCTGGTTGAGCATTAGGTTGACTTTCTGCTAAGTTTGGCAGCTTCTGTGATTTTAGAAGGACCCTAATGCCCTGTGAATGGATACAGGTGTCCAAAAAGCCCTAACAATGCCAGGGGAAAAATAATCCTGTTCTGGCTTGAAATGTCCTGTGTCAGAGCTTAATGTGTGTGGAGCTGAAAGATATCTCCTGTTGTTTGCTTTGAGCTGAGTCATAGGGCAGCCCATTAGCAGTTGATCTGGGCAGGTTTGTTCAAGCCAAAGAGGCCAGCTCAAATTATGAAGAGTAAATGGGAAAGACTGATTTATTCTGATAATGCAGCAAAAGCTGTAACTTGGGCTGCCGGTTCTACTTAACTCTCAGAAGTGGTTTGGAGCTTCTCAAAGACCTTCAGGTTCGTGTTTTGGTGGTGCCACTAGCTGTGGTCATGCAGGGAGCAGTGCAGCAGGCCTGTGCTACACTGGGGTCTGTCTGCTTCTAGCCAGGGATAGCTCTAGTGCAATCCACAGAGGCTGTTCTGGTAAGACTAAATTCTCTTTGAATTCCCTACAAAAATAGAACAAATTGTCCCTGGAAGTGTTGAAGGCCAGGTTGGATGGGGCTTGGAACAACGTGGGTGGAAGGTGCTTCTGTGTTGGAACAAGATCATTAAGGTCCCTTCCAACACAAGCCATTATAGGATTATATGAAATCAAGATGCAATCTGGGATGTGTATATGCCCCCTTTCTAAAAAAACCACCTGTTTAATGACGACCTGTGGTTGAGGGGCTTCTGGACACTGGGAAACTGCCCCACTTGGTCTTACTGTGAAAAACTACCTGATCTGTCTGGTTGCTGTCATGCACTGCTGTAAGCCAACAGGAGGTGGTGTGCAGAGCACTGCTCCTGTTGTCTGGATTTCTCAGGGACGATGGGGCAGAGACCCACCACCTAAGACAGGGAATTACATCTGTGTAAATCAAAAGTAGACAGAGTCACAGCTTGCTTTAATGCAGTGAGACATGAATAAGCAAAAGTCAAACTTGCCATAACTTCTCAGTTGATAAAATGTGTTTGGTTAGCAGATACTGTGAATAAACTGAAGAGGAAATTAGAGGGAAAACACATAGCTAGTAAGAGTTTAACCAGACATGTTTACCTGTTCTGTTCTGTGTCATTCTATATTATTGTAAAAATGAAAATCACATTTAGAGTGATGTAAATGAAATGGTAATTTCTCAAGAACCTCTCTTATGGGCTACAGGATTGGTCTTGTTGCTGACCACAAATGTACCCGGACCTGTCATTAGTTCCTCAGGAAAGAAGTTGCAAGTTTTAGAAGGTTCTGGCACTCCTACAAAACCAGAAGGAAAGAATTATGGAGGCTTAAAGAGCTGTGTGATATTTATAGAATAGAATCATGGAATCATTTAGGATGGAAAAGATCTTAAAGATCCTCAATTCCAGCTGTTACTGCACCACTGCCAAGGCTACCACTGAACCATGTTCCCAAATACTGTATCTGCTAAATCCTTCTGGGGTTGGTGACTATGCAGGGCTAGAAAGAGACAAGTCATTTGGATGTCATTCCAGAAAAAGTGATGTCAAACTTGACCTCTCCCCAGGCAGCAGTCAGGGAGATTGTGCTTCTGCATGGGTGGTTAACCAGAGAGGAGGGTTTATTGTGCTCCTTAGGAATTGACTCTTGCAGCATCATGAAAGGTCTGCAAGCCAAAGCAGTGTGAAGGATCTCTTGGGAAAGAGCATATTACATTTAATTCGAGCAAGAGACAAATGTGAAGAGGGGACTTGGTCACACAGTGGCTGGAGT
Organism: Anthoscopus minutus; assembly: GCA_013399455.1. Lineage (NCBI taxonomy): Eukaryota > Metazoa > Chordata > Aves > Passeriformes > Paridae > Anthoscopus > Anthoscopus minutus. The sequence continues at coordinate 59,474 of VWYI01027232.1, forward strand.
TGACTGAAATTCCTTATTTCAAAGAATGTTGTTCTAGGGGATGGCTCTTGGAGACCTGGGGCTTACATGAGAGCTCTGACATCCAACCTCAGGTAGGTGCCATTGGTGTAGAAAAAACATATATTCTCCAGAAATAACTTTACCTGCATCTCATTCCAAGAAACTGGACTTATTTTTTAAAAAAAACAACCCAGTATTCTTTTAAGTAACCTTTTATTTTTCCCAGATTAACCCTGGCAGTAAAGCAGCCATGGCAGACTTGTGCCCAGGAGACATTATTCTGGCAATTAATGGAGAGAACACGGACAACATGACACATCTAGAAGCACAAAACAAGATCAAAGCATGTGTGGACCAGCTGCTTCTGTCTGTGAACAGGTTGGTTCTGTCTGATGGGCTCCCGTGTCAGTTTTGCTCAGAGGGTTCTTGGCTGGCCCTGGAACAGATGTGCTCTCAGGCTGGGTTCTTGGAGTATCCCCATGGTCTGGGTAATTGTCCTGTGTTTTCAAAAGGAGTAAAACAAAATGATTTTTAATGGTTCAGTGATATAAAAAGTGGGTTCAGTTCATGATACATGTGGATTACCATTTGTATGTTGTAAGGCTTGTCCAGGCTGTGGCCTGAGTTGACTCTTTGAGGTTGTGTCAACTCAAGCAAAAGTACCACTGGAACCAAAATCTCCTTTGGACAAACCCTTCTACTTCATTAACATCCACCCATCATTTTAAGCATCTGTTCAATGAAAAAAACATTTGAAGGTCCTGCCAAATTCACTTTTTAGGGTATTTCAAAGCAAAATGAAGCATGAGTTTGGTATTTGGCGGGTTTTGGGGTTTTCTTTTTAGTTGGGTTTTTTTTTGTGTGTGTGTTGTGGTCTTTTTTGTTTATTTATGGGGTTTTTTGTTTGGTTGGTTTTCTTGTTCTTTATTTGATTTTTATTGGAATTAATTCTATAGCAAAATCACAAATTACCCAGGCAAAATGAGCACTCCTTATAAGGTTCACAAATGGCTAATGCTGTCTGTCATAAGTTTAAATAAGTGGATATAGTTTTCCACTTCACATTAAAGACACGTTCCCTGATATAAAGAGCTATTATTTTACTATTTATACTTTTCTTGGAAAACCATGTAGTTCTGACTGGATGCCTGGGCAGTGGGGAAGAAGTGCTGCCATAAATGGAGCAAACCCTCCGTGATTCCTCATGGTTCCTCAGACAGGCATCTCTGAGCTGCCTGGCTAAAGCAAAGTATTCTGAATGTACAGATGATTGAGGCTTCAGTATCATAGAAGAAAAAAAATAAGGAAATCAAGCAAAAACCCTTTACACAGGTGGAATTTCCCATAGACAAGGAGGGCAGTTGTTTTGCCTTCCATCCAGAGCAGTTCTAGGGAGACTAGGTGATCTTCTATCCCCAAGAGGACCTGTGCCCAGGGCAGGACCAGGGTCCCCTTCTTGACTGTCTGCAGGCTGCTGGAGCTCTCCTTGGAAGACATGAGAATCCTTGTGTAGTGACAGGAGGTTTTGATGAGCCATCAGCTTCTGGGGTGGTCTGGGAGCAAAGCAGCTTCATTGGTAATTAGAACCAAGTTTTGCTGAAAACAGCTTTCACCTACAGTGTGGCAGTGCTTATTCTCATGGATGATGGTTTCTACTGTGTGAATTGGTACACTGAATTCCCTACCCTTACACTTCCTTTAACCACTGATATCAACTCATGTTTGTTTTTTGGCTCAGACTGGACCCTTGAATATCTCTGTGAAAGTGCATCTCCTCTCCTAAGTGGCAGTTCCTGCACAGGACAGAAGTTGTGGTCACAGTGATCTCTCAGCAGTGTTGGTACATGCCTTGCTGGGGCTAGGGATGATCTGGCTGCTTGGTTTCCCTGAGACACAGATATGGTCACTCACCTTAGGATGATCTGGAAGATACTGTATGGAGGGTCAGTGGCTTCAGGTTGTTTTTTCCCAACTGTACCTTACCAAGGTGTGGATGTTTTTAACACTGAGAGCCTGTGGTATGTCCAGAGGAGTTGCTCTAACAGAGATGTTGCTGCTGGTGGCCCACAGCCTGTCAGTGGTGCAGGGTTTGTGGGTAATGGTCAGTCTTTGGTAAGCAGTAGGATTGCAATGGTTTTGTCAGGCCTTAAACAAAGATTTTAAAGACTTTTGTATCTCATAGGCAAAAACAAATGCTCAAGGCTCTGCAAGGCAGGAACAGATAGTGAAGTGAGAAGCTGTTCAGCTTGGGATGGCTCCTCTTGGAGATCACACTGTTGGGTCCATTTGGTGGCTTCTCCAAGGGCAGAACTCACTTTTGGCTGTGCCCTGAGGTGTCCAGGAGAGTGGCATTTCTCTTGACAGGCAAAACTAAGTTTGGTTTTTTTCTGCAGTAAGGACAGCAGCTCCTGAAATAAACAGGGCAGGAGATTGGCTCCTTTGAATGCCTTTATTAAAGATCAGCTTTGCTAAGGGGGCTGACGGGTCGCGTACGCGCTGCTGCTGCTCCCAGGTGCGGCACGGAGGAGGAGGACGTGCACAATGTCTGCTGATGCATGGGCAGAGCTGCAGCTTCTGTCCTTGTGGGAGCACCAGAAAGCACAATTGGCTCAGAGGTCTAGGGGTCTCATCTCGGGCGTTATCCTGGAGTTAGGGTGAGAAGGCAAACTATTCAACTTGGGGAGGGGGTAGTCTTACTTTTGCACAGTCCATCTATGTCTTTTGGGTGATTCAGTTCAATAGAATTCCTCTGCTACAAGGCGATCTTTCTTCTGGTTGACCCAGGAACTTTTTTCCCAGTTGACACAGAGGCTCCTTTATTTGCATGTCTGCCATATTCCTCCTCCTTCAGATCCTGGCCGCCGGGTTTGGGGAAGCAGCAGGGCTTGATGACAACCCAGAAAAGAGGGAGCAGGAAAGGGGTGAGTGATCAGCTAAGAAGTATAATACAACTAGAATGCTAATTAACATGGGGATGGACTTCTCACAAGGGACACTGGACCAACAAAGGGCTCTGACAACCACAGTAGCTCTAGCTCGGTTTATTCATCTCAGCTCCAGTGATGACCTATTAGATCTATTTTTAGTTTGGTCCACAGTGGGTGCACAGTGACTTGGTGTTGCATTCTGCTTGCAGCAAGGGGCACAACAGCTCCCCCAGCCCTGGCATCTTGGACCTCAGACAGTCACCAATTACCAACAAGAACGACGGGTCTTGGTTTAGCAAAATCAGATATCCTTTATTGAACCTGGAACTAAAACGAGGATGAGGGTAGAGTTATGGGTTTTAAATGCCAGGGTAGGGGTGGAGTTTAGAGTCCGGGTCCAGTAGTGAGAGGAGCAGGGGACTGCAAAGGTGCGGGTTGAGGAGGACAACCAATGGAAAGAACTAAGGCAGGGACACTGCAGTACAATTTAACTAATGAGGGTATAGGAAAATAAGAGCATTCTGGGGCCGTTCCCTGTTTGACAAAATGGGGTAGAATGTCTTTTCCCAGGCTTGCAAGGGCACGCCCCACAGGGTGGAATCTTCTTTAAGTCACACCCCTTGCCCAGTGCTGTCTGTTTAGGTAGAATCCCCGCCTCCTGGGGCAGGGGCAACCTGCAACTTGGTTCTTGGATTTCTCTTCTGCTTCCCAAGTGACCTGTTGGATTCCGTTGCCTAGTTGTTAGTCGTTGCTGGAAGCACATCTGGAATTTTCTCCTAGATGTGAGTGGATCTCAGCTCCGGGATCTGCCTCCTAGAACATGGGGTGACCTGGTCCTGCTCAGGGAGCCATGTCCTGGGGCAATGATGAGGGGTTTTATTGGTTTGTGTGCATGTCCAGCCACTGCTGTTTGTCACAGCTGTGGATCAACACCCTGGACCCTACTCTGAGGCTGAGCTTCAAGAAAGCCCTGCCCGTGGTGGTGTGGATTAGTATCCTTTCCCTTGAGCAGAGAATGCTCTTCAGGCAGCATCTTTTCTGTATACTGCCTTCAACAAAACAGTTTGCAAGTTGACACAGGAAGATTTATTTTTAAATGTGTTTGCCTGAAATGCAGATGTTTGAAGTAACAAGCCTGTTTGTTGCATGTCTTTAGTGAAGACACATGAAATTTGGAGTTAATCCTGTTTTGTCAAAGCAGGCTTCCTCCAGCCAGGCATGAGTGTGAAGCAGAGGGCAGGGAGCTGTGCAGTGCAGTGCTTCCACCCCCCTGGTGCCCTCTGGACTGCTTCATTCCATGCCCTTTCTCCATCAACCCTTGACATTATATGTTAGTGAGACAGAGAACAAGATGGATTTTGTATTCAGACTCTGGTGAGTAAATGCCATTAGACTAGGAAGTTCAGTAGGAAAGTCAAAATGTGGGGAAAACAAGAAGGGGGAGTTACTGAGTGGCCTGACCAAAACCAAGTATGCATCAAATAAAGGCAGCCATGAAATTGGATTGGACCTCTGTTTTGCTGAAATGACTGCTTGAAAGGACCTTGGGTGCAGGATGGGAGATCTCATGGCATTGCTGTTCCTGCTGACAGTCTGCTGAGAAAGCCTTGGCACCACTGTCCAGACCTGCCCATTTGTGCCAGAGGGCCAGGGCAAGCCCAAAAGCTTTTTCTAAAGCTTTTGTCATCTGCCAGGAAGGGTGAAGGCTTGTGCTGCTGCTTTCCTGAAGAAACTGACCCTATGCCCACAGAGGGAAAACTGCTGGCAAGGGGATATCACAGCTTTTTAAGCATGTTGGGCTCCCTGGCTCCCCTGTGCCCTTAGAGCCCACAGTCAATATTGATATCTGTGAAGCTGCCCCTGCTATCAGGCTGGACTAGCAGATACTTCATTTTTTTTCAAATCTCTTTGTCCTTTATCAAGGACAAATCTCTTGAGGGATTTTCTTCCTCCTTCTTCTCACCCTTCATTTTCTAACTCCTTTCTTGGCCAGACCCTTGACCGCCCTGAAGGTAAAGGACATTTTGTTCCTGGATTTTTTGGATCCTGCTTTTCACCAACATGTGCAGGTCTGTCTTTGGGCAGTGATGCTGTGAAAGGCATAGCAGTACAGGGGCCTTATATTTCAGAAACAAAGTAGCTGAAAATCTTCATTGGTTTACAAAAGGAGTTGATTTATGTAAATGATGCCTATGTGGGCATTGATGTAAGATGTGAGGAATTACTTTGGCATGCCTGGAACAAGGGCTGGATGTTCAGGCTGAGGTTAATGACTCCAAAATGGGATACCAGGAGTTCACATGGCTTAGTGAGGCTGTGGGGAAGGCAGTGATGGTGCTGATTAAGATTTAGTGGAATGGTTCAGACTGCCCTGGTGATAAATTAGGCAGCTGTTCCATTATCATCTTTCCAGCTGTTGAATCTCAAGCCAAGGTAGCATGGGATGTACTTTGCCTGCTTTAGTGCAGCAAGGGTCAGGCCAGTTACATGGCAGCTGGTTGGAAAAGATCTGGAGTGTTGAGCAGTCCCATTAACTATTACTCACAGACACCTGGTAAAACTTGTTCTTTTTACTCACTGTGAAGTTGCTTCCAAGTTACACAACAAATTCCTTAAGAGACAAGAAGTGTGTTAGTGTGTTGTGCCAGGGGAGGTTTCAGTTGGCTTTTAGGGAAAATGTCTTCCCTGAAAGACCAGGGAACTCATATCCCTGAAGGGATTTAAAAGACATGTAGATATAGCACTTGGGGACATGGCTTAGTGGTGGGCTTGGCAATGCAGGGGTTACAGTGGGGCTTGATGGTCTAAGAGGAGTTTTTCAACTTTCACACTTTTATGATTTCCAGTCCAACCCAATTCCAGCCCTTTTGGTGACAGCACTGGGGCTGTTGTGCACAGGGCCAGGTGGATGCTGGACGGCTGGAAGCATCTGCCTGGCCCCAGGTGCAGCCAAGAACCTCAGGGTGGTTGAGCTGAATTTATTTCCTGACTGCGGTATCACAGAATAAATCCTCAAAGGTTCAGCTTCGATTCCTTTTATCTAAACTAAATCCTGGAAGCAATTTCTACCGCCTCAGTTTGGTGTGTACGCCACTGCTGACTGCTTAGAGAATGAAGATTCTCTGTTGTAGTGTGTTTAGCACTGTCTAAAATCATCAGTGCACTTCCTAGAAGTATATACTTATTTCTTGCTGTGAGACATGAATTAGGAGGAGAGTAAAGCAGGCTTAAAAGGTACATTATTAACAGAACTAAAAGAAGAGTAAGAATCAGATTAAAACCTTTAGAACACTTCTTTTCCCCTCTCTATAACTTTTTTCTTTCTTTCTGACAACGTAGAAACAAAACCTGGGATTTTTAATCAGTTACCACTTCTATAATAGTCTTTTATCGCTTCTTGTTAGGGAGAGAAGTTTCTCTCCCTATGTCATGGCGACTTCTCTGTAAAAACATTTTCTTGTGGCTTCAGTGTTACAGTGAATTAACTACCTGGAAAAGGAAAATGTGTTTGCAGTGTGAAAGTCTCTCTTATGTCTTGCAGCTTTCCTAAAGCTCTTTTCATGGGCTACGTTAACTTACAGGGTACTATTTTAAGGATGAGCTGTTTTAGCAGAAAAAACTAAAAGGTCACTTATCTTTGGGAATAGAGGCTTTTTTTTTTTTTTTAAATCTCGGGGGCAAAGTTTCCTATCTCTCTCTGTTTAAGCTTCTCATTAGATTACAGCTTTTCAGCATCTACCCGCTCCAGCACGAGTGCCCTTTCTTCATGGGCTGCCAGGTGCATGCTGCATCCTCTTATGCAGTTCATGAATTACAGGGAAAACAGCAAAGTCTGATATATCAAAAATATATTTTAACTATAGTTTTACAATTTCAGCCTATGACTAAGGCATCTCCTCAATCCCCTCTTAACTAGAATTTGACTCTTTGCTGACTTCAGTATTTCATGTTGTTTTTCTTTATGTGTCTTCACTCTTTTTTTTTTGTTCGGAAGAGAACTGGTGTTCGTAGGTGTATTTGTTTCTAAGCTTAATCAACTGGAACAGTTTTTATAGAGTTCTGCAGCGCAGAAAAAGTAGATCTCAGCCAGGCTGTGCATCGGGGACATCGCTTGCCGTGCCCCTCGCTGCTGGTCGCGTTGTCTCGGCCCACGCCGTGCGAGCCCTGCCGGCTGCCAGCTCCACTCAGCGCTTTCTTCACGCGGAGCGTCGAAAACAAGAAAAGCTGCTGCTGCTGCTGTTTTTGTCTTTCTGTCCGCAGCATGACCGGCTAAAAGCAACTAAACAAAGTTCATTGCGAGTCCTACTGAGGCAGCAATGAGGCACGCGGTTCTTTCGGTCACGCTGATTTTTCGGCCCTGCAGTCTCGGCTACGTGACCGCCGCTCGTGGACTGGGCCGGCGGCGGCCGCCGCGGCCTCGGAGCCGCCGCTGCCCTCGGAGCCGCCGCTGCCGCTAGAAAAGGGGCTGGCGGGCTCCGCTGGAAAGGGGCCCCAGCCGCCTGCCGGGATGGGGACCGCTGGACTCCCCGGTGAGGGCTCGGCAGCCGCTCACCCTTCACGGGGCAGAAGATCTCGGCCGGGCGGCTTGAGGCCGGCCTGGCCCGGCCGCTCAGGAGCGGGTCGGCCAGATAACCTCTTCAAAGATGGAAGCTAAGAGATTTCTCGGGCTTGCCGGACTTTAAAATGTCAATCTCACAGAGGCGGACTAGCTTCTAAGTGGTTTAATTGGTTGTCAATTCCCAGGGCTAGCCAGCTGTTGGTTCTTGCTGGGCACAGAGGAAGCTCTTAGTAGCTTCTCACAGAAAAACAGTTTCTGCGGGTGGCTTCTTCCTTTCTTACCAAATGTCATTTAATGCAAAACTAGCACATCTGTCTATTCCTGCACTATGTAGAGAGATGGAGTTTCTCGGAAAGTTTCTGTGTGAGAAGGTCTAGTAATGAATCTGCTGGACATGTAGCCCCAAAAGTACCTGGAATCTCATAGAGGTGATGTTTCTCCCATCTCCCCTAGTTCCTGGGGATTTTATTTGGGTCTGTTAGCTATAAGCAGCACAGGCAAACTGCTGGAAGATGAGAACGATGACAATGTGTGTTCTCAAGTTTCCAATACACAACTGAAACAGTGAATCACAGCTTCCCCTCTGGAGCTCCCTGAAGACTAATATAGAGGAAAACTGGCGGCTTTCCAGAGCAATACACAATAGTTTCAGCTGAGAGGAATGGAGGAGAAATCTTACAGCTTCTTCACATAGTCTGAACGAGCTGGATCATTTGGGATGCTCAGCAGAGCTCAGCTCCTGTGCTGCTCTCCTGCCTTGCAGAGGATGGATCCAACACCTTATAGTTATTGTGGTGATGTTCGCAATCCTGGGAAGTTTGAAGCACCAACTGTAACTGCTTCTAGACCGAGTTCAGCTTTTAGAAGGCTAATGGTTGTATCAGGGATAACAATCAGTTGTGAGCATAGGGATGTGCCACAGTAGGAGATGAAGAGCAGTCAGGAGATGGGCAGGACCCTGCAGTCACCCTTCAAAGAAAGGGGGTGAAATAAAACAATTCTGGTGGTTTGTCGCTGCATGGTAACAGCAGTGACCTGGATCCAAGTTGGCACTTCCCCATGTGATAAATACTAGTTTTTAAGGAGATGGATAAATTAGAAATTTGGTAAGACTCAAGATTTGCAACTTAAAAGCAGCTCTATATACATTGAGAGAGACTTGCAGATAACAATCAGGTGAAAAAACATTCTGGTAAAATATGTGAGCATATGCAAGTAATCTTTTGAGAACAACTCTGAGACTTTTAGAAAGCAAATGCTGGAATAAAAGGTGTCTGCAACTTTGCTTTTTTTTTAATGATGTTCTTTTATACATCCATTTTCTATGAAGCCCTATGTGGAAGGCCTTGTAGATCAAGTTGTTTTTCTTGGGATTGTCCTAGATGCCATTAAGAGAGCAGAATGGTGTAAGTGTAGGGTAATGATTTCCTCATAGCTGCCTTTAATCCCCTATAGCACATTTGAGAACAGTTTTCCTGTCCTTGAGCTGTAAATTAAACAACTCGAAACATTTGAGTGATGCCTGATCTGTTGCTTGTGATGTATGAAAAGTGTGTTAGGTTTTTGCTGTTGCCTAAACACAAAGCTCTGACTGTTGGTAGGGTGAACTTGCTTCTGGGGGTGGCTCTGCTGCCCTCCAAGTCCCCACTGTTCTGGGAGCTACAGGGGACCCCTGTGCTGCTGGTTCTGCTGGGGAATGTGGGCATGAAATGTTCCTAGCAGCCAAGTTTGGAGCATGAGCTCCAAGAATCAGCCCCTCCTGCAGTAGCTGCATGTAGTATTGTTCTCTCAGGCAGAGTAATCTCTTAATTGTTGTTATTTCAGATTACATGGTATTTTGCTGTTGCCAGGGAAAAGGAGGTCTCCCTGTGTATGCATAAATGCTCATCAAACTTGGAACTTGTTTTCTGTTTTGGTGAGGCTGGTGGTTCTCCCATTCACTTTAGCTTTACCTTTCAAAGTGCCAAGTGGAGCCCAAATTGTGCTGTATCAGCTTGTTTCAGTATAGTTCAAGTGGAAGCTGAGGCTGATGTGAGCCTGGCTTTGTTCAGACTCTGGTTGGAAGCTGCCAGACCTGGTCTCAGTTATACCAAGAACTTCTGGCCGCTCAGCAGAACTGATCTTGAAGCCTTGAGTTTAACCATTAAAGCATTAACCATGAATAGACTTTGCCATGTAAACTGAGGTCTGCCTATGTCTGTCATTAAGTGTAAATATACCCATGATAACTTTTGGAAAGCACAGATTTATCTGCTTTCTGGTACAGACAGTGTGGTCAGGGATATGGAATACTGGGAAGTGCTGGCAATACTGGTGACTGAATGCTGTACCTCCACACAGAATGCATTTACTGCGATTGCTCTTCTGCAATCAGAATCACTTTCCAAAGCTCTGTTCTTTTACTGGCAGGTTGAAGTCTTTGGGGATGCTTTAAGCTGTGTTTGGCATGTGGTCTCCAGAGCTGAGTGGAGGAAATGTCATGGACCATTTTTGAGGGCACTGTAAACTCTCATCAGGCTAGCTCAGTGCAAGGGAAAGCACAGAAATAATGGTGATCTCTGCCAATGTAATTGGGCATTTCTATTGTTCTGGGCCTCCAGATTCGATTTTCAGTGTGGAAGCAATGTACACAGCACAGGATCATGGCAAAAAGCAAGTCGAGGTTGTTGGGAATGCTGATGTTTCTGGGAGGGACTGTTTCCTTTGTCCCAGTTGGAAAGACCAATTTATAAGTGAATTGTCCCAGCCTAAAATCAAATAATAACAGTAAGGATAAATGATCAGAACAAGATAACTAGCTATGAGAATAATTACTCCCTGTTGAAAAGGCTGTAATGGCAGTAGTGAGAAAAGAAAGGTGAAATCCTCAGTGGATCCAAAGTGTGTTCAAGTCAGTGGGAGTCCCTGCATTTGGTAGGTTTTGGGTCAGACCCTAGATAAGGAAAAGCAGCTTTGTATGTTGACTCGTGTAGCTGCAAAGTACCAAAGGTAAAAACCTTGAGAATTCATGGGTTAAAATAGTGCTCCTTATTTTTCAAACTTGGACTGTGCATGTAGTATGTGGCAGGGTGAAAGTCCACAAAGGATGCTTGGATGCATCTGTGCCCATGGAACAAGACCTATTTTTGTGAAGTGGTTCATATACAGACTGTGATGATAAATAGAATAGTTTGCATGTTGAAAGCTTTATCTTGAACTTAATGGAGTTTCCATCTTCCAACTTAACCTTCTTGCATCCTGAAAAGTCTGTGAATGTACCCACTGGACCTTGCCCAGAACCCTGGGCTCTCTCATACCCTAAGTTTCGAAGATCTGTGCTGGAGATTACATACCAGCCATGTCCCCAGTTGTCTTTGTAGGGAAAAATGTGATCAGGCACATGGAAAATCTTTGGACAATGACAGTACCTTGCTCTGCCCTGGCAGGACTGAAGGTACATTTGGGAATGGAAACTGTATTTTTAGGGCTTTTTCTATCTGGCAACTGTTGAAAGAGTCGAGATGATTCATACAGGGTGGTGAAAGCCTTCTCCCTGAAAGGTGTTTATAGAATTCCTGATGTGGTCTAGTAAACAAGCCAGTCATGGATCGTGTGTATATATGTGTACATATATCTGTACACACATGTAATCAGAATACTTTCTGGATTCAGGGTCAGAATAAAAGGACAAAGCCAGGAATATACAAAATAGGAGCCACCAAGAGTCTGTCTTCTAATTTCTTAAACCAAAATAAGTTGTCTCTTTAACTCCAAACTGAGACAGACAGAACCTTGTAGTTTAAGGATGATTTTGAGCTTCATGGTTTTAATAGCATGAAACTGTCATCTTCTCTATTTCTCTCTGTACTGTTTCTGAGGATAATTTTGGACAAATGCAAATATAATATAAACTTGCCAGGAAATTAATATATGCTATATATGTTTGGCTTCTTTTTTTAAATTTGTTTAATTGGTTTTTTGTTTTGCTTAAGGAGCCTGTTTCTTTCTTTGAGATTTTTGTGGGTTTTGTTTGTTTAGGGGGGAGCACTTTGGTTTGGGCTTTTTAAAAAGCAATTTAAGTAGACTTTACTTAACTTCCCACTGCAGAGCTGAAGGGAAGACCTGGTCACCCCCTGTCCTAGAAGATGGCAAGGCTCAAGCATACCGGATCAACATCGAGCTGGACCCACAGGTATGGCAGCTATAGCCCTGCACATCTGCTGCTCTCCCAACTTTCTTTTGAGGAGAGGACATCCATGTCTAGGATCTGCAAAGCGCTATGCTCTTCTTAGATCTGTGCTGTCCTTCCAGAAGTAAAGGCATTTCCATGTGTAGTTTTAAAGTTCTGTGCAGGTCTATCTGTGCTTTTCTTGGGTTGGTACAGTCCTGGTTCCCATGGTGAGCCAGATCCTGAGCAGATCTGGCATAATCCCATCTATGTCATTACCTTCCACCCAAGCCAGGCTTTGCTGGATCAGCTGGATCAGATGGCTTTGCCATACATGGAGGGTAGCATCCAGCACTGACCTCCATGAGGTCGTGGCCAAGCTCAAAGTTAGTGTTACTTTGGTTGGAGCTGTTGGGAGTCCTCTGACTGTCCAGTGTCTGCCCTTCCTGGGATAAAGCATGCTTAGGATCTGTCTGCATCTGCCTCAGCTGGTGTGCCTCTACCCTAGCTACTTCCAAAATCTGCTGCACCCTCCCAATCCTGTGACAGTGATTCACCTCCCATGATGGTGGATTTCTGTTTTTTTCAGTATTTTTTGGTTGTTGGGTTTTTTTAGTTGTTGTTTTGTTTCGTTGTAATGTTCTCATATTTTTCCTTGGTGGCTTTTTTTCCTCTCTCTCACTCCTTCTCTCTGTTTTGCAGCTTCTCTCTGCCCTCTGTCCTCAGCTCTGTTCCTTGGAGCCTTCTACCTGTATCCTGCCCTGCCATACTACCCATCTCCTGCAGCAGCCAGGTGGTAGATGGAGCTGAGCAGGTCTCCCCATCTTTCCTACCCATCTCTAATGGCTTGTTAGCAAGGTTAGAGGTGACTCCCATTCTCCTTTGGCTTCCTGATGGGAAGAGAAATGGAGTTTCTCTTCTCCCTCTCTGCTTATGAGGTACTGGATTGTCAATTTTTGCATGTGCTGCTCTATATTGTGGAGTTATCTGATGAACAGGGAGGAGACCAGGGGAATAGATAGAGAGCAGCTCCTGCTGTCTGGCTCCCCCTTGGATGTGTGCTGAGCTGATGCACATGTTACCAACTTTCCCAGGGCACCCGAGGGTCATGGATAGTACAGCTCAAGCCTGCTGAAGCTTCTCACTGCTGTAGGTTGGCCACCCCTTCTAGGGCAGTGGTAGAGGCCCTGGACCTGACTACAGCCTTCAGAACATCAAAGTCTGTCAGTTCAGGCTGACAGAATCCCCTGTGCTTGCCCCCAAAGCATGTGAGCACTCTTTGGTTGATGCTGAGTGTTCAAATATTGCTCAGATGGTCTCCTTCTCCACAGAGGTGGTTTATGTCATATGCTATTCCATGCTTTTTCTCCAGCCCTTACAAAATGCCTGTGTGCAGAATCTGCTGGTTTAGTTCAATTGCTCCTTTCCAAAGAGGCTTTTAGAGTGTCCTGATGAAGGTTCCAGGGTGCTCCCTCAGCCCTCCCTTGGCTCAGTCCAGAAGGAATACAGGAACTGCAAGGGTGGAAGAGAGGGGATGATGGTACACGGAATGTTGTCTGCTTCAGTGAGGAATGGGGAGAAAGTACTGGCAGCAGAGAGCCCACTGAGTGATCAGGATGAAGATAAGATCCTCCAAACCCTGTGAAAAATGGACCAGAGTGTGAGGCCATTGAGTCTGTTGGCTATTCCAGGGATGTGGAATTTGCAGATGTTCTGCATTTCTGCACAGGGACAGCAGACAGAGGCACGGCAGAGCTGCCTCAGTACCGCACACCAGTGACATGTAGGGCTGTTTTTCCTGCCATGACTTAAAACACAGAGTGATGTGTGAGCTTGGGCTCACATTCTGGCCATGTTTGCTGCATTTATCAATTATAGCCATCTTTTATGACAGATATATTTTCTTATTAGACCTTACCTATGAATAATAATGAATGAGAAACAAATGTGCAGCAGTTCCACTGCCAGATACAGCTGTCTGAGGTTTAGTGCAGATTGGATTTTAATTTTACTATTAATATGTTACATATGGATCTTTTTTAATATTAGACAGTTTTATAGAATATAATGAAGAGGGAAGGGATGGACTATTCTGAATCCAGACCTACACTGAAAATATGTAAATCTGGGGAGTAAGTGTGTAAAGCAGATGTGTTTGTAGTAATTGACATACCAAGAGAGGTGTATGAACAAGAGTACCCAAGTACAGGCAGCTTATTCCTCCTCTTACACTTTTTATTGGTGCCTGTATCCATGTGTTGTCTTCCTTAGTGGCTTTTTGGGTTTCCCAAAGAGGAGGTGAAGGTGGCTCCATGCACACCTCCAGGTGGCTCTGCTTGCACCCAAGATGTGTTGGTTGACTCTTCTCCCCAAACTGCCTGTGCCTCCAGTGTGGTTCATGCTGACAGCCTGGAACACGTGCCAGCTGTCACATTTTGGCTTCTCGACCTTTGAACCCTGTTCAGCTGGCGGTGGCATGGCAAATAACATGATGATGTTTGGGGTTAGGTGGCCTTCCTTTTGTTCCTTCTCATTTACAGAATTTTTCCCCATTAGTTGAGGGGAAAACCTCACAGCTGGTACTCACTGGGTGTTTAAGAAAGACAAAGAGTTTGGCTGGGACCAGGGGGGAGGTGGGGGTTAGGGAAAAGGGAGGCCAGGAGCAGCTGCAGGCTAGCTGCTTTCTTTGGCTTGAGGGCAGGACACTTTCTCCGAGCTGTTTTGGCTGGGGGAGAGAAACTTGCCATCACCCAGACCAATCTGCTACTGCTTCTTCTTCATTTGTGGGCCTCGCACCCCCCTCCCTGCCCTGCTGGGATGTGCTGCAGTACCAGTCACTGCCGTGGAGCTTCTGATACACTTTGTCCACCAGCCCAGGATTTCTGCTCATCTTGTGCCATTCCAGCTGGATGTTCTGCAGAGCCCTGCAGGAGTGCCAGGGTTGACTGGCTGCAGGGGGTTTGTGAAGCAGAGCCTCTTCTCCATCCTTCCTGTCTCGGCCAAGAAGGCTGTCACAGGATCCCTGGTTCTGTTTTGTTATTAATGCTGTGGTTATTGTTTGTTTGCCTTGTTCTACATACTAGTAAAGAACTGTTATTCCTATCTGTTATAAATAAAATCAGCCAATTTTATCAATAAGGAATTTATTGTAAAATTGCAATATCAAAGTTTGAGACAGCCACAAGCAAAATCAGTGTCGAGCCTGGGATTAGCATTGGAGGAACCACAGATATGGCCTCTATCAAACCAATCCCCCACAAATTCATGAATTGGTCCTTGAGGAGCCGATTTTTATATAGTTTTTCAACTGGGCGTTGAACAGCCTTTTGTGTCTTTTGTGTTTGTTACATATTCATATCTCTGCTGCTGGTCTGTTGATCAGCTTTCCAAGAAGGGAAGGGTTATGATTGGATTTTCGGGAGGTTGTTGTCAAGCTTGGTATGCTGGGGTGAATCCTTCTCCTCTCAGTGCCACTCTTGTTCTCTTGTAAATGAGTTCTCTTCCTGAGTTCCTGGCAGTTTTCACAATCCCTGGGCAGTTTTATATTTCTTATCTGTGAAACGTTTCATACCAGGTTTTTTACAATAAAATGCAAATTATTCCAATACATATATCACACTATCCCCATATCTTTGCCTGAGAGCCCCTTGATTTCAAAATTACAGTAATTCGGAAGGAGGTGATTTACAATTTTCTTTCCATTTCAAGGGAGGTTCCTGCCTTCCTTAGCAGACACCTGTCTTCCAAACCAGGATTGGATGACCCAAAAAGTAAAACTGCTTTAAGGCCAAAATAACAAATGGCAAAAGGCGAACACTCAGTATAGTGTCAACTACAAAAGGCAGGAAAAACATGAATGCAACAATATATATCCAGGAATCTGAGGGTGGGTCTGAAGGCAGGGTTCCAGTTACAAACTGAGATTAGGAATATTAAATAATGTGGCAAACAACAACCAATCAAGGGAGAAAACTAAGAACATTCTAGAAATATAACCTTATTTGAACTAGCTTGTTGTCGCCCTGCTGACAGGCTTGTCTCCCGTGGTCTTAGATTAATACCCAAGGCTGATTTATTATCAGCCCCAGCCAGTTCCTTCCCCACAGCCAGGGATTGTGCTAACTCAGGTGTTACCACTGATTTCCTCTGACCTGTGTGAAGCTGATGGTGACCATCAGCACCCAAAGAAAGCCAGCCCTTGCTGCAGGTGTCCAATCCTCTGGAAGCAGGCATGGCTGGAGTCCCTGTGAAGCAATACCAGGTGACTCAGGGCTGTCCCTTGATGTGTTCAGTCTCTCTAGCAAAGGCACTCACTAGATTGTGAGAAGGAAAAATCTCATTGTAAAGTAGTAACTTTGCTCAATATGTGCAACCTTTAGGTGCACTTCCTTCCATCTGGAAAAAAGCAATCTGCTTTGATACACGGGGAAAACTTTTGCTGGAATTCTGCCCTCAAATCACAAAAAGAGGTTGGGGGTTTGTTCCTAAAAACTGTTTTGAGAGTTTTACCCGAGTGGCCCTTGCAGTAATGTGGAACACATGTCCTTTCTTCCTCCAGGTTTTACCTCTGTGTGCTTTTTCATCATACTGGGCAAAGATCTGTTGAAAATCGTAACTTATGACTATAGTAACTCTTGCTTGAAATATAAGTATAAGCAGAAAACCTCAGTCCGAGGGATTTGTAGGAAGATCTGTATTTCTATTATTACTATTCAGGCTTTTTTAGGTGTAATCTTTGTCTTGAAAGCAGTAAAATTTGTAGTTATATTCTGTGCAAGAGAAACTGGAAGGTATGGAGTAACTGGTGAATTTTCCTCTCCCCTCTTTCTAAATCTATTGTAGTTTCTCAGTTGAGCATTCTGGTAAACCGCTACTCAGAGTCCAAGAATGTAATCAATGCTCCTTATTAAAACTTTGATTATTGCTGTGACTATGGGGAGTTGCTGTCCTCAAACTGAAGAAACTGGAACTGGAGAGCTGCTTTTTTACAATTAGCAAGAGCAACACTGAACAGGATGAGTGAGTCAGTCTTGGGGAATAATTTTATTTTTTTTTAAAGCAGATTTTGGTTATCAGTTGATTTTGCTGGACAAGTCTGATCTTAACAGCAAGGACCTACAGAGGAGGCCAGAAATGCAGTAACATTCAGACTTGCAACCTTAAGAAGGGCTGCCTGTCGGTTGGACCCAGAGATGAGTGGAGGTGGGACCCACAGGGATGCTGGGGACAGCTTGGAGCTTTCCAGCCAGCAGTTAAGATTTCCATCATGCAGACATGATGTCACTACTGACATGTTGGGATCCCCAGTCTCACTTGGAATGGTGTTGCTGTCCTTGCAGGCACCAGCCCCAGCCACTCCTCCCTGGCAGACAGGGGGAGTGGGAGCACCCATCCATCTGTTTCTGGAGATCCCACTGTTTTTGGCTTCCTGTAGCATGAGCTTGCTAGTCAAAATACCACCATGTGGTGCTAATAAAAAGAGAGGATGTTTGTTTTCTTGTTCATTCCCAAACTGCCAGATTGGCAGTTCTCTAGCCCAGGGGACGCTGGAAATGTGGGCTTTGGACTGTGTGGACCCTGTCAATAGATCTGACTGACAAGAGATCAAGTGTGTGGGTAGGAGAATAATTGCAGCAGAAATTAAATTGGCAGCATGTAGCCGAAGCTGGAACAGGGTGCAAATCCTCCCAAACCTGGATGCTTGGCTGAAATAGCTATGAGGGATGAAAGGCTGGGTTTCCTCTGGTAGTGCAGACAGACAGAGGCACTTCCCACAGTAGTCCATTGGGAATGGCCTCCTGGTGCTACTGAGCTAGCAGAGCAGCTCTTGTGTCGTTCTCAGGGGGTGGATGAGGGAGGTGCATCAGCACACTTGGTCATCTCTTGGGCTGTGTCCTGAGCAATATCTTTCCCAGCCTGACCACCCGACTGAGAGGATGAGCTGTTAATAAAGCTTTCTTTATAATTAAGTTTTGAACCTTCTTTTGTCCTTCTCCATATCTCACATCAAAAAATGAGTAAGTGCACTGGTGAGTTTAACCAGCTCTAAAACCCACCACGTTATTTGGTGTGTTGGCCAGGAAATTCAAACTGGCGAATCTAAACCACTACAGAAGGTTTCTTAGATACATCAAAATCATAATTACTCAAAGCCCTTCCAAATCATGCCATGGGTTTTGCTTGGATGTTCTAGGAGCCAATGCTGGCCTATCAAATTAGCCATCTTTCATTTTAATCTCTCATAGTCTGGAAAAAGGAGATTAGTTCTTTTGTTTGTAATTCTGGTCTTTTAAATGTCTAATTTATAACACATTGAAGTAAATAAACTTTAAATGCTTTGGATCAGAATATGAAGTCTGATGTTTTCTGTGAGAAATTATGATCACTTTTAAAATTTCAAAGGTTTACTAAACCTTTGTAAAATACAACAAAACAACTGAATAAGGGAAAATTGCAGCACTGGGAGCATAGGTCTAAGCTGCCATGTGCTCATCTACAAAATGGATGCTCTGCTTTTTATACCCTTAGCTCCTCCTAAAGTCTTGTCAGTCAACTCCTTCCTTGCCATCCATTGGTGAATATTACTTTCCTACAACTTGACTGGAGGTCGGGTGTTGCCCTGCTGTGCTCCTCAGTAACAAGCCTGCCCTCCCCCAGATACCCCGGCTGCTAAGGCCACCCAGTGACAAGACAAGGGGAGAGGGGAAGGTGGAGTATGGGGAAAACATACCACAGTAACGTAACTATACATTAATAAAATTTCTCTTAATATACACATAATATTAATCCCTTAATTGTGAGAGCCAACCATTGTATTACTTATCCATAACGTTCTCTAAATCTCTGTGGTCTCTAGAACTGAGGGCTTGCAGTTGAAAAAGGGTGGAAGGACAAATAGCATATTTTGCAAAATGCATTAAAAAACCAGCCAAGTGTGAGAAAACAAATCAGTAGTTTCTGGTTTGTAGGCTTAAAGAATTCTCCTTGGTGAGAGTTCACAGGCCAGCTCTTAAGATGGGTTTACAAAATCAGTTTTAGGAAGGCCATAAAAAGCAGGAAGAAAATCTATCAACGAAAAGCAAATTAGGCCCTGAAGGGGGGGAAATTCGAGCTGATCTTAATTTGACAACTGGAAAGAAATCCATCTGATTCTGGGTTTCTGAGGGTGAATGTGTGAGTGTTTTGCACAAAGCAAAGCCTTGCAGATGTCTCACAGTCTTTGAGGAAGAGGAACCTGGGCTCTGGCCTGGGAACAGCATTTTGTGCTACAGGAGGAGCCTCTTGATCCCTGTGGATGCTGCTGGGTCACCTGTGACTTTATAACATAGCTGAGCAGAGGAAAGGTGAGCTGCCACCATCTCTATCCTCCTCACACAGGGACAGGGAGCTGGTGGCAGTTGGGGATGCAGAGCAGTGCAGGAAAGGACCTTGTTTCTCCCTTCCATCAAAGGTCTCCTTTTGGAGAGGGCCCAAGCAATAAATTTTAGCTTTATAGCAACATTTGGTCTTGATATACAAATTGCTGACCTTAATAGGGACAGAGGGGTGGCACTACAAACTACCTTGGATTTAAGCAAGTCCTTGGAGATGATGGTCTGGAGGTCCTTTGCAGGAGGAGGTTTCCATTATGGAATCAGCTGCCAGTCCCATGCTCCCCAGCAAAGGTCTGGATGGCACCAGTGTACAGGAGCACATGAGGTCAGACGAGAGGACCCAACTTTGTCCTCCAGCCACCCTGGACTGAGTGTGAATCTGAGCCATGAGGCCCAGAAAATTAAAGGAAATGGCTTTCTAAAAACATTGCTTTCAATACTGCCAGCCATATGGATCACTGCTTTTATCCCAAAAAATGTTTATGATCCCTGTTTTCCTCCCTGCGTCATGGTTGGTTGTTTTATTTCCCTCAAAATAATAATCTAAATCTGGGAATTGAAAACCCGTAACCCGCTTGTGTGTGTATATGTATATATATAGATACAGATACAGATAAATAAAGAATAAATTTGGGAACAGTTAAAATTATATTATTCCTGGCAGCAGAATTCCTTCTTTAATAGACAATTTGAAGTTATTATGTTGAAAGCAGTTTTTCCTGTGTGTTTGTGCATGTGTGGTGTGGATGGAACTGTGCCAAGAGGGCTCTGGGCAGCTTCTGAGCCAGGGGAAGTTGCTGGGAGCATGCTGAAGGCTGCAGGTTTTAGCTAATGGTAGGAAAAAACCCTCAAAGGCACTATCTTTCAGTTCTTAACTAAGCTTGGTTTTATCAATGGAGGTTTTGCCTTAAGAAGAACTGAAGAATTGGACTTTCAAAATTTTTTTGTAGCAGAATGTTTTTTACTTTTCTTAGCTGTCTGTTTTTACAAGGTTTGTGAATGCCAGTGTGTTCTCCTGTGCACCAGTGATAGACATTTGTTTCTAATTAGTATTTACTGGATTATTTTAGTCAAAAATAAGCTTTGTATCAGAGCTCTACAATATACACTTTGTTTTTTGTTCACAGGATGGTGGGGGGTTTTCCCTGCTTGGTTTTTCACCAGCTTCGATCTACTGAAGAGCTGGTGGAAGACAGCTCTGTTGGGGAGCTGCCCTAGAACAAATTAAACCAGTTAAACAGATTCCAGCCTCTTACACAAAATCTGTCTTTCATCAATCCATGTTTGTGATTCACATGGTCGGAAATAGCAGCCAGTGTGTGTCCATGGGCTGTGTCCAGCTTCCTGCTGCTTTTCCCAATTGCTGGAGTTAGTTCCTCTCCCTATACAGAATTTTTGCAGGTAAAGCCTGGCTCAGGTGACCTTAGCAGTAGATATTGCTTGATTTATGGGTGTGGATGGGACTGACTAATAGCACACCCATATATGTCGAATTCCATGTGTGTGGAATAGTACATAGGTAATGTCTGACGTTGGTAAGATAATTTGGAAAATTTGTGGTCTAATGGCATCTGAGTTCCTGATTTGAGGTCATATGACAAAAAGATTTTGACAGTTTACCTTGGGACTTAAAAAGAAAATGAAAATATGAATACCTAGCTAAACCCTTGACTGATGTGTGTTTCTCACATTGTAAATGACTCATCTTATCTGGGGAGAAAACCTAAATGTATCCCTAAATGAACATGGATCTGTGTGGACAAGGATAGCTGCGAGTGAAAATCCCTGGACTAGTCCCTTGTCCTCATGTGTTGTCCAGCCTGCATGTGGAGCTGCCTAGCATGGGTTTATCCTGTTTTGCTGATAGAAATTGAAGGGATGGCTCTGAAATCAGGAGCACAGCAAGTGCTTTCAGAGTGATGGAATGTGGAATAAGAAGTAGACTCACAGCCTTTCTTTTAAAGAAACAGCAAATATGCTCTTAAATATAAAATAAATGCAGAATATTTGGCAATGACTCACCATGGAGAAACAGCAAATTAATTTTAGGGACCAAGGGGAGCTGTGTAGATTGAGCACAATTTAACTGCAGGTCAAGCCTGAATTTTCTTTTTCCTGCTGCACAAACCTGTTTTCCACAGCACACATAAAATATTACTACTACAAACTGCATGTCCCAACACAGCTTCTCCATGTCCATCACAAACTATAAATCTCAGATTTTCTGCTTTCTTTCTCTTCAGGACAGTGGCTCTGCCCAGAGCAGGAGATCAATGTCCCATGGATCTGGGGGCAGCCCCATGGACAACAAGCAGATGCTGTATGTTCAGCATCACCAACCAACCCAGCTCTATGCGAACAACAGCTCTGAGTTGGTGCTTCCAGGCCAGCTGAGTGGACTCCACATTGCTCCTGCCCACAGGTAGGACCAGGGCAGGGCTTGCACTCTGCATCTGCTGCTGTTTCTGCAAACTAAGATTCAGGGACTGCACAGACACTGTGGTGCTCCTGAATCTCCAGAGATCATGGAATCTTAGACTCACTTCTGTTGGAAAGATCTTCCAGGTCATCCTCTCTAACCACTGGCCTAACTCTGCCAACTCCATCAAGTTCCTGGGCTGGACCCTTGCTCTGTTGGTCAAGTGTAGGTGGGAGGGAGAAATAAACTAACCAAATAACCAAAACAAAGCAAAAATAAAAAAGTCTGGAGACACCAATTTCTGAACAAAATGGCCACATTTAAATAGGTAGGATGTGCAGCAATGAATTGGAGCTTGTGATGCTGAAGCAATACCCAGGTATACATCTTGGTGAAGGTGCTCATTCTCCAGATCTCCTTTAAGATCTTTCTATTGCTGATGTGAGTAGGTAGATTAGTAGCCCCTGCGTATGGTCCCCCAGCTGGGATTAATGCCAAGAAAGACAAGAGAAGGAGAGGTTTAAATTGGATATTAGCAAAAATTTCTTCACCAACAAGGTTGTCAAGCCCTGACACAGGCTAACTGGGGCAATGGTGGAGTCACCATACTTGGAGGGACTTAACAGACATGTGGATATTTCTCTTGGGGACATGGTTTAGTGGTGGCCTTGGTAGTGCTGGGGGAATGGTTTGGCTTGATGATCTTAGAGATTTTCTAAGCAATTCCATGGCTCTGTGAGTGTCACAGACAATAATATTTTGTTTTTTCAAAGTGTATCTCCAAGGCAAGATGGAGGGTGCTGCTTTCCTAGGAGTGGAGATCACCTTGCCACAGACCCAGGAGCGAATACTTGCCCTGGAAGGTGGAGATACTGGCTAAAAAGATGAACTCCAGTAACAGATGCTTATAAGTGTAAGATCTGCTCAGTGCAGCTGTCCAGGAGGCTGAGAAATAAATAATGCTCCTAGGAAGGAAAAGGCTTTTGTGTAGCCAAGAATGGCTTGGGTGAATAAGCCAGGTTGTGGACTGGGATGCCTTCACATGACTTATGAGTATCTTGATTTAGGTTCCTCCAAACTAGCAAAATATCCTGCAAGAAGGTAATGTCTGTATTACATGCTAAGAGAGTTTCTTTTCAGCTCAGGAACTCTGTGTCTGCATGAATTTGTATTTCAGTGATGCAGCAAGATAGCTTATTCCCCGTGCTGCTCCGGGAAAGTTATTGAAGTTGGAAAGAGAACTGCGCAAAAAATATAGAGAACAAAATCTGATGTTATCTGAAAACGAGCCTAAAGCCAGGACATTGACTTGTATCTTTGAGTAGAATTGGGGCAGGAGTGCATTTTTTTGGATTGGAGTACATTTTATTTGAGGCTGGGCCTGTGTCATGGTTTGACACTGGCCAAATGCCAGGGACCATGAAAGTCGCTTGCTTACCCTCTCTTGCTTTCAGCTGGGCAGAGGAGAGGGAAAAAAAAACCAAACGAAGGGCTCATGAGTTGAGATGAAGACTAGGAGAAAACACTCTAAGGGCAAAAAAAGTTCAAATTTAAAGGTATAAAGTAAATTTACTATTAACAGTCAGAGGAGGACAATGAGAATTAAAATAAGCCTTTAAAACACCTTTTTTAGCCCCCAACCCTTCCCTCCTTCCCACTGACAGTGCACGGAGACGTGTGGGGGTTTTGGTCAGTTTGTCATTCCTCTGTTCACTCAGGGAGCGAGTCTGTTCTCTGCTATGCTGTGAGTTCCTCTCATGGGCAGACAGTTCTCCCAAAACTGTTGTGGCATGGGTCACTTGCCCACAGGGTGCAGTCCTCTAACAATAGCTTGCTCTAGTTTGGAAGAAACACTTTCTGCCTCTGGAAGCAGGGGCCCTCTCTCTATTCAGGTCTCCCATGAGATCACAGCTTTCTTTAGCATCCAGCTGCTCCCCAGTGTGCACTCTTCCCATGGGCTGTGAGTGGATCTCTGCATCGCCCATGCACTTCACATGTTACAGGGGGACAGTTTGTTTCATCATATTCCTTACCATAGCTTGCAGAGGAATCTTGGCTCCAACACCTGGAGCACCCCCTCCCCCTCTTTGTATTTCCACTGACCTTGGTGTCACCATGTTTTTGTTCACATGTCCTCACTTCTCCTCTTCTCTGACTAGAAGAAAAGCTGCTGCTCCTAGATACCATTTCCACAAGTTCCACTAATTAAGATTCCTGCAGGATCCCACAGTGCTGAGAGGTGAATTTCTTCAAGGTTCTGCCTTGGGGAGTCTTCTCCTGCCATGTGTCCACTGCTGGCCAGGCAGCCCCTCCATCGTCGTGTGGGCAGTGGTGGCTGCTGCGGTACTGGTGGTATTTAACGCCTCTCGTCACTGCAGAGCGCTGGGAAGGAGAAGTCGCTGCCACCCCTGCCCTTCTGCCCACAGCTGGCTGGGTGTGGCTGGGCAGGGAAGGCAAGGCTTGCCACAGGACATGCCGAGATGGTGGCAGCTGCAGCGCATTGCCATGTGCCAGGAATGGCCCCCAGCAGCAGTGCCTTACCACCCCTGGAAAAACCCTGCACTGTTTTGGGTAAATATGTCATCACCAAGGCATTACCAACCTCCCTAATTGGGCCAGCAGCATGTCTTTCTTCAGAGCCATCAGAGATTGGTTTTGTTGGACATGGTGGAAGCCTCTAGCATCTTCTCACAGCAGCGACCCTTGTGGCCCACCCTCCTCCATTCCTTTCTGCCCTCAAACAAACCAGCCAAATTAACACAGCTAGCCAAAACCTGCCCTTTCCCATTGAAAATGAAAGTTTGTGAATTGATGTAGGAGTGAACTGTAGCAGGGTAGAGAAGCACTTGGATCACACATGCGAGGTTTGGACTGGCAGGGAGTCATGGGGATGGATCCATGGCTCTGCACCAGCATGGCTCAGCCCACCACCCAGGCTGGACCTCACCTACAGGGAGCAGAGCTGCTAGGGAGTCATTACCCGAATATGGAGCTCTAGCCTTTCTTTGAAAGTGACTTTTGTCTGGAGGCTTTCTTTCTTTCTTGCTTTCTTG
Organism: Anthoscopus minutus; assembly: GCA_013399455.1. NCBI lineage: Eukaryota > Metazoa > Chordata > Aves > Passeriformes > Paridae > Anthoscopus > Anthoscopus minutus. Next base: position 83,951 of record VWYI01027232.1, read on the forward strand.
CTTTCTTGCTTTCTTGCTTTCTTTCTCGCTTTCTTTCTTGCTTTCTTTCTCGCTTTCTTGCTTTCTCGCTTTCTCTCTTTCTTTCTCTCTTTCTTTCTCTCTTTCTTTCTCTCTTTCTCTCTTTCTCTCCCTCTTTCTTTCTTTCTTTCTCTTTCTCTCTTTCTCTCTTTCTCCCTTCCTTCCTTCCTTCTGCACTTCTGCACTTCCGCACTTCCTTTTTCTTTCTGTTATTTATTTTGTTTATTTGTTGAAGTGGAGATTAATATAATACTGGTGGAGAAAATTATCCAGATGATGGCTGAAGTATGTGAAGCTGATGGAGTCCACGGCTCTTGCTATTTTTATTGGTTTTGTAATGACTTTGATGACCTGCTTTATAAAAAGGAAGAGGAGCCCCTTCCCCAGGAGCTGTGCTGTGTGTTGAGGCTTCTGGAGCACAACAGCACTTGGATTCAGCTCTTCTCAGTAGGATATTTAAGCATATACCTGAAATATTTTGGATTGCAGGCCATGCTTTTCATGTTTTGATGTATTGGACTGGAATAATGGTTTAAATTTCTTTTTGTTGTCTGTGCATCCCAAATGCTCCTCATATAGACCAGGAGCAGCTCAAGGCAGGAGGTGGGGTTTACAGAACAGCCCCAGTGTCCCCCTCCTTCCTAAGGTGGTTTTCTCAGTTAAGCTGTGGTCTGTGTTTGTGATGTACCTACAGTAACATCAGCTTCACGGGAGGTACTTGGGGGTGATGAGGGGTTATGCTGTCCTGCCTGGCACATACTCCCCAGATGCCCTTACAAGGGGTGGGTGCATGTCCTGGCCCCACATAGTTAATGAAATGTATGTTTTTCCCATTTTTTCAATAAATTCCATAGGTGGCAAAGCAGCTTACAGCATTTGCAAGCAGCTGCCCTCTTTCCTGAAGGCATTTGTAACTGTGCCAGCCTTCACTGTGTTGCTCAGTTGGGAGTCTGAGGAGGAACAAGTTTAACCTCCTTGGTTCACCAACTGTTCCTGGCCCAGACATACCTCCAGGCAGGGAAGCACTGAGAACAGAGGTGCTTACTTGATTCTGTGGAATGTGGAGATTTCACTACCTCCCTAATGAGCTGACAGTAGCTGTTTCTGTTTGACTTGAGCCTTTCTTTCTTTGCTTTAAACCAGCATTGACCCCGTGAAGTCTCTTCCACGGAGCAGAAATGGGATTGATGTGGAGTCGGATGTCTACAAGATGCTTCAGGATTATGAAAAGCCCATTTCAGAGCCAAAGCAGTCTGGATCTTTCCGATACTTACAGGGCATGTTGGAGGCCAGTGAGAGTGGTAAGAAAACTGGCACCCAATCACCCTCCTGTGAGGAGACCACCAGGACGGCAGATTTCAAATCAGTGTTTTATGTATTCCTTACCAAATTTTGTGGCTGACTTGAGCAGTGTGTGAAAGCTGGATTTGTAACAGTGTGGTAGCTGTTTTCTGAGATGGTTTATGAAATGTGATGGCCTTAAGTGGTTGTATAAGATCACTGTTGGAGAACCCGGTCTGGTTAAGTAAATGGCATTTGCATAAGGACATGGGATGGTCCTCAGCAAGGAAGGGATAGAGATCAGGAGCTCTTGGCTCACTTCCCAGGTCTGTCACAGCCTCCTGCCCATGTCATTAACACATTAAATAATATGATCCCCAGTCTATACATTTCAGCTTCTTTTTTTATTTTTATTTGCCTTTCAACATTAAGTCTATTTATTTTAAGTTTAAATTTTTAGGCTTTGCTTTACAGTCTTACAGGGAAAGACTTCTCTTTCTTCTTCCTTCCAAGGGCCCCATATTCCAATCATGTGAATCCAGGAACGTATATTTTATGGGAAAATACCAACTGCTGTAAATCTCATTATGGAGCTGTGAGAGGTAGCGAGTTGGGCTGTTGCACTTCAGTTTCTGTTTGTATAAAATGTTGGAGAAGTCTGTTCTTTAAGTAGAAGGATGTTGGTTCTTGCTTCACAAGAAGCACAATTGCAGGTAACTTCTGATCATCATGGAATTCCACCAGTATTGGTTTTCTCAGTGGGACTGAGCCATAGTTGCAAAGCATGAAATAGGAGCAACCTCAGAAGCACTGGGTTATTATATTTTATTACAGCCTCTGGATTGGCAGAAAAAGTGATGTTAAATACAGGCCCCAGTTGGACCTTCAGGTGCTTCAAGACCTCCAAGAGCCAGGACAAACCTGCTGCTTCCACAGTCTCCTTATTAGGAAGAAGCAAGTGGGAAGTGACTTTGTTAAACCCAGTTAGTAATGCTGCTGCCTTCTCCCTTCTCTGTGCCAGGGAAAGGGAGCAAATTTCAAGCTTTGCTGGTTTGCTCCTGCCTCTTCCTGCATCTACAACCCTGGACTGGCAGAAACCCAGTGCTAGGAGGAAGGGAGAAAGAAAAGGCTGTGCACTGGGGGAATGGGGAACAAAGAGGTGCTAGGACAAGTGCTCACATCCTGGGACTGTCCAGCCAGTCCTGGATGTGTGCTCATCAGCATTCTCTTGGCACTAGCCCATCACTGGTGCAACACTGTGTGTTCGACTGGAGCCTGAGAGGCTGCTTTTGGGTACCAGCCAGTATGGGACAGGCAGGAACAGTCACTGTCACCTGGATTCTACCATTCTATCTCTCCCTGTCAGCACAGTGGAGGGGATGTGTGACTGCCTGCAGGCACAGCCTCACTTATGCCTTGATCATTCCAACGCTGTTTATTTAACAAGGGATGAGAAATTAGGTGAAAAGCATCTCTGCTTGGCATGATGCTCTGTGATGTTCCAGCATGTTTTCAATCCCAAGTGTTGCTGCTGGGTTTGTTTTACAGCTGCCACTCCTGCTCCTTTTTCCTTAAGCCTAAAATTGCACATTTTGACCTGAGCCTGCTCTGCATTGTCCTTTTAAAGTCAAGCTCTCTTCTCCCAGGGAGCTGAGTGTCTTGGACAACAACCTGTTTTATATGAAATGTGTTTCTACTGGAAGCATTTTAGCCCTATCCTATGGAGCAATGCTTTGTGTTGAGGTGGAGGCTGGAGGAATGGTAGTGCCCACCTTCATAGGCACTCATGAACCATAAACACTCCAGCCATAACGGGGACGGCATGGTTGAGGTTATAGAGTTAAAGGATTTTTCTGCCCTGCTGAAGACCATAAATCACTATGAGACTGGGCTGGTAAATAGAGGGAAATAATACACAGTACAGGGAGATGGGAAGCACACTTCTCTGCAAGGTTAATTTTGCTCTAAACCCTCTTCCTTCCCCCCCCCCCTTTCTTTTTTTGGGCAGCTTATCCAAGCACTCTGCATGAGAGACAGTGACAGCTTAACTGTTAAATGTTTGCAGATGAGCCTATCTAGTCCAAGCATGCTGTATCTCATGCTGGGGGAAGCCAACAGTTTTAGCAGTTGCTTCAATTTATTCCCAGCAAGGCAGCAGAAGGATTCAACAAGGGGCTTGGCTGGAGCCAGTACTGAGGGAACTCCTGGGGTAGAGTAGCCCTGCTCTGCTCTTGGACAGGCACTCTTGCATGTATGCAAGCTCTTGGCATTACCAAACACTACTGTATTGTGTTTCATGAGCTTTTCCTTTCTACAACCTTGGGGAATCACAGAAGAACCATAGATCTTCTGTGTTCAACCATATGCCAGACAGACCAGTCCAGCTGTCAGCTGTGGAAAACTATGCAGTCAATACTGGAAGCTTTTAAGTGTCCCTGGGGTTGGCAACAAGCATGTTGGTGTTGTCCAGAATCAGAGGGCAGATGGTAGATGGTCTGTAGGGAGTGGGAGCAGCAACACTGAAAACTCTGCTATGATATTTTTCATATGCACAAAATGTTCATTGCTTCCTTTCCCATTGTTGGACCTTCATGAAAGTAGACCTCGTGCCTCAGAAGACCTTATCTTCTATCATAGTATTATGTTTTAGATTATTTGAACTTAAATGTATGCTCTAGGAAGAAAAATGCATGATTCTATTATTGTTTGGTGTAATTTGCCCCGTTCTCTGAAATGCATTCATCTACATCTCCTTGACACGTGGTGCATCTACCAAGTGTTCCTTAAATGTTGGTGTGATGGAATCTTTTGTTTTTTTGGCGGGGAGGGCCTTTTCTGGGCTCTTCACTATTTATGATCCTTAACTCAGTAAGCAGTATTACAGCAAAATTAACCTCTCATCTCCAGATCACTCTGTAAGGGAAAAGGAAAAAAAACCAAACTAAAAAACCAAGAAGAAGCAAAGAACAGCCATGAGAGGCTTCTGTGTCTTCATTTTCAATCTGTGTCTTTATAATTCTTGGCAGGTGAAAAACTCAACAAAATGAGCAACCCTCGAAACATCAAGTCCCCTGTGCCAAGGCTTGGTGGTCCCGTGTCTGGCCTGCAGATGCTTCCTGAGTGCACCCGCTGCAGGAATGGGATTGTGTAAGTGTTGTGCCTCACCAAAGCCCAGTGTAGTGGGGATGGTAACATTGGGACATGGGTGGGTTGGGTCCTGCCAGGCACATGGGTTAGAATTTATAGCAGAATACCTTGAATCTCTTTCTGTTTTTTTCTAACCATATCTAAACTTGAGCAATACAGTTTGGATTGCCCCTTTTAAGGGAATCTTGCAAGGGATGATTTGTGGGATGGGTTGTGCCCTGCTTATCATAGTAGCTGTCCGGGGACTATGAGTAGCACCACAGCACCAGCATTCCTTCACTGCCTTACAAGGGTTGGTGGGAGAAGCACCTTGAGTGTTGAGAAGTGAGCTGTTTTGTTTGTTTGTTGAAGGGTTACTCTCTGACAGATGGATGTTTATTTTAGAAAGTGTAGGTGTTTTTCTGCTTTGTTCTATTGTAATTTATGACCAATTGTAATTTATGTTCTCCTGTAATTTACACCCTGCTCAAGCCAAATTTGCTGGTTGAGTGTGAGCTGTGCAAATGCCTGCCAACTGTATTTTTGCTGGTGCTGTGAGTTGAAGGTCTCTGCTGCACAAGTCATAGTGCCTGCAAGTGCACAGCACCAGCCCTTGCAGGATACTGGCTCCTAATCTTCAGATCTAGGCTGAGTGTAGATATTTAAGGCTCCGTTTTGCATCAAGCTGTGGAGCGGAGCTGCTGGGTGTGGAGCATCCCCTTCCACAGAAGCATATGAAGCCACACCTGGAGTGAGGTAGTTTGGAGCGGAACTTTGGGTGCGCTGAGAAACTCTGGTAACACCCTTACATGTCCCTGCATGCTGCTTTCCTCCACTCTGCTCTGTTTGACTTGAGGCAGAAGGAAAACTGTTCATGCTCGTTGTTTCTCCACCTCACCTGAGCTTTCCCGATCTCTTTTAGGGGCACCATCGTCAAGGCTCGGGACAAACTCTACCACCCCGAGTGCTTCATGTGTGACGACTGTGGCCTCAACCTGAAGCAGAGAGGATATTTCTTCATTGAGGAGCAGCTGTACTGCGAGACGCATGCCAAGGAGAGAGTTAAGCCCCCTGAAGGATATGATGTGGTGGCTGTTTATCCAAATGCTAAAGTTGAACTCGTCTAAGCCTGGGTTGTGCTCTAGAGAGGCTGGGTGGCCATGCACCCACCCACATCCTCCTGCTAGCTGCAAGCAGTGAGGCTGTAATCAATCCTGACTACCAAAGCCCAAGTTAAAATGCCTTATCCTTAGATAAAACCGTTTACACTTGGGATCTCTGAGGAATGGTGTTGAAAGCATTCAAACAGGTTTTATCTTCTTTTTGACACTCTGCTTTTTGCTGTGTTGGGTTATTAGTCTGTGCTGTAATCTTATCCATGATCTGTGTAAATATTGATTAATTCTCTACTCCCTTTCATGTAAAACCTGTATTCCTTTTTTTCCCCTTTTTTTTTGTGCCCTCCTTCTACTGAAGATGTTTTAGAAGATGTTTTAAAAGCTCAAAGAAAATAAGGCACTTTAACAAAATAAGCTGTCTCATATGTCCTGACCCTAATCTGTCTTGTGTCTGCCCCAGTGATTAAAAACCAAACCGTGAGAACGAGGATGATACCAGTGGGTGCCTTATTCAGCTGTCTCCCACCAGATATGCCAAGGAGGGGTGGTCTCTTGAAACAGTAATTATAGTGAAACTCTCTGGACCAGGGCAGTGCAGTTTCAGGCTGACAAGACCTGATTTGAGTTCCCAAGAGATATCCACACTGAGTGTGTGATGAGGCTTTTTTCTTCTACTCCTAATTCAATTGTTTGGTCATTTAATAACACAAGCACACCTTGAAAGGACACTGCAATAGCCTGGAGCACCCTTTAATTATCCCCAGCTCCTCCATTTCTGCCCACAGCTGCCTTTGCTTTGGCCATTGTGACTATTCCCCAGTTTTTGCTATAATTTTGCAGTCCTTTATTTCTAGATCCTCAGATTGCTGCTATCTAGGTCTGCCTCCTAGCAGGGAGGGGGTGATAAAATCCCTCCTGGCACTTAGGGAATAGCTGGAGCTTGGGTGAGCCCCAAATCCCAAAGCAGCAGGATTGTATTTATACCTATCTCCCAAGGCTGTGCTTTCAGCCAGGTCCATCATCCACTTTATTTGACAGGGAAAAGATTCTGTGGATCTTGAAATGTTACTTTGTTAGAGAAATGTGGGTTTTTTCATGTTAGTACTTAGAGGAAGGAAAGTGAGAGAGGGAGAGTTGAGTTGCTCGTCTTCTGGGTACTGCTATGCAAGGTAATGGGAATTGTGTCTTTGGTACCACGAGGTTACTTCTGCTTTGCAACAGCCTCACTCTTCTTCCTTCTTGCTTTGAGAGAGGAAGGATATGGGGGAGAAAAAGGAATGCTTGTGCTTGCTTTCCTTCCATGGAAAAGGAAAATAAGAAATGGGATGACAGTCAAAGCACCCCTTCCCCTCCTGGCTCTCCATAAGAGGAAAAAAACTAGGGATTGGAGGAAGGTTGGGAGCATGATCCTAGTTGAGGCTGAGAAGGAAATTTCTTCCTACAGGTTCTGGACCCCAGAAGGGATTTTAGGGTGTTACTGGTCTCCATCTAGACCTCTTCAAGCAGTGCCTTACAGCAGCCTCCCAGCAGCCTGGGCTCTCTCCAGCTGGGTACCACAGGGATACTGGCTGTGTGCATTCCTGCTAGCAGCAGGACATCCACCTCCCCCTCCCCAGCAATCAGGAATTTTTAATTATTAAAGTACAAGAAACATGGAAATTTTTATCACAGTGCTGAACTGTGTTTTTCTTGTATTTGCATGGCCTGGTTTGGTCAGTTGGGCCCTCTGAAGGGGAATGTTTGGGACAAGTGTTGTTACATGTTGGTTGTGGGTTGGGAGATAGAATTTACAACATCAGTTTTTTTTGTTCATCAGACAAAACAGCTCTGTTTTATTGTTCAGAACTTACTTAAATAGTTGGTTTAAAACTCCCAGGCTTAGATAGCTCATTGGCTGGGATCTTTCTCTGCCCAGATGTCTGTCCAGTGGGATGCATGCAACTAAGCTGGAATGGTAATGGCTGAGGGTCCCCTTATCCAGGGACTTGTTCAGGCATGAACTAGGTTAGCTGAATTGTATTTGTGTTATAGCTAGATTTACCTTGTCCAGTCCAGACTAGCTGTACTGTAACAATATTGTGACAAAGTGTAAATGGGGAAATAGAGAATCAGGTGGAAAGCATTACTTTCCTGGTTTGCAGGGCTTTGCACGGCTCTGTTTGGAACTCCTTAGGTTGCCCTAGTCAGAAACATTTACTCTGAATTCATCTGTTATCCTTATACATTTCTAGTTTGAACTCTGGTGGCTGTAGCTTGAGAGTTCAGGCTTCACCCAAATCCAGGACTGAATACAGCTCAGCTGCATAATGGAAGACTCACAGCATGAATGGCACAGGATGCCTTTCCCTGTTTTCCAGGCAGACAATTGGAACTGCCAGTGGTGCTGTTTGTCACTCCCTGCATGTCGCTCCTTGTCCCCATTTGATTCTACCTGCATGGTAGCCATGTCCTGCAGGATGCTAGGAGTCTGCAGCCCTGATACAGGGAACACCAAGAAGTTTGTAAGTTGGTTTATTGCCCTCATTTTAAGCACTCAACTGAGCAGGCTGCTGTCAGGACACCCTTGGTGGGCATACCTGGCTGACTCATCAGTACAGCACTGGGAATGCTGGGCATGGAGCTGTTCTTTTAATTTGATCCCAAGTTCCTTCAAATCAATATTCCCACATGGCATCTCATGATACTCTTTCTCAGGAGTAATCAGTTCAGTGATCAGCACAGGTCCATCCCAGGGCACAGGGTTTTCTGGCTTCAGGCCACCCTGTTCCTATTGTGAGGCTTGCAGGAGCAGCCACAAGGGAGTGTCACCTTCTCTGTCACCAGATAATGCTGATAAACTCTGTAAAATGTGGGGAGGGTGCTGTTTGTATGAAACAAAAAATAAAATTGTATTATGGATTTTGTCTCACATCACTTGGCCTTTACCTGGTCTCCTGGCATACATGGGGGTCTCCTGGCATCCAGGTGAGAAGGACACTGGATAAACTTCAAAAAGTATCCTGGAGATACAAATTGCATCTCCATGTGCATTGCTTTTCACATTTCATTGAGCGCTTCTTTGAGGTTTGGCCTGTGTTTTGGGGGGAGTTGGTGTGAGTTTTTTTTAACCTCAGACCTTCCTGGGATCCTACATCCTGTCAGGTGTGGAGGTGGGAAACACCACTGTGTCTCTGCCTGTTATGTGATCCCCCACTGGTGCCTGGCTCCTCTCCACCAGTGTGACCCAGCTCATCCTGTGGGTCCAGAGCTTTGCTGCATTTTCCCCTGCAGATGGCTGATGAATCAGTGGTTTTGGTGATGTTTAATCAGCCACAGTGACACTCCAGGGAACTTTCTCCCACCTGATGTCCCAGGCTGTTATCAGACTGGGATCCACAGTTCTGCAGTGCTGGGTGTATTAGTGCTGTCACTGCTGGAGTGATCTGGGCCTTCTTCCCAAGGAGAGGTTATTGCTGATCCTTGGAGTACAGAAGCCCATTGAGTGATGGGTGTGGGGGATTGGGAGGCAAAGGCAGATTTGGGTTAGCAGGGAGTGCCCTGTGTCAGAGGGGTGTTTGTTTTCTGTAGCTCAATCTTCATGGGTCTGGTTTTAATAGCTGATGGGGATTCAAATCGCTGGTGTATGGGAAAGAGAAGGGGTGTGAGGTAAGTGCCTCCAATATTTAACCTAAAAGGTTTTATTTGGCAAGTGTTCATATAAGGAAATTGTTGTCTATAGGTGCCTAAAACATTTAAAAGACAAAACCTCTGAGGATCCGCATGTGGCAGAAAAGGTTTCCATAGTGTGGGTCTATGTAACTCTAATTAGTACACATATTCAGATAATCTCCAGTTAGTGGTTTTTCTGTTCACCCTTGAATATACACATTCATTGGATATGTTTCTGTGGTTTAGCCACCACTATCCCCAGCCCCTCTGCCCTGGGCATTGATGCTGGGGGGCTTCAGCCCCGTGGAGTGATCCTCACTGTGAAGCTGAAAGGTACAGAGAGCCTGGGCAGCACTGGGGTCCCCCAGACCTTCTGCTGCCCACACAGCTACTCTGACCAGCCCAATACTGGGAGCCTCCTCTCTTCAGAAAAAAAGAGGCACAAGCTCCACCATGATGAAGCCCAGCATTTATTAACTAAATGAGGTGGGATTAGGGCCAGACTGAATCAAGTTTTAATTGTTTAACTTTTCCCATGGATCTTCATTAAAATTTCTTACTTAGCCAGGCATTATTTCCACCACCACACCCCTGTTCTGATGCAGCTTTTGTTCGGAGTTAACTTTGCTTTTGTTACTGCCAGTCTGTCCCAGGGACTCAAAAAATTTCTCAGAGGATAAATGTCCTGTGCCATAGGAGGGGGATTGGGGGGAAAGAGGCTTTTTGTAAAAGTTCCCTCTCTTTCCTTTCTCATGTAGTAAAACCCCAAAAACTGCTCCTGATTCTAGAGAAACTTATCTGCAAGTTGTTTGCCTGTGTTTCTCCCCAGCAAACACTCTCAAAGCTCTTCCAGCCGGGACCAGCTTCTCCACGAGGACACTTAAATATTCTGAATTTTTAGCTAGTCCTAAAGCAGTTGCTTGTTCAGGGAGCCCAGTGAGGAGGGCTTGGGCCGGGGCCAGTACTGCTTGCAGGGCAGTTAATGTGCACAGGGTCACAGTTCACTCTGCAAAGCAAAGCCTGGTTCAGGCTTTTGGCTTTATTAATGAGAATAACTATTTCCTGAGTCACAGAATGACTAGGTTGGAAGAGACCTCCAAGATCAAGTCCAACCCAGCCTTAACACCTCAACTAAACTGTATCACCAAGTGTCACATACAGTCTTTTTATAAACACATCCGGGGATGATGACTCCACCACCTCCCTGGGCAGGCCATTCCAATACTTTACCACCCTTTCTGTAAAAAATTTTTTCCTAATATCCAACCCATATTTCCCTTGGCTCAACTTGAGACTGTGGCCTCTGGTTCTGTCAGTTGCTGCCTGGAAAAAGAGACCAAGCCCCACCTGACCAGAACCACCTTTCAGGGAGTTGTAGAGAGTGATGAGGTCACCTCTGAGTCTCCTTTTCTCCAGGCTAAACACCCCCAGCTCCCTCAGCCGTTCCTCACAGGGTTTGTGTTCCAGGCCCCTCACCAGCCTTGTTTCCTTCCTCTGGATGCACTCAAGTGTCTCAATGTCCTTCCCAAACTGAGGGCCCAGAACTGGACACAGCACTCAGGGTGTGGCCTCAGCAGGGCTGAGTACAGGGGAAGAATGAGCTCCCTGCTCCTGCTGGCCACACCATTCCTGACCCAGGCCAGGGGCCATTGGCCTTCTTGGCCACCAGGGCACTCTGCTGGCTCGTGTCCAGCTGCTGTCACCAGCACCCCCAGGTCCCTTTCTGCCTGGGCACTGTCCAGCCACACCATCCCCAGCCTGTAACATTGCAGGGAGTTATTGTCAAATAACCAAAATGCAGGACTAACTAAACATCATCTTACTGGATTCTGCCCATCCATCCAATAGTTCCAGGTCTCTTTGGAGAGCCCTCCTACCTTCCAACAGATCAATATATGCTTCCAGCTTAGTGTTGTCTGCAAATTTACTAATGAAGGACTCTATACCTTCATCCATAAAAATATTGAAGAGAACTGGCCCCAGCACAGACCCCTGAGGGACACCACTGGTGCCTGCCTGCCAGCTGGGTACAGCACCATTCACCACCACTCTGGGCCAGGCCATCCAGCCAGTTCTTAACCCAGCAAAGAGTGCTCCTGTCCAAGCTGTGGGCTGCCAGCTTTTCCAAGGATTATTCTGTGGGAGACAGTGTTAAAGGCCTTGCTGAAGTCCAAATAGACAACATCCACAGCCCTTCCTGCATCCACCAAATCACCCGGTCATAAAAGGAGATCAGGTTGGTCAAACATGACCTTCTCCTCCTAAACCCATGCTGGCTGGGTCTGATACCCTGGCCAACCTGTAAGTGCTGTGTAATGATATTCAGTATAAACTGCTCCATTACCATATGGGGTACTGAGGTCAGGCTAACAGGCCTACACTTACCAGGATCCTCCTTCCCACCCTTTTTGTGAATGAGCATCACTTTGGCCACTTTCCAGTCATCTGGAACCTCATCAGTGAGCCAAGATTGTTGGTGAATTATTGATACAGGCTTTGCAAGCTCATCTGCCAGCCCCATCACCCTTGGATGCAAGAGGCTTTAAAGGATGTGTGGGGGCAGATGGGCTACAGAGGCCTGTAAAGGATGCAGGAAGTGGATGACGGACTGAGGACTGGGTGCAGGGCCATAGGGCAAGGCAGAGCTCCATCCAGATGCTGTGCTGTCTCCTGCTCCATCTAGTGATGAAAACTGAAATATCCAGCAGCTTCGAGCAGGATGAGACAAGAGCCAGTTCTGTGAAGAGTCCTGGCATGGTGGGGAGGTTCCTGAGTGAGAACATCCAAATCCACCCACACTGCAGCGCATCAGGAAAATTCTGGCAATGATCTCTCCAGGAGAGGTTGTTTTACACTGTAGTGATGGGCTTGAGCATTTTGTCTCTTCTCTGGTAAGACATCTGGCAATTCCTTGTTCTGATACAGCCCTGACCCACATCACTGAGCTCTGACCCAAAGCCTGGGGACCAGGGAAGCAGAATGTGTTTGCCTCAAAGCACCTGCTCCTGCTTCAGAGAAAATGTGTGTTCGTCTCTGCCAGGGCCAAAGCAATGTCTATTCCCTGGCTGGGAAAGCTAACTGCTTTCCCAAGTAGGTGGGCTCTGGGAGGGTTTATCCAAAATCCTCACACATGTGCTAAAGAAGGCATCCTTACTCCATCTCTTTTGCTGGATTCCTACCACAAATAAGATGAAAAATCATTCACACCAAATGCTTGTCTGCTGGGCTCTGCTTAGGAGGAGAGAAGTTCATTCACCAATCAATTGAGAAGTGATGGTCATAATGCCCCTAAGAGGGGGGTCATAATGCCCCTAATCCACAAGCTGGATTCAAGTGAGCATGAGGCAACTCTTGGTACTGCTCCAAGGGGTACTTGCACTATATTGCTGAGAGAGCAGAAAGGCTGAGATGAGTCAAGAGCCTTTTTAAAGGCTGCCAAAGATAACTTTTTCCCAGATGCTCTTGGTCCAGTGGGATGTGACCCTGATGGACGTGATCACCAACTCCCAGGTGGGCAGCAGGTAGGTAGGAGGGCAAGGCCAGGGCTTTGGCCAGAGCAGGACTGTACCACACTCCAGCAGGGTGGCATGGCAGCTCCAGCATGTGGCACAGAACTCCCCTGGAGGAGCACTGCAGTCTCACATATACAATGGGTCTTGCTTTGTCCTGTTGATAAGCAAGTTTCCATGTGATCCAAGTGCTATGCATTCCACAGAACTCTTAATTATCATGTGCTTTCTTGTCATGGTGGCAGATAGACAACAGCTGCCAAAAATATTTGGCCATATTGGACCCCCAAACTCAACCAGCCTAGAAGTAAAACTAGTTTCTAGATGGGCCAGGGATGGGTTGGATTCAAACCCAAGCAGGGACCTCAGCCAATCATATTCAATCCAGAAAGCAGACATATCACTGGTCAAAGAGCTGGGCTGTGCTAAAACATTGACCAATGTTTTGGTCAATGAGGACACTTCGAGTGCCCTCTTCAAGAAGAGCCAGTTGCAAGAACTAGGACTGGTCCTTCCCCTACAGTGAATTTGTTCCACAACAGTCCAAGCCATTCACTGGACGCCGTTTTCATGTGTTTTTTATAATCTCCATGCTTGGGTTAAAGCACCCCTTATGTTGGATCACAATTGGGTTTAGCAAGCTGGTGAGCACCCAGCAAAAACTCTGGGCTATGGTGATTGCAGCAAGAGCTTGTGGTGCTGGTTAGAACACAAGGGATTTCTATAACTGCTAATTTATGCAGGTTCACTATATAAGAGAAAATCCTGTGGTGTTTTCATGTCAGGCATGTGAAATTTTAATATGTTAAGCATATAACTGCAAACCAGATAAACCTAAGCACATCTACCACTTACTGAGTCTGTGTCTACCACTTTTGATATGCTAAATTTGCAGCCTAACCACTGTTATTTCTGAGCTCTGCAAATTAGTCCTCGGTAAAAAAATTTCTGTTGACTGAATAATTACTAAGATTGCATTAACATTAATGCTTAAGACAATACACTCCACATACTTAATTTCCTCATAGGAGCAGGCACGCATTGCATTTCTTTACTATCGTTCTTGCACAGCCTCAGGGCAGGGCAGGTGGAGGGCTGCTGCCTGCTGCTGCCTGGGAACCCCTAATCTGTCCCAACTGGTTCCCACCCTGCTCTTATCACTGGGGACAGCTTAGACTGTTCAGTAGCCCAGGCCTGGCATGAGGATGTCCTCTCCAAACAGGAGATATCTGAATCTTCCCATGGCATGAGTTCTTCATCCCACATCCGAAGCAGCAGCAGATATTTGCCTGGCCAGATAAATGTTGCCATATGCTTCTCCCCACCAAGCCCCACCAAACCATCACCCCCACTCCATGCTTCCTTCCCACACTCCCACGTCACCCTCTGTGACCTCTACTGGAGCAAAGCTTTCTAGCCTGCCTTCACACATCACTGGCATGGTCATCCTTGTCTGGGCACAGCCTGACACGGGCACCCTGCTCACACCTCCAGGGAGCTGTATTGTCTGAGCAGGGCAAGCACTGTGCTTGTTTTAGACACCACCAGCTTTCTGAGGGCTCCCTGAATTATTTCAGAAGTGACAGTGTTGTTCAGATTTCTGAAATGGCTTTGGCAGCTATCCATGTGTCCGACTGTGAGCAATGCCAGAGTCACATGTAGAGCAGGAATAGAAAATGGATAGGAGATGAGAATATAAAAAGCACCTCTCCCGAGGCCGGAGCTGCTACAGGCTCCTTGAGCAGACGCTGCTGACCTTGTCTGCTGTCGAGGGTAAACGCTGCTGGGAAGAAGAACTGGGTTGCATTAGGGACAGGATTTCACGGGCAGGGAGAACGTTTGATTCCTAAAGCGGTGTTTGGTCCTTGCTTTCCTCTGTGCCAGTGTGTAGGAGGGCTCCCATTAGTGACGTCGCTACCTTGTAAATTAATCCAGGGAGAGACCCCGCCGCCCCGGCAGCCCTGCCAGCTCCCAGCTGATGGCTCGCTGTTCCAGCTCCCTGTCCATTAACTGTTCTCAGGATGATCGACGGTGCTTCGCTCCCGCGGGGATGGTACGATGCTGTGCCTCCATCTTGCAGCAGCAATACAGGGGATAGCCTGTTTCGGGTCCCCAAAGGGAGGGATTCAGGGCTTGGGGAAGGTTGGGGGCAGCTGAGCCATCGCCACACTTCTACCAGGAGCTGATCTCGCACCGGCAACTGCTGCCGAGGCAGCCGCCCGGTCCCTCCCTGCCGGTACCGGCACCGGCACCGGCACCACCGGTCCGCTCCGGCTGCGGTTGCCCAGGCAAATAAATGGAAAAAAACAGGACACGCCTCCTAAAGAAAGCTCCAGAGCTGCCGGCGGAGCAGAAGCGGTGCCCAGGATAAGGCTCCAGGGATGCCACGGGGAGGCGGGGTCGGCAGAGCCCGGGACTGGCGGAATCACCCCCCCAGCGCCCCTCCGGCCGGGACCGCCGGGCCAGGAGGCACCTCCCACTCAGGAGGCTGGGCCGGGCTGGGCCGGGCTGGGCCGGGCTGGGCCGGGCTGGGCCGGGCTGGGCCGGACGGGGGCGGAGCCGCCCGCGCTGGTGCCGCAGAGCGCGCGGCTGCGGGGGAGACCCGCGGAGTCCCGTGCGCGCCATGCACGACTACGACGCGACCATCGCCTTCCTGGGCGAATGGGGACGCTTCCAGCGCCTCGTCTTCTTTCTGCTCAGTGCTAGCATTATTCCCAATGGCTTCAACGGGATGTCAGTCGTATTCCTGGCCGGCACGCCCGAGCACCGGTGCGTCGTGCCCCGCGGGGCCAACCTGAGCGGCGAGTGGCGCAACGCCAGCATCCCGCTGGAGCTGCGGGGCGGGCAGGAGGCGCCGAGCCGCTGCCGCCGCTACCGCCTGGCCGCACTCGCCAACTTCTCGGCGCTGGGGCTGCGACCCGGTTCCGACGTGGAGCTGGAGGCGCTGGAGCAGGAGCCGTGCCTGGACGGCTGGGAGTACAGCCGCGATGTCTATCGCTCCACCATCGTCACCGAGGTGCGCGGCTGCGGTGACACCCCTACCCGGGCCGGGCCAGGGCCAGGGCCTGTCGTTCTGTCTGGGGAAGGGTGAACAGGGAGCAGGAACCATCGGGTAAAGTGCCTGTGGGAAGGGGTCCGGGTGAGCGTGATGCTGAGAGGAGCGGGAGGGATGCGAGAAAGTAAAGGCTGGCAGCACCTGCACGCCCTCGCCATTCCAGCTGTGTTTTCCAGCTTGTTTTACTCTGAGACAGATTTGTGTGGAGGGGAGGTACAGGCTGAAAATTAAATCCCGGTAGTTTCCTCCTGACACACGTGGAACCATTCCGCTAAATTTTCCGTGTGATGGAATTACCAGTGCAGCGTTGCATGAGGACATGGAACACGTTCAGGTAAACACACACCTAGCCTGTCTGGGGCTAGAGGAGAGTGGACCCTCGCTGGCCCTGCGCCCTAGAATGCCAGTGGCTTCTGTGGCCGTCAGCGCTGGGATTGGTGGGAGGCAGGTGCGGTGGTCACTACTGCAGGAACCAGACCTGACTGCAGCTAGGCTGTCTTGTCGGTTTGTAAGGCTCTGCAGTGGCATCATTTGGACAGAGGGTCATGTGGGAACATCAGCGGTGCTGGGTAATCTAAGCAATTGTCTGGGTCTTCTGGCCGTGCCATGGTGTGGTGGCGGGGGCCTGCTGTTCTGTAACGCTGGCGCGGAGTGTGGAGCTCCATTAGAGAAGGAGAATTATTCCTCTGAGGCTGCAGGAGTGCTGTTGCTATTCTTTGTTGTGTAAGGGGTTTCAGGGAATAATGGGCTCACCCTCATGCCAGGCATTAGCAACTGTCAGGCTCTGTGGTCCTCCAGCCGAGCGAGCCGCGGGTAGCCAAGGGCTGCCTTTCTCACGCACTGATGGCTCAGCCTCAGGGTGCGTGAGAGGAACACGAGTCCCTGTGGCTCAGCAGCAACATCTGCTACCAAAAAAACATCCAAAGAATGGCATAGCCAGGAAAGGTTCTGATGGTGAAGTGAGGAGTCTGTGCCCTGAGGACACAAGAGGAGGGTCTGTGCTAGGGGTGTGCAGACATAGGCTCAGCCACGTGCCAGGCAGGCAGGATATGGGCAGGAGATGTCAGCCTCCTGTCACCTGCTCAAAAGGATGTCACTGGGGCACGTGACACTTGCAATTTGTGCTGGCATCCATACTCAGTTGCTGGAGGTCCCTCACAATATCAAATCAAGGCAGAGGTTCCATGGGAAGTTTGCCCTGCTCCTGGCCATGGCTGAACCGAAGTAACAGCCTGGCTGCTGCCCCCATGCCAGACTGGGACAGCTGCCCTGTGGCCACCACTGGCACAGATAATGCCACTCTCACTGCCAGAGGGAGGTCAGTTTATCCTGGTTGTGTCTGTGAACTTGCTTCTGTTTTGGAGTCAGTGCTTGCTCTGGGAGAGGCAGTAAATGAAGCAAAAGGAGGAGAAATTTGATTCTTCTTAACGATCAGTAAATAATTTACGTTGGCAGATGCCAAATGAGCATTCTGTGCAGGATTTAGATGGGACATAGCAGTGGGGCTTGTCACAGGGCCTGGGGCGTGCCAGAGAGGCAATAGCACATTCAGAGATGGAAACCAAGTGCCAGGTACCCAGCTGTAAGCCAGATGGAAAAGAAGGATACTTGTTTTGTTTCAAAATTGTCATGGACATTTGGAAAAAATGCAGAATTTGGTTTTAAAAGAAGGAAAACAGGCACTGATTAAATGCTGGAAAGAGGCAGTTTAGCCAAATTTGAGATGCTTGTTTTTATACCCAACATTTTTCTTGGTATTAGGAAAGACAGGCCAGGACATGCCATCAGAAGAGCTCAGTGAAGAAACAGCTTCAGTTCAAGAACTCAGTTGAAGAACAGAACTTGATGGTACAGGATTAAGCGCTGGAGACTTAATTTGATTTTTTCAGTTGCATTAAATCCTTTTATTAGTGCTACTTGAAGGGAAGTGGGAGATGCAAGCTCAGCATCTGTGTTACTTTGTCAGTGAGGACATGCTAAACGCTGGAACAGAGAATCCTAGACTCAGTCATTTTCATGGTCTTAAAATTGAGATGATGGGGAAAAGTGAATGTGTCCATAGGTGATTTTTGGGCCAGGATGATGTAAGAAAGGGGCTGTAAATGGAATGGCGAGCAAGTGGAAATGGAAGTTATTGTGGGATCAAGAGTGATCTCTTCACTGAGATGGAGGGGCTGCAGGGTTTCCTTTTCCTGTTGGTAGGCTCCTGGGGTCTCTTATGTTGGTGTTCTTTTCTGGAACTTAATCTACTTTTGTTTCAGATCAAACATTAATTAGAGGCCCAAGGACAAGCACTAGTTTTGCCCTTAGGTGTAGGCATTAGGATCCAGTTAGTTCCCTTGAGCCAGGCTGTCACCCAGCACTGCTCTCTGGGTGCACACTGAGCTGCTCTCCGCCACTGGGGAAACTGTACCCCAGACACCACTTTGAGGCCCCTGCAAAGGGCAGAGTGAGTGCTAGAGGCTTTACTTGGGCTACTGGTCTGTCACCTGTGTCAACCTGCTCAGTCCCTGTCCCAGCCCTGGCACTGATGTTAGTGAAGGCAGAAACCAGAAGCTTTTGGGACTGGCAGAGGCCAAAGACTGGATAGGAATTGCTGTGGTTTGAAGGCATCTGAAGGTCTTTTCTCTTCTGTTCTGTTCTGGCTTTTTCCATCAGTGGAGAGGAGCCCACTGTGTGGGCATGGAGGTGCTTATGCTTGTTACTTGTGCACTGAGCAGAGCTGGTCTCATTGTTGGACCTGGTTCCCTGGGAGCAAGATGTGGCCATCTGTGAATAATTAACACTTCTTGAGTTATTCATCGTTAGCTTTACTCTTGGAAACAAGATTTCCCCTTGTTGGTAGCCCCACCCATTTACACATGGATCCACTAGTGTTTTCTCCTCCTATATGAATGAGTTGTACTCAGGATGTTAATTAGTGATTTCTGATTGGCAGGGGGGCACTTTGGGCAATCAGGGCATCTTCTCCAGCAATTTCAGTTTTTCCGAAAGCTCATCCATCTGTAGCATTCCTACCAGCAGCACTTAGCAGAATTGGCTTTTCCAGTAGCTGGAACTTGTCAGAAAGGGTTGTAGGTATTTGACAGGAATAAAGTGATTTAGTAACAGCAATCTTGAGCAGCTTCTATTCCTAGCATTCAGAGGCCTTGCTTGGAATCTTACATGAACTTTGCTCTCCAGTTTGCTTTGCCAGGGACATTACAGAATTACTTATTTTCTGGTTAATGTATAATTAGCTGAGTAGAGACAGTTTGGAAGTTCTAGCTATAGGCAGCTCAGCTGTAGCTGGGCTGTAGCTGCTGTAGCCATGGTGTGCTTGGTGCTGTCTGCAATGGATACAGCCTCTGAGGAAGGGGTCAAACAAGCTACATTTCACTTTTCCCTATACACTGAAGCACTAGTGAAACCTTACCATTTTGGTATGTGGTTGATCACTGTGCACTGCCATGGCATGAGCCTCAGTTAGAGTCAGTGCCTATGGGGATGAGAGGCTGGAATTTGGGACATGAGGTGTAGCTGTAGAGTAGGGCTGTATTGCTCAGGTGATATTGGAGCTAAAAGAGGTGGATTGTTCACTCAGCAGCTTCAGGTAAAGTCAGATGGATTTGATGTGTTTGTGTGTTTTCTGGTCAAATGCAGTGAGTTCCTGTAAACAATAACCACTCTGGACAGCCAGCTGCTGTGTGCTGCCTATACATCCTCCACATCTGAAAGACTTGACCCTGTGTAGTGAATTTTTGCTGGGTATGCAGTCTGTCCTGGGAAAAACTAGAGCAAACACCTGGATAGGAGGCATTTGGCACCAAGAAGGTAATGCAGTTTCATGGGCAAGTTATTATTTAGCTGGGTTTATCATCCAGCCAAAGTGCCTTTAGCACCATGGCGACATTTTGAAAACGCTGATCCTTAACCTTGAGCAACTCAGGTCTGAAGGTCCGGGAGCAGGTGCTGTGCTGGTGGCCCCAGACCAGGGTACTCAGTACCCAGGTAATTAACAATAGTTTGTATGAGTTGCAAATTCTGCCACGCTCTTAGTCAACAGTTTTCCCCAAGTGGGGAAAGGAAGGTGCAGCAGGATGTAATGAAACACCTCTGCAGTGTACTTTGAATGCCATGTTTTTGTAGCTGAATTTTGCTCTGTTTTAAATACTGGACTTGATTTTTATTGACCTTCTCTACAGAGATCTGTAAAGATTCCCTGCAGATCCCTGCATCTGTTGTTCACAACTAGCATCCTTGAATGTACTGAGCCCAATTGACCCATATACTAACCTCCACCTTCTCAAAACACAGTGCAGATAAATGCAGGTGTGTGTCTAGATGGGCCCACACCTCACCACCTCTTCTGTCCTATCAGGGACAAGAAAATACCTTACAGAAAATTCTGCCATAGGGTTTTGTTCTTAATCAGATTTAAGTCTTGGAGGCACAATTTAGTCCACAAGTCTCCTTGTTCCTGCATTGAAGACACGTTTTCCTCAGGAAGAGGCATGGGTTGTTTTTAACCTCAGCTTTTTTTTTGTAGTGTTACTTTGCAGGTGGGGCAAAATGCAGAGGTACTTGACTCCCCTCTGCTGGCAGCGTTCTTCTGTTCTGTCTGAAAATAGGCATTAATTGCATCTCTTTCCTAAATTATAGTCCAAAGCAAACTGCATCAAACCACACCACCTTCCCCCCACAACAACACAAGAATTACTCCTTCTTGCCTGCGGTTGAGTGAGGAGCCTGAGCAGCTCTGATGGCAGGTTTCTGCTCCATCACCAAGTCTTTGCCTGTGCTTGGCCCATCCATTCTCTGAGCAGAGGGTGACTGCGAGTGTGGGCTATTGTCCCGCTCTCTGATAGCATGGCTAATGATTAAAATTATACCATACTTTAATCTATGATCTAATTAGCTTACCATTGTGGTAGAATTATCTGATCTGAGAGTGGCATGTTTGAAGCCTTTCCCTAAGGCATGCCTAAACCAGATTAGTCACCAGGAAGGGAGCAAGCCTTGGCAAAGACATGCTCAGCTGTAACTTTGGTGGACAGAGGCTCATGATGCCATTTTTATTTTTTTTAAATCTTGTCTGAAGTTATGAGTAATTTTAAGTGGAAGTTTCCACACTGGCTCCTGCCCTAAGTCTGCAGCCCCAGCCAGCTGCAGTTGTGAGGCTGTGAGTGATAGGTGGCAAGTCAGTGGTGCAGGTTGTGGGGTGGAACAGAATTTGGTAACATGTCTGTGCAAGAAAAGATATTTCATTCTGTGCATCTTCTTACATATGTTTAGTCAGCCCCAGAAGTTAGAGATGCAGCAGGTTTTGTGCTGGCAGAGGTAAGCTGGAAGCTGTGCTTAGCTGGGATGGTTTTTACCCTTCTCCATTGCTCTGTTTCACTGGTGGAAGCATCTTGGATTATGGAGAGCCAGGTCCAGGGGTCTGGTGGGTACATGATGGGAGGATTTTACTGGAAACCAGTCCAGGGCAGACCCTGAGCTGCGTACATGGGTTCCTAATAGGTTTGGCATTGCTGGCTGCTCATTCCCTGCAGAGGCAATGGGGCTGTGTCAAACAGCTGCTGGTGTTTTGGCCTCATGGAGTTGCCTGAGGAGGCACTCACTTTCCCTTAGTTTTCCTGTGCTTTAAGCAGGGTGTTCCAGCAGTGACCTTGACTGAGAAAACAATGCCAGTGATGGATGAAAGTGGGAATATGGGGAAACAGAATTCCAGTGCGTGGAAATGTGTGTGTCTCCAACCAACAGCCCCTGTGCTGGACGAGGCTTGGCACAGTATTGGGGTTATGTCTGAGCACAGGCCTTTCTCTTACAGTGGAACCTGGTGTGTGAGAACAACTGGAAAGCCCCACTGACCACCTCCCTCTTCTTTGTGGGGGTCCTCATCGGCTCCTTCATCTCGGGGCAGCTCTCAGACAGGTAATGCTGTGGGCAGAGCAGGGTAAACCTGGGACATTTGTTTTTAAGAGACAAAAGGAGTGAGATGTCCAGTACTCTGAATTCTGATCAAAATTAGGTAACTGTCCTGACTTCTTCAAAAATTCCATTTTGATCTACCCCAGGTGAAGGATTTCTGTCTCTTGGGCACTTCAGAGCCCAGGGACTGATCTCCCCAGAGAGCCCATGTGGCTGCTTTGCAGATTGATACAGTGAGTGTCCCTTCACAAACCACTTCCCATTTGTTTCACAACTGACTTCTAGTCTTTTTAGTAGTTTAAAAGATGCTGGGGTTTGTTGTGCATTAACTGATAAACCCTTACTAGAGCTGCAAGATAGAAACTTGCCCTTTGAATGGAATCTCTGCATAGGAGAGATGGTTTGGTAGAAATAGAGTAAGGACATACGAGAGGAAGGAAAAAAGATAACCTGAAAATGATAGCAATTGTCATAGCATCTAACTAAGTAGTTATAAGTGTAAAAAAAATCATTACAGGCATTTGATTATTGTCTCAGCAATGTTGAGGATTTGGCCTTACAAGTGTTGAATGCAGAATATACATTCCCTCTGCAAACCTCTGCTCCCCACTCCATACAGCCCTCAGCCCCATGTCCATACTTGTATGGTGGGATCTCTGGGAATGAGGATGTCATAAGGTAGCAGTGTTCCTCTGGGTGCTTAGTGGAGGGATTTCAAAACTCACTGAGAGTCTTAATCCTAAAGCCTCCAGCATTAAATTCCATGTGATCTGAATTTAATCACCTGACTCCCGCCCCAGTGCAGAAGTCAGTTGGTGTTACTGTTTGAAAGGGAGATGAGATAATCACTAAATCCCAGTGGTGCCACTTGCCCAGTGGGAGCATTTGAGGAAGTGTGTGTGCCCTGGTGGCAGCACAACCACTGAAAACCCAGCTCATGCCTTCTCGCATGAGCTTCCTTGGATTATGTGGGGATTTTGTCAGTAAAGGGTTATGATCTGAGCCTGTACCTAAGCAATTTCCCCGTAACTGCTACAGAAGTCTTTCCCAAGTGAAGGGTTGCTGCAGGCAGCAGGTATGATGCAGGCTGTGTGGCAGCTGTGCCCACAGGTATGAAAACCTGTGTGTGAGCTTGTCCTGCCTCTCCAGCACAACATGCCACATAATCCTAAAGCAGAGAAACAGGTGGGAGAGAGGGTACAGTATATCTGGCAACTCATACTGAAACCAGTTGACAAAGCTATTTAGCAGACCCAAAGCATAATGGTGTTGCAAAGTATAGATGCCAGTAGCCTAAAAGCCATCGTGTCCTAGCTTTCAGGTGTGTGGCTTGTAGTCTGCATGTGTCTCCCTATTGTACTGTTGCCTAGTCTCCTTAATCTCTGTCTAGTGGCTCTCTTAACTTTCTACTCATAGCTTTTCTTCTCTGTTTGTCTTGTGGGTTTTGGAAATTTTAATATTTTCTAGTGCATATGAAAATAATAAAATTCTTTAAGATGAGCAGAACGTTGGGTTGTGCTAAGATGCGTCACTTGAGATTGGATATTTGTTCGACCTTGTGCCCTCTTACATAGCCCCCACCATAAGTACATGATGTTTCAGTAATAATCTTTTTCTTTACCAAAGGTTTGGCAGGAAGAATATCCTTTTTTTGACAATGGCTGTGCAGACTGGCTTCAGCTTCCTGCAGATCTTTTCCACCAGCTGGGAGATGTTCACAGTGCTCTTTCTCATTGTGGGGATGGGACAGATCTCTAACTACGTGGTGGCCTTCATTTTGGGTATGAATATGTTTGCATTAGATTAAATGTTTGCTTAATGTGCTGTTAATTTTTTTCCCTCTGAACTTGGATCATTTAATTAGACAGTGGTAAATCTTCACTGGTAAAATTCCTACTTTAGGCCACTATGATTTTTTTTTTCCTCTGTGATTCCTCAAGCCTATACTTTATGTTGGTTTAGAGAAAAAGAAGAGAGCATGAAGAGTCTAAATAAACCTCAATTTCGTTCCTCTTTGAAGAAGACATTCCAAACAGCATTCAGGGTTTAGCAGCAGCAGCAGGTCTGAGATAGAGAAGGCATTTGGGTTCATCCCTGCCTCCCTCTACACCCTTTGCAGAAAGGTCAGTGCACACCTGAGTGCAAAGCCTTGGGGAAAACCAGCAATTTCCAGGCACAGTGAGTGTCAGGGAGACCAGAGCAGAGGAGCTGTGGGGGTGCCAAAACCCCATTAGCCATAAAGTCATTGCTCTCAGTGTTGAGATCAGTGATTAAGTCCTAAGTTTTGGAAGATAAGGTTTACTTTATTTTCTATGGGGAGTGTAGGAAGAATGACCCAGCAGCTGCATGGCTACACTTACTGCCTGGGGACCCTGCAGGGAACAATGGACCCCATGGGGAAGGGGAACCCTCAGAGGCTCCCACTGGATGCGAGGGTTTCAGGAAGGGCAATTGCATGGGCAAATTATGGGGATGAATGGTACAGGTCTCAGGAGGGAAACTGGGATTTGCAAGAGCTGTCTTTAAAGTGTGTATAAATATCTATTTATGGCTGGTTTTAAACCCCTGGTGTCAACATTACAATTTGTAGATCATAATGTGAACGACATTAAAATTGTAACTTACTAGTTAATGCTGGTCTTTCCTACCACATGAGGCTTAACAGGATAAAAATAGTTCAGAAGAGCATAATGTGAAGTCCGTGCTATGAAGAGGATACAGAGTGATGTCCCCAAGCAGCCATGAGTCACTGCTGCCTGTGGCACAGGGAGGATTAAGGTCAGATTGTCAGCAGGGAGATCCCTTGTTGGCATCACCATTGTAAGTGTTCTTGCCATTGCTGTCACAATTGCCACTGACTACCACTGTCTTGGTAGTTTAATTGTGTGTAGCTGATGGAGCAGGAACAAATGCCTGCCATTGGAAGGCTGGGAGGTACAGTACTGGGTCAGGCTGAAAATCCCCGTGGAAACACATGGGTGTTGTGTAGCACAGAGGTGCAGGTTCTGATCAGGCAGGAATTTAGCTCCCAGCTCCCCTTGGAAGATGGGGCACAGCTGATTGTGGATTGCGATGCTGTCTCAGTGCTCAGCAGAAGCAAAGCTGGAAGGGCAGGCCAGGAACACCCCACTGGGTTTGAGAGAGGGTATTGGATTTCCCTTGGTATCATCAGGCTTGTTTAATTGGTTAGCTGGTTTTTGCTGGCCCTTGCCCCATTGCTACCATCCTCTCCTCTGTAGAGCTGTCACAGCAGTGATGGCTCCCGAGAAGCAGAGAAGCAAATTCTGGGGCACTTTGCCAGTAGTGCTGGCCATTCCCAGCAGCCTTGAGGCTGATTCTAAGGGCAGGATTACTCTAAACTGACTTAGACGTTACCTTCCTCATTTAAGTGAGCTGTCAGCTGACTGTCACTGGTAAGGAGGGAGGTACTTACAGAGGGTCGTCCTTCCCACCCTACACTCCATAGCCATCATGTCCCCACTGTGACTTCTGTCTGTGGCAAGGCTAACCCAGGAGCTTTCAGGAAGCTGCACATGATAGAGGTACTGAATAGGAGAATATACCCATAAAAAGAAAAGTAACTCCTTAAGAAAGCCAGTCCTGATTACAGGATGTACTGGAGATGCTCCTGTTGTTTCATCCAAGGGCAGGTAGGGCTGACCAGTGCTTGGGAGGGGAGCAGTGACACTAGCACCCGTGTGCCCCTGTACTGTGTGTGCACCTGTGCTGCAGCCCTGGCACCCTCCATCCCCGAGTGCAGTGGGTTTTTCCTCAAGTTCAGTGCAGGTTTCTTTTGTCATTCAAACTTTCAGTATCCAAACCTCTGTTGCCTCCCCATGTGTAGCTCAGATTCTGTTTCAGCATCCTTTAGCCACCCAGGCTCATTCTGCCTTTTGCGCTTTTGCTCACCTTCATAGAAATAGTTGCCCCCTGAGATGTTGGTGAACTTCAGTAGTCAATGTTAGGATTTTTTCAACCACATGCTGTGAAATTTCTCTCAGCTTTAGGTCTCAGTTGTTCTCTGTGCTCAAAACTGTTGTGTTCAAGTTCTGGGACTGTAAAACACTACAGAGGTGTATGAAAGCATGTTGGTATTGTCCCAGAACTGTTTTTCATGGCTAGGAGAATGAGGGGAGAGGAAAGGCAGGAGAGACATCATCTCATACTGGCTTTGGATTGACACAAATTATAATAATGTAATGTAGCATTTAACAGGCTTAAATCAATGTTTCAAGTATCAGTTCTCTCCCAAGAAAGCACCTCTAAACAAGAGCAAGTCAAGAGGAAGATGGTATCATTTATCCCCACACACTTATTTTAGCCGAGCAAATTTTTATTTTCAATTTTTTTTACTGTGACTTTATTCAGTTACTCCAGGTTTCTGAAATGAAAATTCATGTAAGTATAAAATAAGAGGGTTTTCCAGTCTTGGGTATTTTTTTCTATCTTCTCTGCAATAATAAATGTTGAAGTTCTTGCAATGATACACAACCCGAGTACACTTTCCACACTTTGTGACCCTCCTGTTCACTCAGTGTTGTTTGTGTTCTAATTGAGTCCAGATCAAACTGTGGCAGCTGTGGCCCTTGCAGTGCTCCTAATGTGAAGGAGAGCTCTGTAGACCAGGAGCTGAGAGCTCAAGGAGAAGTGAGGTGGACCTGAGGGCTTAGCTGGATTATATTACACAATAGCTGGGTGTTTTATTGTGAAGGAATTTAGGTGCTGTTGAAGGCTGAGAACTCTCTCAGTTTTTATTACTCGATACTAGGTTGCTGCATGGTGCAATGGCAGTAGGATGCTATTCCTGACTGCTGCCTGGCTACTGGAACAGTAACATTACTAGAGGATGGCATCTTCCCTGATTCCCTGTCCTTCAGCCCATGACATGCTGATCCAACATTCCAACCTTTCTTCTGTTCCAAAAAACAGGTGGGAAATTTGTTTCCACCTCACTGTAAATACACATCCTTCCATCCTGTGTCAGTCTGCTCAGACCCTTGCTCTTCCAGAAGTCCCCAGCAGTGAATTGCATCTTAAATCCAGACGGGTTAAGTGGGGGAGCAGGATGTATCCTAGGTGAGCATGTGGGGAAGGCTCCTGGAAGTCTGCCAGCCATCCCCTATGCCTGTCCTTATCTGTGTCTGCCAATGCATTAATCAAAGCAAACAGAAGTAGCTTCTTTATCTGAAGGTTCCCAATACTCCCAGCAGCTTTTCTGTACAGATGGGTCTGTGCTGTTCTGCTCTATTCTAAGATTGTTTAGGCTTATTTTTTTGTTTGTAAATGCAATAAAGTATTTAGTCATGCTTGAAAACAAAGAGTTAAAATGCTAATCCAACCTCCCTTGTTTTAAACAGGCACAGAAATTCTTGGCAAATCAGTTCGTATTCTATTCTCTACATTAGGAGTTTGCATATTTTTTGCAATTGGCTACATGTTGCTGCCACTGTTTGCTTACTTCATCAGAGACTGGCGGATGCTGCTGCTGGCGCTCACTGTCCCGGGGCTGTTCTGCATCCCACTCTGGTGGTGAGTCCATGCTGAGGCCACGCTTCCCACCTCTCCTCCCACCTGATGCTCTCTGTGCTAGGTGCTGGGTAATGGCAGAGGGTCAGGGAGGAGGGGCAGTCTTTTATTCACCATGTGAGAAGGCTTTGCCTTGAGGGGACATTTTTTGTTTGGGTTTTTCTTGCCAATTTTAAGTTGAGTAACTACCTAGAGAGCCTCATTGGTGCTATGTGCTTGAAGCCCTGCTCTTTTTATCTGGACAGAAGCACTGAAGTAGGGCAGATAGCCCTATTTGGTTGCTGCCTTGGACATCTGCTATTTTCTGAAGGAACAGGTGTTGGAAAATAGGGAAGGAAATCAAGGTATCATTCACACTCTTAAAATAAGGATAACTCACAACAGGAAGAGTTCTTTCATATTATTCAGTGAACTCCTTTTTTTTTGCTGTCTTGAAAAGATTGTATCTGTAAGTGAGGAATTAGCATCTTTGTAAGTTAAGTGATTTAGACACACTTTTGTAAGGTCTAAAAGACCTCCTGTGTGTCCCAGTCTTGTTAGAAGAATCTGCTGATGGTTTGTTGGTTAGTTGGGTTTTTTTAACCTCAGTCTTCAAACCAAACCTTTAAACTGGTTTTCAGCTCTACCTCTGTTGTCATTGGGTTTTAAAGACAGTCTGATTCTGTTTAAGGCTTAGTTTGCCTATTTCACTTGAAGTGTTTCAAATTCCTTCATCACAGCAGCATTTCCTTCTGCACCAAGCAACTGTTCTCTGGGGAGGCTGGTTTTGGTGGGAGCCTCTCAGATGTCTGCTATAGAACAGGTGCTGTGAAGCACAGGAGGTTTGTCCCCAAGGCATGGCTTCAGAGTCCTACTTTGAAATCTATGGACTGGGAATTCCCAGGCCTTTTAAATGCTTGCACTTAAAAATGCCAAAAACTTCCTCTGATGGCACTTTGTCTGGGGCCTGTGTGGGGGTAGATGGCGATCAGTGTGCACTGACAAAGCTCTGCTAAGATTGGTGTTAGCTGGCATTTTGGCATGTGGACCCACTGCTTCCACAGGCCATGTGACTTGCACATCCCTCTGCTCTGTACCATTCTTGCTCTTTTACTCATTTCCCTTCCAGATTCTCTAGAAGGTTCCCTGCATTATCTCTGCAGTCTCAAGATCCTCAGCTTTCCCAGTAAGAAGGGCAGTGTAGACAAACAAAGTCCCATTAGTTATTAATGATCAGATATAAATCATCTGATGTTTGCAATTATTGACCTGGCTTTGAGTCAGTCTTTAGGGTTCAGAAAAGGAGTGTCTGACCTGCTTTTTTCCAAGGAAAATGTGCTGTTTGGCTTAAGGGAGCAAGATAGCATCTGTTAAGACCAAAAGATTTAGGAATCTAGGAAAGTTAAAAGTTTTCTGTACTGCTTTTGGTGTTAATTCATTCAACATGTGCTTGTAATTGATTAGAAAATGTCATCAACTCTGCAAGGGGACACTGCCCCTGCCCTCTGCCTGGGAGAATCTGCCTCAGAGCTGTGGTAGTATGGTGAAGGTTGTATGTAAGATTCCTGTGACACAGAACCTTTAAATACACACTGTGTGTATTTAAAGCATTTCTACATTGTGTGCTGTTTCCAAAGAATAATTTTGATTCACATTGGCTAAAGTACCCCCATCCTTTCTGTCTATCTGGTGACATCTGGTGGACATCAATTATTCCTTAAAAAACAACCACTGAGGACAAAGTGTCTACTTTAGCATCAGAATAGGTCCCATATATTTGAACTATGTTGTTCACATGCTTTTGTGCTGGCTGTCCCCTGCTGCAAGCAATCTGAGATCCGAGTGTAACTCACAGGCACAATAAATACATTATTTATAACTTGTTACTTTTGGGAAAACATTGAGTCATTTATTCTGAAACTTATTATAGGATCATTCCTGAGTCTCCTCGGTGGCTGATCTCCCAGGGAAGATATAAGGAAGCAGAAGCTATTATCCAAAAGGCTGCAAAAATAAATCGTGTTCCAGTCCCCGCTGTGCTTTTCGATACTGCAGAGGTATGTTCCATACATCGCTGGCACTTCCCTGTTTGGCTGATTGACTTGTTGGGAGATGAAAACTGGTTTACACCAGCAGCTCTTGGGCTGGCAGTGACTGTGGGCCTTTGGTAACTGCTGAGTTAGTGAGATCAAAGTGAGGACCCAGAGGGAGGTGTTATTTGTTTGCTTTTCACAGTAAAATTCTTTTCCTCAGCAGTGGTTTGTTACGGTTTTCAAAGCAAAGGTGATCAGATGGCTTCATCCTTTGGGCACTGCGAAGACCCAAGGAAAATGTGTTTGTCCCAATTTCAGTTTGGTGCATTATTAGCTGTTTGCAGTTTAGCAACAGCCCTTTGCTGGGGGACTGTGTGAGAGACCCTAAATAAGCACCCACACGAGATGGCTTTGCATGGAGCCTGAGGGACTCCTCAGGTTGCCCGAATCAGTGAAAGCACCCGAGTGCTACAAGGGGACTTGAAAACCATGATATGAGAGAAGACAGTGAAGAACATCAAGCTTTTCTTCAAAACTGTGGTTTTTCTGTATTTCATATTGATTGGTTAAAAGAAGACAGTCTAGTGCAAACCTAGCAGCCCAGCAAGCCAGGGAGCAGCACAGCCATAACGAGACCACTGGTTCCTGTGCTCATCTCCCCCTCTACTGGCTCTGCCCTCACTGGAACTCCTCACAAAGAGGCACATTTTTCTTGTGCAAAGACTCCTCCAGCTTTGCATCACCAATGACCCTTTGTCTGCGGGTCAGATTTTCCTCTATTGTCTAATACTGCCACCTGTGTTTTGTGTCTCCTGATGGAGCAGAAAGTAAAGCACCATGTGTTCCTCTGCAGTGCCTGCAGGACAAAGATGCTGCAAGTTACCCCTCCCGTGGGCAGGATCTGTCAAGTGTGACTTGACTGTCACACTTATATTTTGGCTGAAGATCTCTCTCCCAAGTGGAAGTTTTAATGTAAATTAAAGTGCATGTTCCAATTATGGGAAGCTCATTCTACATCAACCATGGAAAAGCATGGTTCCTTTACTTCACAGCCAGGCCTCGGATGTCTTTCAAACTGTGGATGACTTTTTGGATTGCGGTATTCTTGCATATTTTCTTAAAACAAGGAGACACTCACCTGCTTAATGTGAATTTTTTGTGCCAAAGTATCTGTCAAAAAAATCCTGAGGATGATGTCTACATGCTACGTGTCATGTTGGAAGCATTTTTCAAACATTAATAGAAAGACACTCCTTGGAAACAATCATCTAGTCCTAGGAAAGGGATATATCCATCTATTCCTGGATAGTTCTGTAGGGAGAAGCAGGGTGGTTTGTTCTTTGGGCCTGGGGAGGCTTCCCCCACAAGTTCTGGCTTTGCCCTAGCAAGGGCAAAGTGTGCAGGCAGAAAGGCACTATAATGCCACCCAGAAAATTCCTGCTTCAAGCCTCAAACTAGACCCTCCATCTCCAGTCTGAGGTGGTGGATGCTCCTATGATGTGCCCTGGCCACCTCACCTTTCTCATCTGTTTTCCTCTCCCTGACATGGTGCTGGCAGGCAGCAAAACTGAGTTATTTCCTACATTCAATTCACATCACTGATGAAGGTTTAAGAGAATTGAGATAGACAGAAAAATGCCTGTGGTACTGAGGTTACTTCTGGAAGTACTGTGTGAGATCCCTAAGGAAATGTTAATTCATCTCTCTGGTCAGCTGATACTCCATTATAATTAGTCATCATGGTGCAGTGGAAAACTCCCATGAGCACAGCTGGGCGCAGAGAGAAGCTCCACCTAAGGACTGTGCTCCCTGGTGCAGAAGTAGCCCTTAGGCTGATCAGTTATCCTCCGATAATCATAACTTCGTAACTGCCAGGATTGTGGGTAGCAGAGGTTATTATGCTCTTAGGTATGTGGGAATTTTTTTGGTTTGGTTTTCCTTTTTCCTTCAGATGCGGGATTCGAAGCCTCAGCAGCAGCAGAAGGCTATCCTTCTGGACCTATTTCGAACCCGAAACATTGCAACTATTACTATTATGTCATTACTTTTGTGGTAAGGAAATGTGTGTTCCTAAAGTACCCAGGCAACAGAGGGCACATACCACAAGTTTAGATAATAAGTCTGAGCCTTGGAGCCCACCTCCAGTGGTCCTTGGCTGGTATATGGCCCTCAATGTTCTCACACCCACACTGCATTAATAGACAAGATTATGGAGACAGTAGCCTTGACTCAGTTATTAAATATTTTGAAAACTATATGTAACAACTTGTGTATTTTTAAGTAAGTTGCCTTTTTTTTTTTTAATGGTCCCCATCTCTGTATCTCTGTAATCTCTATTTGAAGAGAAATATTCTTCTTGAAGCAAAGGCAGCAACTCAGTAACATACTAAGAGCCAGACCCATGGCCAGAATCTTTGTTCTGTTTCTGTACTGTGCTCATCTCAGCGAGATCCTGGTCCCTGCCAGGGCAGCCATGAGAAATGAGGACCCTATAATGCCATATAGACAAACCAGAACTCTTTTCTGTCCATATTCCCCTCAGAAGAAAGGAACTGGCTAGCACATTTGGTAAGGCCCTCCTGAGATCTGAAACCTGAACATCCAGCTCTCTGTGGAGATTAAATAAGGCATAACGGGACTGCTGAGGGTGACACTAGCTACAAGTAAGAATAGTTGACTCGGGAAGCTTGCAAGAGTTTCGTGTGTCGTTGAGTCCATTGCAGTGAAAAGCCTTTGTGAACAACTTCCACAAAGCTTTTTACTTGGTGTAGTGTAGGCGGGAAGGACAGAGAAATCTGAGGTGTCTTCAAGCTGCTGTGGATATGACCACTGAATGGGATGACAGAATTAGAAAGAGGGGGTTGACACTGAGACTTTTTTAAGCCACAATGCCTGTGGCAGTGCTTTGCAATATCCTGTTTTTGTAACAACATCAGTGGCAACACTGGAGGCATTCAGAGACTGCTGTTTCTGGAATAATTTGATTTTATTGCTTTTCTCAGGTTCTTTACGTCAGTTGGTTACTTTGGCCTGTCCCTCAGCACTCCAGACTGGCACGGAAATGCCCACGTCAACTGTTTCCTCTCAGCTGTTATTGAAGTTCCAGCTTATGTGATCGCCTGGCTTCTCCTCCGCTTTCTCCCACGGCGCTACTCCTTATCTGGCATATTTTTTTTAGGGGGAAGTGTTGTCCTCTTCATTCAACTGGTTCCTGCAGGTACAAAATTAAATATGTGACTTAAGTATATGAAACATTCAAAATATGTTATGGTACTATGTAATAGTTCTGCAAAATTACTGGAAACCAGGATCTAGTTTAGAATTTGAGGTCAAGTTTATGCCAATCCCTTGCAGCCTTAGTTGTTTGGGGTTTTTTGCATTTGTATATGCTGAGTCACACTTGACTCGTATTTATTGTGTCAAATTACTGAGCTTTATATAGTTCAGGGGGAACCAGCTTCTGAAATGAAAGCCAAAAGTGTACCGTGATTTATCTGGTTGTGCTTCCAGGCTACAAAAGCCTGCATCCAGATTTCACTGTGTGTAAATCTCCACAGGATTTTGTGAAAAAGGGGTGGGCTCAAGCTTGTAGTTTATTGCCATATAATCCTAAGTTTTGTTCCATTTCAAAAATACTGTTTTACTTGAAGATAACCAAAATCTGAAATATACAAAATAACCTGAGCGTCTGCATTATGCTTAGTGAGGATTTTGGAGTCGTCTAGGGATAGGATTAATACTTTGTATAATTAAAAAACCTAAAGCACCAAACTCATAACCTTTTGGAAAAACACAGCAGTACAATCTTTTGGATGTAGAAGTAATACAGGTAATAAGAACAGGGTGTTGTCTATTCACCTTGATTTTATTTTTTCTCCTCCAGAACTTAATGTCCTCTCTGTTGGACTGGTGATGCTTGGGAAGTTTGGCATCACAGCTGCATTTTCAATGCTTTATGTGTACAATGTGGAGCTTTACCCAACACTAGTGCGAAACATGGCAGTCGGAGCGACTTCCACGGCCTCCAGGCTGGGCAGCATCATTGCTCCTTACTTTGTTTACCTGGGTGAGATACTTTTTTTCATGCCTTGCACTACACAACTGCCCAGAGAAGTTGTCTGAGCTTCTGCAGTGCAGGCTCAGCTTTAAGTCCCTTCACTTGTTGTCTTTTCAATTCCTTCTCTCAGCTTGGATGTGAGTTCACTGTCACACATGGTAGAAATTAAATGGAGTTCCCTGGGCTTCACAGGTTGAGATACTTCATTCCTTCAGGGACCATTCATATATCACTGAAGTGGGTTACAGCTGGTCCAATACAATGATGGTGTTTATAAACTGTGTAAGCAGAGTGACTGAAATGATAATCACATCTTGGAATGCCAGTTAATTTTCCAGGAGAGTGTGACAAGAAGTGGTCTTGCAAGTAAGGAAATGTAGCAGTAGGAAATTCATTGTATGGTACTGTCCATGCATCCCGAGATGGGTATGCTGGGAGATAAACCAGGTGGGAATTCCCAGGATTTGTGCTATCCGAAGTAATACATAGAAAACATACAGGTTAAGTAGCATGAAAGTGTCTTTACTTGAAGTGATTTTTTTAAAGATTTTTTTTTTTGTTTCTAAGCCAGTCACCAGCATTCATTCATTTTGCTTTTTCTTATTGCTTGATATTTCTGTAAGCAGAATTATTTATTTCCTCATAGGCCTTTTTTTGACACTCAGTGCCATCACATTCTGAGTGCTGCACATATATTAACTGACAAATATTTTTTGTTTTGTTTTGTTTTTTTGTTTAATACATAAAAATGTTCCTTGTGTTGCAGACAGGAAAGGGGACAAAAGGGGAAAGTATCTGTGAATACCTACTGTTCAGTCTGGGGTGCTCAATCTCCTCTTTCTTTCAGTCACACGTGATTTATTTCCTTCTGCAATCACTAGACCCATGTCATCTCTCTCTTCCCTTAATGAGTGTTGCTTCCTGCTGAGGTCTTTGATACGACATGAGCCTGACTTTGCTGGCTCTGGAATACATGGTACCAAAATGATGAAAATATATTGTCTTAGTTTCATACTTGTACAGTGCAAATGTAAAGCAAAAGGATCAGCAGGACTGTTATTCTCCTTAAGGTCTTCAGTCTCCATTGCAGCACTAAGAGAGAAATATAGACAAAATAACATTTTTTTCTGATTGTCTTTTGTGGGTTTGTTGGGATTTTTTTCTCACAGGTATTCATGGGCTCAGTCTTTAAAAAATTTTGTTCCAGACACCAAAATAGTTTCTTAAACTTTAAGATGTTTTAGGAGAAACTAGTCAGCTGCTATTTGCTACAGCTAAATTAGGACCTTGCAGTTCATCCAGCTCAAAAACACAGAGGAGATCAGATCACAAACTTCAACTCTGTGAGACATACCCAGAGGTCCTCTCTTTAAACTGAGTTTATTCCATATATTATAAAGCATATTGCTCTATCTCAGCTATAAAATAAAGCTGTTAAGTCCACTTTGGTACTTTCTCTATCTTTAATACTTCAACTCCTAGCTAATCCCTTCTCTGAAAGACCTTTCCATTACTGTCCTGTTGTGACTTGAGGCTCTTGCATCCTGCCTAAACAGTTGTGTGCCAGCTTGAGGCTGCTGGCAGAGGCTACTGCCTTCAAGTCCAAAATAATTTTCTGGGTAGACTAAGGTCAGAGCCTCATGTGTGTCTCGGGAAGCCTGATGTTCTCTCCCTTTGCAGCAAGGAAGGCATTAAAGCATTTCCCCATTAATGAGCTGTTCGTCTGTAACTGACCTGTTCAGCTGACTTAGTCTCTTCCCTTCTTTTGCATCAGCCCAGCAGGATGCATAATCTCAGGCACTGCTGAGTGCTTCATTGCTTACAAGCAATTTTATTCCCTCATATTGTATTATTTAACAGAGGATTGGGTTCTTGAGGACAGTATGGTACTGAAGGCTCCAGCAGAGCTAGTGCCTTGCAAAGATGTTGATTATCCCAGTTAAAAAATGTTACAAAAACCCCAAAACAATCAACCATCCAACAACAACAAAAAACAACCACAAAACCAAAACAAACAAACAGCTGCTACACAAATATGGAGGTTGGCATGAAATTATGGTAAGTGTGGCCATCCAAGAGCACATGTTGAAGCTATAAATTGAAAAGTCCATTTGACTGCTGGCAGGTAACAGATATAATTCAGCTTTAGATTCACCTTTGATATTGATGAATCTTTCAGCTAATTATTCCAAATTAATTCTGCATTACAACAGTGTCTGGAATATAAACTTTATATGTGGGTTTGTTAACTGTGGACAATAAGTACTGTTGGAATGTTCGATATTCTGGCAGGTGCCTATGACAGATTCCTACCATATATCCTGATGGGAAGTCTGACTGTGCTGATTGGGATCCTTACCCTGTTTCTCCCAGAGAGCTATGGCAATCCACTGCCTGAGAGCTTTGAGCAGATGCTGAAGGTGAAATGGTAAGGCAGCTTTCATTCATCTCATGCTTCACAGGAATTCAGAACACAGTCCCTTTTCACAATCAGGAAATGTGTTTCTTTAGGTCCACTGCAAAAATTCAAAACTTTCAAAGTGCCCTTCAGATTGTTTTCTTTTGGGTTTTTAATTTGACAGACAATGACATAATACAATTTCTCCAGAATGTCTGAGCCCTAGAGCTGATGTGTGCTGGCAAAGCAAGGCTGACCTTCATAGCACCTTGAGGCTGTTGATTCAGATCTCCAGACACTTTCCATCCTATTCTATCATTTATTCTCCTTAACTCTTTATTTAAACTATTCCTTTAAACTATTTATTTAGTAGAATTATATGCATTATGAGACCCTTTGTTCTTCTAGTGTAAGTTGTTTAGGTACTATTCTAAATCAAATGCAGGATTTCAATATTCTAGCCTCTTTCTGGGCAGCCAGAGACAGGCCAGGACAACTTTCCTCTGGTTTATATGATTTAGCTGTAAGTAATGACAGTTCTCTTGCCCCACCAACATTGCTACTTAGGGTACCCCAAGCAAACATGTCCTCTCAAATCTATGCACATCCATAACAGTGTGAGAAAAATTCTTAGAGCAGCAGAGGGAAACTGAATTAACCAAAGAGCAGCTGCATAGCCACCATTCAGCTCAATGAGACCTGGCACTGGAACAGAATTTGCCCCTGTTAGCAATAATAGCTTGAAAAAGCTAGAATTCCCTGTGTCTAATTCCAGGTCAGTATAAGAAGCTGTCATTATGCTTTCAGAATAAGAAAAATTCCTAGGCTAGGTTCCTGAGAAAGGACATGTTGCTCTTTATCACTATTAGGAACTTCTTATATATCTCACCTGTGGCTTTTCAGTTTTGCAGTTGACAAACCTGTAGCTAGAAATCCTAGAGTCAAACCAGATTCCCCTCTGAGGCTTCTTGCATCAACAGCCTAAAGTAACCAAATTATAGTTGCTGAATGACATTCGTGTTCCAAGCGTTGTTTGCTGCACTGCTGCTGCCATCCAGCAAGGCACACTGTACAGAACATTATATTTAGTCTAATGTTTATATTAGCAGTGTAACATGGTTATTGTAGTGGTGCTTATAGGAGAGGGGTCTGATGACACCCTGAAAAATGTTCTCAGTCTTTTACTTGCTTTCAGTTTCAGAAATGGGCAACAAACCACTGGCATTATGAATTCCAAGGAGAGTCCTAAAAGTCTGATAACACCTTTGTGAAGAAAGACACACCTCTCAGAAGGGCTGAAAAACGAACAAAATCATCTCAAAATGCATTTTCTGCCAGAGGAAAATGAACAAAACCCAACAGCAACTGCACCATAGTTGTTATCCTCTGTGCTGCTATCCCCAAATTACATAGTATACTGACCAGATGCTGTTTACTCCTGTATGACTAT
The DNA here is from genome assembly GCA_013399455.1 of Anthoscopus minutus. NCBI lineage: Eukaryota > Metazoa > Chordata > Aves > Passeriformes > Paridae > Anthoscopus > Anthoscopus minutus. Next base: position 121,062 of record VWYI01027232.1, read on the forward strand.
TAATCTGTAATTCAGTGTCCTGTTTCCTGGCCCCAATGAGAAATGGGGGTCTATCTGTGCTAAATACAAGTCAATGAGTAAGCTGGAAGTGAGCCTCAAAAATAATATAGCAGGGACTCCAGGCAGTCAGGTATTTGATAAAAGCTGCTGAAAGGGAAAAAGAAAGAAACAGCAAACCTAATGCTGGTGGTTTTTTCTCACTTTGTATGTTGACTGGAGGAAGGAGAGCTGGGTGTCTGGCTTTCAAAACATGAAAGATTCTGACCTCTTTTGAAATCTGTGACCAAAGCCCATAGACTAAGCAGAGTCAGATTTCATTTGTAGCAGAGCAGACATAGACTTCCCTGTAAGGACATGGGTTTTGAACATACCATCAGAGTGGCTTTAGATATCCTTGCTTTTCCCAGGACTTGGGATCTTCCTGATCCTGTAAAAGCTGCTGCTTTTTATAAAGCCTGAGCCCACTCAAAACCCTCACCTCTGTGAATCTTCAGTGTCTTCTGGGAAGAGGGAAAATCTTGAGCACTGAGTAAGGACTATAATTTGCTGACTTTCTGGTGGGTCACACCCACGTTCAACAGAAAAGTGAGCTGTAGCAAGTCTGTGATCCTGTCCTAACATGCCATGCATTACAGTTTTCAGGTTTTTCATGGTATATGGGCATAAGCAGTTTTTTAGATCTCTTGGGGTGTTGTTTTTAATTTTTCCAGAAATATTTAATTTCTCCTTTGAATATATACCACTTTGTTCTGCACCTTCAGAGAACACTCACTGCAGTTTCAAAAGCTTTCACAAAAGCTTTGTAGAATTTACAAACTTAAAGATGATTTAACGCTCACAAAAATCTGATCTTCTGTACTGGATATGTTCACCTGAAGGTACTAAAAATTCAAAAGGACTATTTGGGACCACAGGGGTTTTTTTAAAAAAAATACAAACACCAACAAAAACCAGTGTTTTATTTTTCAAATCCTACAGAATAGTATGTTTGGTTTTTGTTTTATTTTTTTTTAAGTTTAGCAAAACTAGAGCTAAATGTAGAGCTCAGAGTTGTGCTACTACTGTTTTATGAACACTACGTTGTTTAAAGAGTGTAATTCCTATTATTTTTTTATTTATTGGTTGTATGTTCACTTCTTGGTCCCTTAAAGTCTATCAGACCTGGTGGACTGATTTTTATCCTCTATAAAAAAGTTAGCCCTGATTCATCTTCTATAAGGACCAACAAAAGCACAGTGTCTCATCTTTAATGCATGAGTTCAGGGTAGGTTATCTTGTGCTGTCTCTTGGCACAAGAATGAGGCTCTCTCTGAAGTTCAAGCATAAATCTGAAGCTTTATAACAAATGCAAGGAACTTGTGCAATTAACTCAAGCTGCTTTTGGGAGTGGAAATACTATTTTTAATTTCCTGCAGTTATACTTTTGCCATAATTGTAACATGGCATGAGGTTGACTCCTGATCTTCTCATCCCTCCTCAATCAATTTCTCTAATAACAGCAGTATTTAATCTTGCTTTTACTTTTACAGAGTTAATCTAAAGAAGTACTGTTTAGAGGTAACTAAATTTCTCAAGAAAGCACTTTTATCAGCCTAGGACAGGTTTGAGGACTTCAGTTAAATATGGGGGGCCATATTTTTATGAAGATTGTTATTTTAAGGTGAGACTTATTTTATATGATTGTAGGCTTGAATATTTCTAAAAGGTAAATATTTTTGTACTCTTGAATCTTTCAGTATCTTAAAACCTGTTTTTCCTTTTAAAATAAGAAACAGTACAGTGTTTTTTAAAATACCATGTTTTAACCAGTCTCATCTTTTCTTACTTAAACCATTGACCATGAGCTAGCACCACATTTTAGTATTTTTAGCAGCAGATTTAATAATCTTTCAGAGGAGTGGAATGTCATTCTTAAAATTATATGATGTTGTTATAAGGCTTTATGGAGTCTGAGCATAGTAAAATGAGGGCAGTCCCAGCTGGATTGTTCTTACTGATGCAGCAGTCATTGCACTGTGCCTCATCTGTAACCTCTGTGACCTTCACTGGGGTCTCTCTGTGCAACCTTTGATCCTCAGCTGACTTGCTGGATCTGCTAATGCTTATATGAAGCTGTAGTAATTGTCAGTCGTTGCCCTCTGTCTTTATTGTAATAAAAATGTGCACTGACATTGTTTCAACTTGCTTCCTGTGTGGATTCTATTTGAAATCTATGAACTTTAGCACTTAGCGCCAAGAATTTAAAATAAAAAAATAAATAGTTAAATGTATTTAGTATGGATCAGGTATGAAAAAAAAAGTCCTAAAATAAGCTTTTTCACCAATTACGTTCTTCCACACAGGTAGATTATGGTGGTGTGGTACAGTTTTTCTGCCTTTCAGGTGCAAAACCCTGGAAGCTGACCCTGGCCAGGCTCAAGGATGATTTTGTAATTTAACTCCTATTATGTCATTAATTTTCCACAATCTCTTTTCACAGCTATGTGATTCCAACCTGGGATAAAAATAATTTTAAATACAAGTGTTCCAAAAATACTGTAAAAAGTACTTTTTTTAAAATCAGTTAGAGGTGGGAAAAAATATCAGCCATAAAAAGCTACTTGAAAATGTGAATCAGCCTTAGGAAGAGGAACATCAAATTTCTACAGTGATACAATTCAGCTTTTGAACTGACATCTATGGGACTCTGTGAACTTCCTGTCAGTGCCACTAGGTACTGAGCTGGGATTTTGGGCCTAAGATTAGAATATTATTTATTAAATTTATTATTTGCCAAGCAAATTGGCAAAAAATTGCCTGACAAAATAGCATCAGCATCAGGAAAACTTTTCTACAGCTTTCACTGAGCCCGCTAACAGGACAATGGCAGCTGTGGGAAGATGCTACAGTGTGAAATGAGGAACCCTTTAACTCCTGAACTTGCAGCAACTGCCGTGCTTTGATGAGCAGAACAATCCATGAAGACTCCTGGTTCATACATGCTACTGACCTTAAACAAGGTTTCGTCGAAGAAACCCAGGCAGGTAAATATGTGTGGCTTGTTATCATTCGGTGGGAATGGGTTGCCCAGAGAGGTGGTGGAGTCACTGGCCCACGAGGTGTTTAAGGAAAGAGTGGACGTGGCACTCGGTGACATGATGTACATAACAAGATGCTGCTCGATCACAGGTTGGACACGGTCATCTGCGAAGTCCTTTCCAACCTCATTGACTATAATTCATCTCCACCCTGGATTTTTGATTCTTTGGGCAGTAAATACGAGATCCGACGCCTGTATTAATGGCCGTTCTTGACCAAAGTCACGAAGGGCAGGGGACCTGTCTCCCCCAGCCCTGGGCCGGGTGGAAGCTGTAAAGCGCCCCCAGGCCGGGGCGAGGCTTGCCCGGAGCGCAGGCCCACGTCGAGGCCGGGAGCAGCGGGCGGGCTCCGGGGCTGCCTACTGCAGCCCGTGTTTAACATACCCACCGAAGAGCCGCGCTCGGCCCGCCCCAGGCGACTCCGTCGGCCTCAGCGCGGCCGAGCCCCCGCCGCNCCGGCACGCCCGAGCACCGGTGCGTCGTGCCCCGCGGGGCCAACCTGAGCGGCGAGTGGCGCAACGCCAGCATCCCGCTGGAGCTGCGGGGCGGGCAGGAGGCGCCGAGCCGCTGCCGCCGCTACCGCCTGGCCGCACTCGCCAACTTCTCGGCGCTGGGGCTGCGACCCGGTTCCGACGTGGAGCTGGAGGCTCTGGAGCAGGAGCCGTGCCTGGACGGCTGGGAGTACAGCCGCGATGTCTATCGCTCCACCATCGTCACCGAGGTGCGCGGCTGCGGGAGCGGGAGGGGTCTCTCGGGCAGCCCCGGGTGCGGGGGAGAGCCGGGGGAGTTATCGCAGTGCCGGTGCGGCTCCTCCGCATTCTGGGGTTTCTGCTGGTACATTGATCTGCTGTTAAACCTGCCATGCTGAGTTTATTTTGTAGTCTTCTGTTCAGTTTTATCTGCATAAGGACGAGGAAGGAGATTTTTATAGTGAAGGTGGTGAGACGCTGGAACAGGTTGCCCAGGGAGGTTGTGGATCCCCAGTGTTCAAGGCCAGGTTGGATAAGGCCTTGAGCAACCTGGGTTAGTGTGAGGTGTCCCTGTCATGGCAGGGACTTGTTGATCTTTAAGGTCCATTCCAATCCCTTAACATTCTTTGTTTCTTTAAGGAGCTTCCAAGTGCAGTATGTTTCCTTACCCAGCGAAACTTGTCATGCTGCGCAAATGCTTCTTGGTTCATCAGGTGTCTGTGCAAGGGGCTGGAGCACTGGGTTCATCTTGCTTGGTGTGACAGAGATGTCTCTTTCAACTCTGAAGATCAACAGCATTTGTTTTCTTTCTTTAAAAAAATGAAGGTGGTAGAACTCACAGAATCACAGAGTGGTTTGGGTTGGAAGGGGCCTTAAGGAACATCTCGTTCCAACCCTCTAGCATGGGTAGGAACACCTTCCACTAGACCAGGTTGTTCCAAGCCCTGTCCAGCCTTGCCTTGAACACTTATAGGGATAGGGCATTCATAACTTCTCTGGTCTGCCTGTGCCGATGTATCACTACTGCCACAACTCATCCTGAGTTGTGCAAGATGCATGCGTTGGGGAGCCCTGGTTTGATGCTTTATTCAAAGGACCCTGAACTTTGCTGTCTGCTCACAGTGCCTCTGCTTTGGCCTCTGTGCTCACCTGCTGGGACAGGTCATGTTTGCCTGTGCAGGTACACCACTTGAGTCGAGTCTGGGGTGTGGTCAACCGACCAAAGGTAGAGTTGTGCTGGTTGTCACTCTGGTTTCAGAAGAAAGCTGTCCAGACTCACACAGGCAGATTAACTTAAGAAGCAAGAAAATGGATTTTTGAGGAATAATTGAGTTTCAATATAAGTATAGGCTTTTTTCAGAAGGCTTACAAAGTTTGTATAGTCCCATAGCCTGAACATGAGTTTTATGGAGCTGGAGCTCCATAAAAGATTTCCATGATTTCTTGCTTTGCAGATTGGGTTGTGATCAGTGTTTGGGTAGCAATGGGTGTGGGTACTAAATGACGATAAGCTGATGTGGGCACAGGACTAAGGTGACTTGGGGAACATGGATGACGAGCCATGGCAGCACAAGGGAGGATTGGAAATGGGGACACTAGAGTTGATGGAAACACAGTCAAGGGTTTGAATGATTCTGACAAGTGGTGCAAGGCATTGCCTCATCTGTTCCTAAAGAATTGCTGTCTTCCACGAGAGGAAACCTGCTGAGAATTTCTCGGCTCCTGTCCTTGCTGAAATACACTGTTGTGAAAGGCTGAGTGCTCTCAGGACAGTGTAAGGCAGTTGGCATCTTTTCGGACAGGCCTCTTTCACAGGCGGACACACAGATGTTCTGTTGTGCTATGATGGTTATCCTGGCTTAGATGTGGTGCTTTGTCTTTAGAACTTCACTCAGCTTTGGCTTGATGTTAATTAAATATATAAGAAAAGGGAGTTGCTCACATAGTGCTGAGACTCCCCGGCCCTGGCTCATTTTCTGTGTGACTTGGCAGATGTCCCATGTCCGTGGGAGGCAATGTTTGTCTGCCCAGGCATCATGCACTGAGGCAGTATTTTTTTCCCTTCTAATATTAATGCTTCTGAGGGAGTTTTGCAAGAGCTGTGGCCTTTCACACACTTACAGGTTTTCAGTGTTTAACTTGTTTATTTTTTTGGCTTGGTGGTACTGCTTTTATGAGTAACTAATCTTGTGTTTAGTTGCATATCTTGAATAATCATGAGGACCTTTGTCCCAGATTTCCACAGCTGACACTGTGAGGAGGAAGGGGGATTTTTTTTTTTAAAGAAAGATTTTTGCTGAATCTCTCACGACTTTAGAGAAATCTTGTTGTGGTTCTTCTTTTCAGGGGAGACTTAAAACATTCAGTTCTCTCCCACTTGATGAGAGACTTTCTTTTCTCACAAACTAACAACGGAAGGTTGTTACTAGCCAGTCTGCACTATTTAACTGGCTCTGGTGTAACAAAATCTCTTTCTGTCTCTTACTTTTTGAAATGCTGTAGCTCAGGGCATAAGAAGCGCTTTATTTTGGCTCAAGAAGTCAACTGAGTCATTCTAGTTCCTTCATAAGTCCTGTAAAAATGAACATAGGGGTAGTAAAAGTTCCTGCATCGTAGTAAAAGGAGTAAACCATGGGTAAATAAGGGAAAAGAGTAACTTCTGCCAGTCATGGCTGTTGTGGAGCTGTACAGAATAACTGGGAGTAGAACTGAGCAGTGCAGTTAAGGGCATGCGTGTTAAATGATACATCAGTCAGAACATTTTAGTTCACACAAGAGTAATTCTTAAACAGTGAACTGTAAACAGGTGTGAATTTTGGATACACATTCATCCTCAGCTTCTGAAAAGATATTATATTGTTCATCAGTCTGAAATCAATGCAGGTGGTGTATGCCAGTTTTGCACGGTTTGTGTCTGATATGCTATTGGCAAATTTTAGGGACTGTTGGCTTTTGCAGAGGAAGGATGCCCGTGATTGGAATTGCCAAGTGTCCAGAGGCTTAGCGCAGGGCTGATGCTCCATCCTGTGTGGGTGCTTGGAGAGAGAAAGTTCTGGGCAGAGATGAGGGCACAGAGGTTTCCATTCTCTACACTCCAGGGATTCAAGTGCCCTGCTGTGCTGTCAGACCACAGACCCTGCAGATGTATGGGTTATGCCACGGCTTCAGGAAGCAAGAGGACACTGCAGCAGTGACATGTGGAGGACACAAATGGGCTCTGTGGCACAACTGGTTATCCAGAGGTTTCAATGTTCACCCTGTTGGAAGGCTGTATTGTTTCACTTTGCCAAAATAAAAACCCAGGTTTATGGTAGACATTGCAATTTATAGAGTCATAGAATCATAGAATGGGTTGGGAGGGACCTTAAGGATCACCTACTTCCAACCCCCCTGGCATGGACAGGAACTCCTTCCACTAGACCAGGCTGCTACAGGAGTGGAGCAAGCAGCTATGTAAGTCAGCCCTGTGTCATCCAGGTTCAGCTCTCACCCAACTCTTCATTAATGTTAGTCACTTCCATTATTTATCATCTTTTAGAGCAAGTGCTTCTTTTTTATTGTTGTAGGTTAATATCTGCTTATCTTTGTGGCTGAAGTTCCACCTTGACTTCTCAGCCCCGAGAGCTGAAAAAGCTGTTTGCAGCTTTGCAAAAGCTTAGTATTACTAGTCTTGTCAGAAGAAGGAAAAGAAAGTCTGATTTTCATTTAATAAGTAAATAGAAATGTCTGACAGATATACAAAGGTATTTGTAAAATGCTGGGTTTTTCAAGGTGTGATTTAAAAAGCACATTATGCAGTAGTGTTCGGAATTGTATAAAGTACAGGTATTTCTAACATCGCAACATAAACCAAGATTAGTGTTGTTAAAGAATAATAGGCCTGCAGTTGATATTGTTAAATGGAAACAGTGCTCTTTTAGAGGCACAAGGTAAAATTCCCATCATGTTGCCTTTACTTTTAACCTCAGACTTACCTCAGGTGATGGCAGTGCTCTGTTTCCTTTTTCTCCAGCCATCTCAGAAACACGATGTATGGGGAACAGTTCCCTTTCTGCACTGGAATTGTAAAGTATTTGGCAATTTCCTTCCTATTCTATGCAAGTTTTATCTCTGTAAAGATGTAAAACAACTAAAGGAGGGAAAATGAAGCAGAATGTTTATTTTGTAGACACAGATTTGTTTGTTTTCGATAATAAGTTTCAATGTAACATCTAGACTTTCTAAGTATTTGAAATATACAAATGTGTTTTTAAAGGAAAATGTTTAATAACAGCTCTCAAGTAAGAGAGAATACTTGTATGGATATAAACAAAATCAGGTTCAGAAGCAAAGGTTGACAGTACTTGGTTGTGAGACAGATTTTTTGAAGAACCTGCCTCTACTTGCTGAGAGAAGCAAGTGGAAGTGGGCAATACAGGGTACTGGTCTAGCTTCAAAAAGTCTTGATAACATGTTGATTTTTAAAAAGAAAATATTAATACATGGAACTAGCCGCTTAATTTTCAATTATGCATGTTATTCTCAGCAAAACAGGAAAGTTGTTTAAAAAAATAAAGAAATGGGAAGACACAGTATCTTGTTGCTTTGAAAATTGTTTGCCTGTAAGTCTTTTCCTTCTAGGGCAGGAATACAACCAGGTGAGGCTCTTGAAATTTTGTATTTGTCACAGTCCAGCTTTATTTTTGGTTCTTGTAATGGCATTAGGGAAGGGTCTTGAATTTGTGGGAGGGAGATCTGATGGAGTAGTTTCTAAGTTTTTATTCTTCTCAGTTTTGTCATGGGGCTTGCCTTTCTAGCAAGAAATTTGGAGACATAATTCCAGGCAGCTGTCATGTAAGAGATTAAGCAGAATTTTGAAAGTGCTTTCCTAGAGAGATGTGTAAGTGATAACTGTAAGTGCCCGGGACCGTTTAATACTTGAGCCCCAAACTTGTACTTGAGAAGCAACTGCTTGGTCCCCCTGCCTTCTAACCCAAGCTGTCTACATTCCTGGCCATCTCCATAGCCTGTCCTCTTTTCCCTATCCCCTCTTCCCAGCTGTCCTCACCAACGACTGGCATCAGCCAAGAATCTGCTTATGGAGGTGCATAAGCACACCTCTACTCCAGTGCACAAGTGATCATTTATGCTGGGTGTGAGGCTGCTGACAGATATCACCCCAACCTGAAGAATTGCCTGGGAAGTAGAAAAATCAAAAAATATCTAGAAGACAAGTTTACACTGAAAAAGAGAATGTCGTAAAGTAATAACAAAATAGATCAAGAATGCTCTGTTCCACTGGGTACCAGTGTTGAGCAGCTTGATGCTTCGCAACATCAGCAGCTGCTGTTTGAAAACAGCAGAAATGTTTTTCTCCTATTTTGAAGCCCAGATACCTTACTGAGGTTAACATTGTCTTGTTCACTGGGGCAAAGGCTGTTACAGCTAGCAGGCTAGTTCAAAAGTTACAAAGTGAAAATAGCACATGATTTTAGAGCACTAGGTCACGATATGCTGTGTACAAACAGCACTGCCAGCAGCAGCGTTTAATGAATAACTACTTCTGGGACACTTGCTCTTTGCCATGCTGATCTAGCAGTGATGCCTTGGTGACTTCCTCTTGGACAATGTGCAGTTGAGGGAAGGGTATGGTTGCAAAATGATTCTGGAAGGATGATGCCATCATCACTGACAAGCAATATAATAGACCTTATAGGTCTGTTATTAATAAGATGAAGACTTGACATTTATTTATGAAAGGGTAATGGACCTTCAAATCCCTTTGTTATAGTTGTTGTGCTTCTGTAGAACCTGTAAATAACTGGTATTGTACAACCAAGGTACTTCTACTGTGGAAATTTGATGTTGAAGTTCACTTTGATGCCTGGTTCAAGTGGTCTTCAGCATGATAGCTCCTCACTGTGCTTTTACAGAGAGGCCAGATAAACAAGCTGGTAATCATTGCCACGTTTGAATGCCCTACCTGCCAATGCAAGGTTTTTGCAGAGCTGTGCTAAACATTTTGATACCATGAACTTTTCCAAGAAAGGTCTCAACCTCAGTGATCTGAAGAAAATGTTTGTTATAGAACACAAACATGTCAATGTCTGGAAATCCAAGTGTTGTGCAAGCCTTGTGCCAAAGTGCAGGGTGTAGGACAAGGAAAGGAGATGGTGTACTCACAGGCACAGGATGATCAGCTGGAAAGTAATGACCTATTTAGTAATGACAGACTTATCATCAAGATAGATTTTAGTTCTGTTATTGAGGATGTCTAACTGCAGTAATTGATACATAGATAACTTTTTGTTATCTTAAGGCAAGTCTTCGTAACAGCAGGATTTGTATTTCTGGTGTTTGTTTCTCTGGTAGGTGTTATCATATAAAGGCATATAACTACTAAAACTTTAGGCCTGTATAAATTATAAATAAGATAACAGTCATTTGCTGGTATTTCCAAGTTGCCAGGTGTATTTTACTTGAAGCTGCCAAGGTGGCTTAGCCTGTATGGTCATGACAGAAAGGCTCAAGCTTTCCTTAATTTATAATGAAGTACAGCTTTTTTTGAATAATACAGATTTAACTATAAATGTTAATTATAGTTCATAATCTAAGTGGTGTTGATAACTATAGTAAGTGAGTGGGATACATTTGTTGATGCATTAGAAAGCTGCAGTTCTGGAAGGAACTTCTGTAATGATGCCTAATTGATGGTATTGGTGGGTTGTGCTGGAGCACTGCCTGAAGTGCTGGTACCTGAGCTTCAGGTGCTGTGAGGCTGGAAGGGCCTTGGGAGGAAATATTGAGGGTTATGAAACCTGATAGAAGGAGAGATTATTCAGACATAAAACCACAAACAGAAATATTAATGGAGACGTTATGAAATGACTTGACTACAGTAGAAAATCGGAAAAATGTGCATATTGACTTTAAAAATAATAATTATGATGACTGTTTTATAAATAGGTAACGTAATGTAAGGGCTGGCAGCTAAAGTTAGACAGCTGATGAGAGTGTAGCCTGTGTGAATGACTGTAATTCATCTCTGGAACAGCTCCCAGTTCTAATTCAAAACTGGATGCTATTCCATGAAATAAGCGATGTCTCAGTTGCATTTTGACGCAGAAGTCTGGCAGTGGAAGGCCATTGCTGGGGTTGTTCATTCTGTGCAGTTTTAAGTGATCCTCCATCCTTAAAACATGGATTAGGATGTAGTTGTAGTGTGACTGTTAACAGGCTGTGAGATTCCTGGAGTCAAAGGCTTAGTGCTGAGGAAATGGGGCTGGCAGACAGGGAAACACCAGCATTCCCACATGTGGGACTATGGATGAGATGGATAGGGGAGCTGGAACACACAGCAACTAGTGTGTGTTTAGTATGGAGCAGATCAAAGTATTGAAGGGTGTTCTCTTCAATGAATTGAAAAAAAAATATACTGAGTTATTTGTAATTGGGGGACAAGGAGGATTAGTTATTCAGGTCAGGGTGAATATTTTCATTTTGATCTTTTTAATACAGATTAAAACCTAAAATTTTCCATTTCTAAGACATCAGAGGGGGGCCTTGAGGGAGCTGTTTGAATAACTAAGCTCAGGAGGGTTTGGTCTCACATCAGAAGCATCTGTTGCCTCCCAGTTCCTCTCCTGCAGGGCTGCAGCACCTGCACTCAGGCAGGAGGTACTGGAAGAGCTCTGGGAAACTGGTTTTGTGTCCTCCAGTCAGGACATAGCTGTGAAGGAGAAGATGAGGGATTCCTGCTGGATTTTGTCCTTTCTTCTAATATTTATACACTTTTTGCCACCAGATAACCAAAACAGAACTAAGAGTCTTTTAATAATAGTTATTTATGTAGATGGAAAAATAACACGAGTGCTGTTTCAAAAACATCTGACTGAACTGAGTAGAATCTTGAAAACTATTGAAAACTTTATTTAATAAATATTTTCTTTTATTCCTCATTTTTGTTTTATTTTTGGAAATCTGTGTTTGTTAGGTGCATATTTCAATTTGTATTTCAAAGCTTCTAATTGAGGTTAGTTTCCCAGTGAAGAATGTGCAGTCTCCTGTTTCTTAAAGCCATATTAAAATGTTATAAGGTGGCTTTTTCTTTCTATATTGTTGTTTCTATAGTTCAATTTTTCTTAATATGGAAATGTGAATTTTTAACAGGAAACATTACTATATGCAGGGAAGTCAAGTTTGGGAACTATTTATAAGGTCATGCAGTAACAAGACAAGGAGGAATGGCTTCATACTGCCAGAGAGCAGGATTATATTGGATATTAGGAAAAAACTCTTCCCTGTGAGGGTGATGAGGCCCTGGCACAGGCTGCCCAGAGAAGCTGTGGCTGCCTCATCCCTGGAAGTGTTCATGGCCAGGTGGGGATGGGGCTTGGAGCAACCTGGGATAGTGGAAGGTGTCCCTGCCCTTCCACTGATGGCAGGAGGATGGAATGAGATGATCCTTAAGGCTCCTTACAGCCCAAACTAATCTCTAATTCTGTTCTCATTTCTTCCAAACCCAGCTCAGTAGAGTTTAGGAGGGAGGGGAAATCCTGTTTATTAAAAGACTTTCCAATTCTCTCTCCTTGCAGTGGAATCTTGTATGTGCCAACGACTGGAAGGGACCACTGAGCACCTCCCTGTTCTTTGTGGGTGTCCTGCTGGGATCTTTCATCTCAGGACAGCTCTCAGACAAGTAAAGTATATAACCCAGAGCTGCTGTCTCTTTGATGCTCATTTGTAGGCATTTCTTGTATATCATCTGTCCTACTGGCGTGTTTCTGCAACTACTAATGTCTTTGATCTATGGCTGTCTAACCTGAGTGTATACAGAGTGTGTAGAGAAATGCACTGAACTAGAACAGCTTGTTACAGAGATTATTAGTAGGTGTTATCTACAACTGTTTGTTCTTGCAATGAAATCACTCTGCAGCAAACTAGTTTGTTATGCCAGGAAACATGTGTAGGAGATAAATTTTGTCTAGAAAAATCTGATCAATGATACCCTCTTCTATTTATTTTGGACTATGTTCAGAGGGATCCTTGAGGCTTATTTTCCTTTTTTTTTAGGTCAAATTGGGATTTTTCTTTTTGTGAATAGCTATAGCTGCTTTTTCTCATCATCAGATACAGCATTTAAGTCCAATGATTAGTGTTTGTGGAAGTATAAATACTGTTCAGCTGTACTCCAGAGAAGCAAGACTTTCTTGTTTACCAGTACAAACATTAAAAAGCCAGGAAGACACCATTAATTTCTGTGATGCCAACAGTTGTTTTTTATTTTGTAAAGCTCAGTTTTTCTGATTCTCTCCCTGGGATTTGCTGTGAAATACATTGTGTGCTGTCTTCCTGATACCCTGAGAGCAGTATATGGTTCTCTGATTTGCTGGTACTTGCAAAGTTTCTGTTTCATTAAAACATAATCTCTATGCCACAAGTCTTGTGGGATCATTTAGGGCTGATCCATTGTTTCCTGCCTATCAGGTTGGACTAATCTCGAGCTTAGAGACAGTGATCTTTAAAAATTAACCAGACCTCCTGTACTTCTCTCCAAAGCTATATGCTATGTTGGTTTTTTTTCCAAAAAATGTCCCTGGGCAGGCCAGTGTTTTTTCTCTCTGTCATCCTGCCTTCTGCCTTGTTCCTCTCCTCACAATCCTACTCTTTACCACTGCACAGCCAGCAGGCAACTGCCAGCCTTCTCACCCCCAGTCAGTTCACCCTTTTTTGCAAGCTTGAGATCCAGCAGTGTCTCCCTTTGTCAATTCTTCAGCCATCTGTGTTAGGAAGTCATCACTAATGAGCTCCAGAATCCTCCTGGGTTTTGTCCTTCCAGCATGTCCTGGAATATTCAAAGCCCTTATGATGGCCAGTGCCTTTGGACACAAGGAGGTTTCCTGTGGTGTTCTGCAGCAGGCCCTATTTGTTTTTTTCTGAGCAGATGGATGCAGGAGACACTTGCCATCTATGTAGGCCTCCCTGCTAATCCCAACTCATGATCTCAGCTGGCTTGTCACTTATCCCCAGTCAGAGCTCCATGATGCCCTGATGCCCTCTCATGTGAGGGGTGATTCCCCTCTTCCCTGTGGGGGAATCTCTCACCACCTTTTCCTGGTGCTGCTGCTTCAGAAGGTTCAGGTGCTTCTTCTGAAGAGCTCCTCATCTCCTACAAGGATACTGAGTGTCTCCCATGATGATTACCCAGCAGGTGAAGCAGGAACTGTTCTGGTGCCAGAATCCATGAGCTTCCTACCTTCACACTCCTGGCAATCTCCTGCAGCTCCTTCCCATGGTAGCACAGATCCTCACCAGATGCAGCTGAGGAGGCTGTTGATGCAGCCCATCCAGTTACTTGGAGCCACTGAAGGGCAGCAAGCTCATGTGTCAAGAGCTTCTTCTCTCCATGAGGAGTATGCTCCAGCAAGGGTGCCTACGATGTTCTGCTGCCTGCAATGAGCCTGAGACAAGAAGGGTGACAAAATATTTGGGGATTTCAAGTAACAGTCTGTTCTTTGTGCATTGTGACCCACCTGATGCCCACAACAACAGCTGTAGACCTGCAGATCAACACAGACTTTGGAGTTGTGAATCCTGCACTCAGCAGATCCTGTCCCAGCAGTGTGGGGCTGCCCGGGGCAGGACATCAGTAACCACTCCTACGGCAGCTTGATGGGTTTTTAGTTTAATTTATTTTCTTTCAGGTTTTTGAGTTGTTTTTTTTTAATACTTCATCAGGAGTTCTTCTAGAATCCCTTAATTTTGTTCATTTCTAAACTAAAGGGAATGAAGATTGTGGCATGGGATCACTGGCTGCCAATACCATCTTCCAAATCTGAGTTTTACCTCTCTTCCAGAAGCCTTTTTTCTTTTCATTTTTTAAAGTGTTGATCTGTGTCATGGATGTTCTCTTTGGACTAGGAGAAGCATTGGATACTCTTGCACTTTAAGTAACTTGTTCCTAATGATTTGTGTCACTGCTCATCCTGTCAGTCAGAAGGGAATAGTGTTCCAGCTCATACTTAAAGACAGCTTAGCTAGCTGGAATATTGGAAATACTGGAATATTAATTTCTCTTGGCCAATGATGTGTTGTTTAATGTGTTTGGAATAGTTGTGCCTATGTCATATTTCCTGAACCTCTGCTTTTTGCAGAAGTTTCGTGTCTCCTTAAGTATGAATATAAGTAATTTTATTTTTCTGTTTCTATAGTTTTCATTAATGATACTGTTTAATCATACCTTTTTTTCCCCCCTTCTCTTTCTTTTTTTAATATGCCCATGGAAGATTTGGCAGGAAGAATGTGCTGTTTGCAACTCTGGCAATGCAGACTGGCTTCAGTTTCATTCAGGTCTTCTCTACCAGCTGGGAGATGTTTTCAGTGTTATTTGTGCTGGTTGGCATGGGACAGATATCAAACTACGTGGCAGCATTTGTTCTTGGTATGAAAGTCCTGCTGGTCACTGCATGTGTCCTTTCATCTTGTGCTTTTCCTGCTTCTTTCCAGTACTGACTTAGGGTTGATTTGTTTTGCCAAGCAACACTGTTGAGAGTGTGACCTCACCAAGCATGAATAAATTCTCTTCTCCTTGGAAGCTTCCAGCTGATAGAGGTGCAATTTGAATTATTTCCATGGTTAACCATCCTAAAAGAGGCAAAACCCTAGAAACTGACTATTTGAAATAAAGTCCATCCTCTAGTTGGAGAGATAATACATGCTAGACATGTTTTTTTGGGGATTGGAACTAGACGATCTTTAAGGTCCCTTACAACCCAGAACATTCCATGATTCTATGATTTTTCAGGGATTTCTGATGTCCATTTCAGGGCCTAAATACCTGTTTAATTTAAAAGTTACAAAGGAAGCAAGATAGGTAATTTTTATCAAGTCTTCTTTAAACAGCCTATAATAAAAATTTTAATCTTTTCATGACTTTTGCTTTGTATACTTTCAAGCTAAGACCATATTTAATCATGGGAATTTGAATTACCTCATGAATCTGATATTTAAAAAAAAAATTACTAATGTTATTTACAGTGACCTCACTGTCCAAAATACCAAATGGTGGCAAGAAATTCTTTTTGAGCCAAGGAAGGCCAGTTCAGGGGTGACAGCAGTGCTTAGTTAACCTTACTGCACACAGCCTTCTGCAACTGCTGGCATCTTCTTTGACTTCCATGGAAACAAGAAAGATTGTATTCTTTTTCTCTATCTGTTGATTTGCAGGTCCCAAAACATTTCAGAGGTAAGCACTGGCCCCTGTTCATGTATTTAATTCCCCAGACAATAGCCTGGTCTTTGTGACCACGTGAATTCCATATGTCTATCCCAAAAAGCTGTGAGGTTTTTTGGCTGAATAGTCTTTTAGAAGGTGATACAGGTTGGGAACTTAGTTTAGGAGTCTTTGAATTATTCTTTCAATAAGCTGGTCACTCTTCATAAGCTGGAGATCAAGCTATATTTAATTGTTGAGAATGTCAGGGGATTTCAGCTCCTCAGGTAAAGTGTGAGATTCTAAAAAGATAAAATTACATAACTATGACCTACATATTGAGCTCCAGAAATGCTTTGTGGCCCAGTTCTCATTCTTTTACCTCCATTGATGCAGGATCATAGCATGAAGCAGCTCTGTGGTACCTTTCCAACTAGACAGCAGAATGCTGTATCCTGCAACTCTGCAGTGCAGGCCAAAGCCAATTGCTAGCGGTATTTTTATTAAGTTACTAGTTGCTATTAAGTTAAAGTGCTAATACTCACTTTGCTGTTTCGAACAGGCACAGAAATCCTTGGCAAATCAATCCGTGTGCTGTTCTGCACCCTGGGTGTGTGCATCTTTTATGCATTTGGTTACATGTTGCTGCCTCTGTTTGCTTTCTTCATCCGAGACTGGCGGATGCTGCTGCTGGCACTCACCCTGCCTGGGCTGCTATTCATCCCGCTCTGGTGGTGAGTAACTAACTTACAAGACTCTAGTCTTTAGAAGGTCCTGTCTGCAGATTCTTAAGATGATGAAACTAATGAAATTCAGGAATGGGTAGGTGAATGAATATTGTGTCCTTTTCTCTCCCAGTTGTTTAGCTGTCAGTCCGTGCTGTTGTATGTGATCTGACTGATGCCCGAAAAACCTACTCTTCATTTTCTATAGGCTTCTGTAAAATTAAGTCTTGCACATGCAAAGAAAGCAAAAAAAAAAGGTCAATAAAACTCATACTTCTGCACCAACTGAAATCCACAAGCTTCTAAATATAGGTGTGAACTAAGGGCAGAGAGAAAAAACTAGTTCTGTGACAAACTACAAAACTTTCACAGCTGTGGCACTTCCATCTTTTCTTCTGTAGCTGTTAAAATACTACTTTGAGTGGCATGTAAAGCTAAAATAGTCCACGTGGTGGTGGTGTTCCTTCACTTTCAGTAGCAGTTGTGTTTGTGCTTCCATCTCAGTTCTTACACAATCGAATGACTGGGGAATTCAGCTCTCTGACTTTCCTTTCTGTGACAAAATTTACAGTTACTAATTTTATATGTGTTAGCCTTTAACCAGTTCTTAACCTACAGTGTGCCACTTCTGTTCACATTTCTGAATTTCTTAAATTGATCACATACTTGGAATGTTTGGATTGCTCATTTTTCTGATTCATGCTAATTCCTTCAGCATTTCTGAAATCCATTAGGGCATATTAGTCTGGTCTTATTCCTTACACTATTCTGCTCTTGTAAATCTGATTTCTATTGTCACGACACTAATTCCTGCAAGATGTGACATGTTTGGAGATCTTCCTGCCTGGAACAATGTGCTGGTCCCTTCAGCAGTTCTTTCTATGGACGTGCAGGTTTACTCTGAACCTTCTCTGCAGGATCATTCCAGAGTCTCCACGGTGGTTGATCTCCCAGGGCAGGTTTCAGGAGGCAGAAGACATCATCCGAAAAGCTGCAAAAACTAATGGCATTACAGCCCCAGATGTAATACTTGACCCTAGTGAGGTAAGACTTGTTTAGCAGTCCAGTTGTTTGCTGGACTTAATGTGAAGCAATTAATTCCATATAGGTGCCCGCACTGCATTACGTGCTTCTCAAGTGGGTGAAAGATCATCGTTTTCTCTTGAAAAGCACTATACCCTTCTCCTTCACTGAGATTTGCAAAACCTTTGTGGTCCCATTCCCATGGGAATGCCAACGTGCATTCCAATACAAACATCTTTTTTATCCAGTTTACAGCCACCTTTTTTTCCTTTTAAACTCTGTTTTTCAGGGTAGGATAATGAATTTGAGGTGCCTATTGCTTAGTGATCAAAATGTTTGCACCAAACAGATTCTGTGCTTATTCTGTCTATAATATATCTCTGTATAAAGTCTAACACAGGGCTTATCCTGGCCAGTGACATTGGAAATATTGTTATTCTAGTTCATACTCAGCTGCAAGAGTATAGAGCCTCTGTACAACAAATCAATATGATTTCACAGAAGCCGTTTATTGTTTACATTATGTACCTATAGACTATAGAACTACTGTACACACCGTCATGCAGTACTTGACTGGTATTTCTACTTTGTCCATGAACTGTTCACACATCCCTCAGGCCTTCTACTTGGTCAAGGTGCAGGTATTCAGATTCCCACCATTATCTGCTTCTTGTGGTCTTGTTTTCTCTGTTTCTCAGCTTCTTTATAACTTTGGAGCGATTTATGTGTCAGCAACCTTGATGAATTCCAGAGGGTCTGATAAGACAGTTTGTCTGGTGCACACTATGGCCTAAGTTGTTCATATGCATTACTATAATTCCCCCTTCTTCTTCTTCTTGCACCAGCCAAACCCCTCTTTACTATATTTTCTACCAATTGAGTCACCAATTTTATAATGCATGGAATAATACAAAGCAATATAATAATGACTACTAGAAATAACAAAGCTTTCTTTATGTTATCTTTTAACCATCCAGTTATTCCCCATTCCTTATACCATTCACATAGACCCCAGTCATTCACAGTCAGTTTCTTCATGTTGTCTTGTAGTTGTCTGAGTTTCCTGTGAACTGATGTTGAATGATCAGAGATTTATGTAACACCTTCCTTAAAGAACCTACACCCGTGCCTACGTGTTAACAACAGAAATTCTATAGCAGCTCTATTTTGCAGTGTGCCATGTCTAATACTATCTACATCAGTGAGCATTTGATTTAAAACAGCTGAACTTATGTTTTATTGCTTGACTGTCCAACATCCCAACTTACTAAGCATAGGCAAGGATTGAGTAGCAGCAACACCTGGAGTAAGGAATAAGCTTTCTGACAGTCACATTTGCACCAGCACTCCCAGGGTAAGTTGAATTGTGGCAATACTTAATCACATTCTCATACCATGGAGAATTAGGATTAAGAATGACACTATTATTTTTGAGATGTGGGACTAAAACATTGCTCAAATTCATTGATTTTTCATTTAGTTAAATGCAAGCATTAGTTAAAGAGTAGTTAAAGAGCAAGTATTAATTTCCAGGCACTAGTCCTAACAGGTCTAGTTCTTAAGGCTCTAATCCATTTTCATTCAGTGATTGTGCTATCATACCTGCTTGGATGCCCTTGCCATTTGGCTAATCCCCAACCTTTTGCACATGTTTAATTTTGTACCACCTCTGGTAATGTTACATCAGTGGTTAAACTGCTTTCAGCACTCTATCCTGTGGGCTCAGCCCATCCTCCCCTGTTTTTTGTTTATAAAGCAGTCCTTTCAGTACCTGATGCATCATTTCAATAATAACTTGTCCTGTGGAGTTACTTGGAATACCTGTGCTATGCTTCACTTTCCAGCAAGCTAAGAAATCCTGGGCCCATCGGGCTATATATCCTGGCCTATTGTCTGTTTTGATTTCCTGAGTCGAGTGCTGGCAAAAGAAGAGATGCTGCAAACCTTTTTCCAAAACTCCAAGGATTAAAATCATCCTTACACTCTGGTCTATCTTGATGAGTAAATGACCTTTTTCCTCCGTGTCTTATGTTGACAATTATTTTCATATTAGGAGTTAATAATGTAAGCTTTCTTAAACTACAAGGACCACCCTGGATGCATTATGGAATAAAAAACCACGCTCCGTCCTCNGGATGCATTATGGAATAAAAAACCACGCTCCGTCCTCACAAACAAAAA
>VWYI01027234.1:52563-68308 GCA_013399455.1 Anthoscopus minutus
GGAGGAGGAGGAGGAGGAGGAGGAGGCGCCCGCTCCTTCTCCCTTTCCCCGTCCGCTCCCGCGGTTTTCCCGGCTAATTACCGGCCCCAAGGAGAGAGGAGCAGCAGCGGGGGAAGTGCGGTGATTTTAATTATCTCATTTAACACTCGGCAGGACCCAGCTTGGCTCCCCGCTGAGCAGCGCTTGGAAATAAAGAGCTTTTAAAGCCTCTCCGCGGGAGAGGAGGGAGCAGGGCTGGGCGCGCAGGGAGGGCTGGGGGTGTTCATTCCCACCATTCCCATAAACATTCCCAGGAAACATTCCCAACAAGCCCTACCGCCCCGGGAGTGCTGCCTCTTCTGAAAAAGGGATTTTTTTGTTTTTTCCCCCCCCACTTAGGAACTTTGGACGCAGATCCAACACTGGACCACGCAGCGTCTTCCAGGTGTGCTCAGGGATGGAAAACTCCTGGGAAAGGAATGGAAAAGCTCCACTCTATGGAGTGGGCATGGATTTGTGCCCGGGGATTCTCCCAGGCCCGCAGACCCTTCCCTGCTCCCCAGAGCCTCCTCTCCTTCTGTGCTGCCACCGCGATGTCCCCAGAGGGACCCCACAGATTCCCCCCCTCTGCCTCGCCCCTAAATCCAGAAAAATCCAACCGAGGTTCGCACGCGGAGCTTGGAGCGTCTGGAAGGACAAAAACGCTGTCCCCAAAGGGGACACAGCAAAGTCAAAGCCACCCGAGGGAGGGGAAGCACCTCGGAGCTAAAGCCACGCGATTCCCGCTCTTCCGAGGACTCGGAGAATCCCTGACCCCTCTGCCTTCCCCAAGCCGAGCTCCCGCCCTGGGAGCCCATTCCAGCCGCAGCTCCAGGGGATTTCCCAGAGCCAGGCAGCGAATCCGGGATTTCGCACCCTCAGCGGGCACCGCCTCCCCTTCCCCGGCTCCCGGGCCGCGCGTTCGGGACAGAGGCACGGCAGGGACGGTGACACCCCCAAGTGTCCCCTGCCCGGGACAGAGGCACGGCAGGGACGGTGACACCTGCAAGTGTCCCCTGTGCGGGTCAGAGCAGCGACAGTGACACCCGCGAGTGTCCCCGTTGTCCCCTCGCGATGCTTCGGGAGCGGGGCCGGGCGGTGCCGGAAGGGGAAGCGGCACCGAGCGGCCCTGGCTCCTCTGCGGGCTCGCACCGCCACCTGCCGCCCTTCCCGGGCCATTCCCGCCGCCCTTCCCGGGCCATTCCTGCCGCCCTTCCCGAGGCGCTCCCGCTGCCGGGAATTCCTGCCGAGCGCGGGCAGCTCCGAAGGGAGCGGAGTAGATCCCGCACAGCTCCCCGGACACGGATGGGCTGCCCTGAGCAGCTCCAGGGGACAAAAAAAGGACAAACGGGACAAAAAAGGGGACAAACGGGACAAAAAAGGGGACAAACGGGACAAAAAAGGGGACAAACGGGACCTTTCCAACACTCCAAGATCGCACCCAGAGGGGCTGGATGGGGCACAGCAAGGGCATTGCCAGGAATCCAAACCCTTTTCCAGCTGCCCAGCAGCTCTGGGAGAGCCAAGAGCCCCTGTCCTGCCAGCACCGCCCCGGAGCGGCACCGCCCGGCCCGGGCAGAGCCCTCTCCGCCCGGAGCATTCCCGGGACCCGCGAGCAGCGAAAGGCCGGGAAGCAGCAGCCAGCAGAGGATGCTGTGGGCTCGGAAAAATCTTCCCTGCGCTCCTCCCGCAGCCGCCAGCGCGCGGCTCCCGGCGGGTTTGGTGTCCCCGTGTCCCCGGCAGAGCCCTTGGTACGTTCCCGGCGGGATCAGCCGGGATCCCAGGGATGGACGGGCAGGGAGGATCCGGGAGAGGCGGCTTTACCCGGCTCCCTCCACAGCTGGGGCCCTCCTGTCTCAACCCCTGCCCCTCAGCTCCTTTGGCACCCGAGGGCTCAGCTCTGTCCCAGCTCCAGTCGCCCCAAAAAAGCTGCTTTGGGGTCGGCAGTGAACCCCCAAGTGTGGGGTGAGCACAGGAGCTCGAGAGAGAAAGAAGAGGAGCCCCAACTCCAAATCTGGGGCTCCCCTGGTTCAATCCCTTCTCCTCAGCTGCTTTAGCAGCCGAGCCCCGTCCAGCCTGGCCTTGGCCACTTCCAGGGACAGGGCAGCTCCTCTGGGCACCCGTTCACTGTGAGAATTCCTTTATTCTGTCAACCCTAAAGCCGCCCTCCTCCAGCTGATACCCATCCCTGTTTCTCCTTCCTTCTCCCTGCAGATCCCCGAGGAACTGCTCTGCTCCCCACACACCTGGAGCTTCCCAGCTCTGCCAGCACCAGGACGGGAATTCCCTGGATCTGAGAGCAACACCCACACCCCAACCCCCGCCCAGAGCATCCCAGTGCTCCCAGTTCGCCTCAGCGCGAGCTCCGAGAGCTCTGCCCGCCCTCCCTGGTGAAGGTGAGAGGCTGAGGATGGAGAGGAAGATGAGCTGAGCGCTACGCGAGGAGCCCTTAGATCACAGCGCCACCGCCCCGAGGGAGGGGACAAGGCCGGGGAGGCAGGAGGGGACAGCCCGGAGCTGTGATCTAACAGCAATGGTGGCCGCCGCACACCCCGGGGGGCTCTCATTGCTCCGGCGCATCCCGAGGGATGAGGATGACAGGGATTAAGGCAGCCGGGTCTGATGGTGGATGGAGAAAATGGGAATTTGGGTTTGGTGGTTTGGTTTGGTTTTTTTTTTGGCGGGACACGCCCACCACTTACCGGCGAGAAGCTTCCTATGTTCTTTAGAAAGCAGAAGAGGAGAAAAAGGAGAGAAGAAATCGAGTTAGAAGCAGGAAAACAGGAGCAGCCCCCAAGCTTTCCTCCTCCCCAAGCCCCCTCCACCTCCTGGGGCGTTTCCAGGTTCCTGTCCCAGCCCTTTCCAGGCTGGATCCTGCCCCACAGCCAGGCCAGGTTCCCAGGGGGAATCCCTTATCCCTGTTCCCAGCGGAAAAATCTCACAGGTAAGAAGCAGGAGGAAGTCCCAGAGAACAGAGCTGGGTGCTTTTCCCACGTGCAGCAGGTCGTGGAAGGGAATCCGAGGCCAAGGATGTCCCTGTGGACATCCACGTGCTGCAGATCCAGCTGGGAAGGACCAGAGGCAGAGGGACAGCAGGAGTGGCACTGCCACCTTCCCATCCAACACAGCAACAGGCTAAATTTATCCCAAAAATCCCAATTCTTCCCTTCCTAACCCTCAGTTCAGCCCAGCCTTCCAAGCACACGGATTTCAACACATTTGAGCAGCACAAGGAGCTCCCAAACCCGCAGGCAGCTGGGGAGCAGCCGGATCCTGCTGACCCCAAACAGCAAATCCTGCCCGGCAGCATGAGGGGGAAGCACCCCCAGCACACCCAGACCCTGCCAAGCACAGCACAAATCCCACCAGGAACATCCCAGCCACGCTGGATTCACTCCCCAGGGTCTGATCCACCAGGAGCTGGCATTCAAGGAGAACCTGGGGAATATCCCAGGCACAGCCAAAAGCTCGGAATTTCTGTCAGCCATTAAAATCCCACGGATTTTCTGCTCAAGGGGGTGATTTTCTGGGACCAGCCAATGCTCAGGAGCTAAACCTGGAGCTGCCACGGCCTCAGAAGTTTCCCTCTCCCATCCTAGCCTGATCCCTCCTCTCCAAAGGCATCACTGGAGCCAGAGGCGCTTTTGGGGCTGAGGAAAACAGGGCAGGGGGTGAAAGGAGGATGCCAGAAGTGCTGAGAGAGGAGGTCCAGGGTTAACAGTTGTGTATTTTAATGGCCCTGAGAGCCTGGATGGTTCCTCCAGGGAAGTGGGGAACTCCAGGCTGGAATTCCAGTGGAAGCAGGAGCTGTCACCCAGCCAGGGTCTCGTCCCACGGGGAGCTCCTGGGCTGAAACCCAAATCTTGGCCCCTCTTTTCTATTCATGGAGTCCCAGCACGGCTTGGGTTGATGGGACCTCAAACCCCATCACATTCCATGGGGATTCCCAGGCTGCTCCAGGGAAAACCAGGACCAAGAGGAGATGGAGCTGCCCGGCCAGGACCCCATGGAATTCCCCCAGGGATTGGGAATCGCAGCTTAGTGGTACCAGGGCAGGACATGAGGGGCAAATCCCAGACTTGGCTGTGTGGGAGAGAGCAGGGAATGAGGGTGAAGCAGGGAAAAGGATCAGGATGCTCTGGGAGTGCTGCTTTAGGGTGGGGAAGGTGATCCCAAAAGGATTAAAAGGGCCTTGGGACGCCCCTTGGCCCCACTGGACACTTGACCACAAGCCAAGGGTCGCTCCCAGGGACTCCAGACCTGTCCTGTGCTCGGCCACATCCACCCACGGCTCTGGATGGACACCCCAGCCCCTTCCCACACAATTCCTGTCCTTCCCACAGCTCTGTGCTCCTCAGGGACCCCCAGCCCAGCAGGGCTCACAGTTCCCCTCTGATTTTCAGAGCAAAAATGCGATTGAGCTGAGCCAGCCCAGAGCCTGACCCTCCTTTCAAGCCCTGCAAAACTGTCCCGGTTTTGGTTCTCCCCTTGTCAGAGCTGTGGCTCTGTGGGGCAGCTGAGAACACCAAGGAGAGGGGCAGGAGTTTGTTTTAGTCTGGATTCCATAAAACAAAACCCGAAAGGAGAGTGGGAGGCTCTGCTCCAAGGCCAGGCACCCAGCTGTGGTGAGTTTCCCTGGCCACAAGCGCACTTGGAGCAGGGAACATTCCTGGGAAGTGAGGCAGGGCAGGAGGATGGTGCTGGGGAATTCCGTGCTGGAACAAAGCTGCTTTTTCCTTCCCTGCTTTCCCTTCCTCTGCTTTTTCCTTCCCTTTCCCTTTCTCTGTTTTTCCCTTTCCTTCCCTGCTTTTCCTTCTTCTGCTTTTCCCTTTCCCTGCTTTTCCCTTTCCTTCCCTGCTTTTCCCTTTCCCTACTTTTCCCTCTCCCTGCTTTTCCCTCCTCTGCAGAGGCACCCGGGCCGTGCCTTTCCCTCCGGGCCGGTTCCCGGGCCAAGTGGCGCTGCTGGGCAGCCACGTGTGGTCTGGCCAAGCCCGGAGCTGCTCCTGAGTCACTCCCAGCCTTTATCCCGGGGCAAAGCTCAGCCGGGCACACCGGGAAAACCCCGCCCGGAGATGCCCGGCCTGGAAAGGAGGCTCTGGGAAGTGCCTTTGGAGCAAAGAGGGGCAGGGCAGGAGGGGCCTTTCCCAGGTTTCCTGAGGAGGGGAAGCTGCTGCCTTCCCGGGAATGGGATGGGAGAGGATATCGGGCGCCTGGGAGCGCCCAAGGGGCTGGGAAAAGTCAGGAGAGCCCCAAACAGCCCCCAGCGATTTCATGGTGAAATCCTCCCCCTGCAAACGCAACCCGAGAATTTCTCCCTTCTCCCCGCACTTGGCAACGAATTCAGGGATTTTCTCGAGTCTGGCGCGCGCTTCCGTTAATTACGCACTAATTAGGCGCGTTACAGCCGCTCTCAAAACCAGATCCATCGGCAGCAAAATCAGCCCCGAACAGCCGAGCCCGCCTGCCTTCAGAGCTGGGATTTTGGGATGGGGAGGCGGGACGGGAGCTCGGGAGCATCCCCAGAGCCACGCCGGGAAAGAGGGAGAGGAAGAGGCCGGGATTCCCCCCGCCTTCCTCCCTTCCCGAGCTCTGCAAGTGCCCGAAACACCGCCAGGATTGAAACCAGATGTGTAGGAAGCGTCTCATTAGCGGTAATTGCTTCGCGAGGATTTGAGGTTTCCCCTCTCTGCCACCAGCACCAAAAACACTCGGAAGGAGCAGCCCTGGGTCCGGGACAAGGAGGGGAAAAGCCAAAAAAATCCAGCAAACCCCTCAAGGCAGAGTTTGTGCTGCACAAAGGTTTGGGATTGAGGGTAAGGAAAGTTTATCCAGCCGGGGCTGGCAGCAGGCTGAGGGATCTGAACCATCCCGAAAGATTAAGCTGGAAAAACTCCGCCTAATTCCCACTTTCCTGCCTCACCGCGGCCAAATGAGCCGTGAAATGCGCGCACAGCCCCGGCCCTGGCACCGTCCCGGCTCCCAGAGGAGGAAAACGGGCACGGACACCCCGGGAGCTCGGGGCTGCCTCCCTGGGCTATCCCCGCGCTGATACTTGGATTCCAGGGATCGGACAAATCCCGGAAATCAGAGCGGGCCTGGCAGGGAACAGACTCCGGGTAGCGAGACACAAACCGAGGCAGGTTCCACAGTTCCCTGGGGACTGGGTGAGATCCAAGGCTTTCCCGAGGCTTTCCCGAGCTGATCTTTCCCAGGTTTCCCACACCAGGTGCGATTTCCCACCTGTTCCTGAATCACCTCTCTGTCCTCGGCCCGAATTCCCACCCCTTCATGGAAAAGCACCGCGGAATTCGCAACTTCTGGCACGGATCTCCACAATTCTCCTGCCTGCGCCCCAGCAGCGCTGGATTTGATCCATGCTGGAGGAGCAGTGGGAAGCAATGGGAAGCACCGGGGAGCACTGGAAAGCGGAGCCATCCCGCTGTCCCCAATTATCCATCCCCTCAGCTCTGCCGACAGGACCGGGAAGGCGATCACCGCCAGAAAATCCCGGGAAGCAGCTCCCTGCATCCTCAGCCCCGCCAGAATCCCGCTCCAGGCTCGCCGGGATGGGATTCCCAGGCGTCCCCCGGGGCTGCCCCGGCTGTCCCAGGACGGAGCCGCGAGGACACGAATCTGAACCAGCCTTTTGTCACCATCGCTTTGTCACCTCCCCGAGCCACACCCCAGTGGGATTCCCGACACCGGCCCAGCTCCGCGGAGCCCAAATCCCGGGAGCGGAGCCCGGCTGTGGGGCCGCTGTGCCCGCGGCGCCACCGCAGCCCTGGGGACAAAGGCGCCTGTGACAGCCGCGGGTGGGGACAGAGCGCTCGCGGGTCAAAGAAGGAGCCGCGGCCGCTTTGTTTTCGGGGAGAGCGGCACAATCGGAGCCCGCAGAGCTCCTAGGGCTCCTCCTCGAGCGGCTCGGGCCGGCGCTGTCCCCTGTCCCCACCGCAGCCCCCGGCCGCTCGCACAAAGGGCGTTTATGTCGGAGCCCGGCGCTGTTTTCTGGGAAGGGAGCCAGGCCTGGCAGCTCCCAGCAGCGGGAATCAAAGCCCCGTTTGTGCTGCCGAGTCCCCGGGCAGCGCCGGGAGGCGAGGCCGGAGCAGCCTGCAGGGGACAGCGACAGCCCCGCTCACAGATGGGGACAGCGCGGGGACAGCGCGCACGGAGCGGGCCCGGGCTGGGAAAGCTGTGCCGTGGCTCCAGCACCCCACAAAACCTTCCCTCCCCGGGGCAGGAGGTGGGAACGGATCCAGGATGGATCCAGGGTCCTCCATTGCAGCGTGGAGACCCCCAGATCCCTGCTGGGATCAGCAGCGAGAATTCTGTGAGCCCAGGATGGATCCCTGCTCCTCCAATCCAGCCCAGAGACTCCCAGATCGCTGCTGGGATCAGCAGTGGGAATTCTGTGAGCCCAGGATGGATCCCTGCTCCTCCAATCCAGCCCAGAGACTCCCAGATCGCTGCTGGGATCAGCAGTGGGAATTCTGTGAGCCCAGGATGGATCCCTGCTCCTCCACTGTGGACTCCCAGGTCCCTGCTGGGATCAGCCCTGGGAATTCTGTGAGCCCACATTGCCAGGATGGATCCAGTCTGGGGCTCAGGTGTGAGCCAGGGGCTCCAGGATCCCTAAAAACCCTTCCCAGGTCAGGAATTGAGAATGACATCCCAGGCCAGGACCCATCCCTGTTTCCACCTTTCCAGCATGGAGACCCCCAAATCCCTCCCGATGCTGCCAAGATCTGGTGATCTTGGAACTGAGCTGGGATCAGCAGGAATTCTGCGAGCCCACGTTCCCTCTGCCCTGCCCCAGGCATCCCAAAATCCCTGCTCCCCTGCACCAGAGCTTTTCCAACATCCCCCTTTTCCCTGAGCTGGAGCAAAATGCAAATCCCATCCTGGAATCCGAGTGGCCTCTCCTTTTCCTTTGCTCTTTACGCTGCTTTAAAGTCACTTTTCCGCTGTCCTGAATAATTGACGGGAACATGAAAATTTAAAGTCTTTCAAGATTCCATTAAAATTCATTCCCTTTCCCTCTGGAGAATTGCCATTGCCAGTGTCCCGTGTAGGGCAGCTGCCTTCCCTTCCCAGGATTTAACTCCAGAGAAAATTCCCTTGGAATTGTTTAGTGGAGACCCTGGGATAACAGCCTGCATCCCCCTCCATCGGCTCCTCCCATTCTCTCCTGATTCCAGCGCCCATCCCACAGTTCTGCCTCCTCCAGCCCAGCCAGGAGTAACTGAGGAGTAACCGAGGAGTAACCAAAGGATAACTGAGGAGTAACTGAGTAATAACTGAGGAGTAACCAGAAGGAAAACCTGAGGGAAATCCTGGGGGAAACCTGAGGGAAAACCTGAGGGAAAACCTGGGGGAAACTGGGGCAAAAACCTGGGAGGAAAACTGTTTTTTCCCTGGAAAACAGAGGGGGCAGGATTCCTCAGGGCCCTCCAGGAAACAGAGGGGGCAGGATTCCTCCAGGGCTGGGATCCCTGGAGTTGGGATGTGCACCTGGGATGGCTGGGGGAGCAGGGAAAAAATGGGGGGAAACCGAGGAATAACTGGAGGAAAAGCTGAGGGAAAAACTGAGAAAAATCTGAGAAAAAACTGAGAAGTAACCTGAGGAAACCATCACAAAGCATAAAGAAAACAGTAAAAAATAAAGGCTGGAGCTGCTTTTAGTGCTCTTAAAACACCACCAAGGCCTCCAAACTCTTTTCTGGGAGCTGTTCCTGCACCCTCTGCTTCCCAGTCCCTTCCCAGCCCCTTCCCAGTCCCTTCCCACCTCTCCAGAGAGCCGGGACGGGCTCGGGTTTCCTTGAGTTAATTGAGTGTCATAACCTTGGGCAAAGCCCTCCCAATTTACCCCACTTGACCAAATGACCCTGAGGATTTGGAGCAGGCTCCATCAATCCCAAAGCCACGTGGGGATTTTGTTTTCCAGGAGGGAATTATCAGGGAAGTTCTCACCTCCCTTTTCCAGCACAAGGGGACTCCATGCTCATGATCCCTGAGATGCAGGGAATTGTCACCCACGCTCCTCCTCCTCAGAGGGGTTTTTATCATGGCAGGGGACAGAAGGGACGAGCTCTCCCCGTCCCCTCCGTGCCACCCACCCAGGGGAGCTCCGAGGAAGCGGCAGATCCAAGGAATTCCTCCCACACAACCTTGGCAATCACACAAAGCATCCTCGGGTGGCCTCCCCTGCCCCAGTTTCCACGCAAGAGAGGAGAAGAAGGATGTTCTTACCTGATGAATAATCCAGAATCCACGGGGGACAGGGCAGCACATGGAAAAAAAAGCACAGGGAAAACGGCTGGGTCAGACCAGGGAAAATCCTGCTCAGGAAAGAGCCTGGTCCTGCTCCTCCCGGGGCAGCCCGGGCTGGTTCTGCTGGGCATGGGCAGGAGCTGGACCCTGACCCCCAAAAAGCTGCAGCCTCCTCCCCCTAGAGCAGAGATTCACCCTTAAAAAATGCAGCACACAGAGATTCACCCCAAAGAGCTGCAGCTCCCAGAGATTCACCCTAAAAAACTGCAGCACAGAGATTCATCTCAAAGAGCTGCAGCAGACAGAGATTCACCCCAAAAAACTGCAGCACACAGAGATTCACCCCAAAAAACTGCAACCTCCTCAGCCAGGAGGTCACCCAGTGAATATGCAGATTCACCCCGAAAAACCCTGAAATATTCCCCCCAAAAACCTGAAACTGCCCCCAGAAGAAGGATTCACCCCAAAACTGCCAGGCCACAGGGGCCGGGCCAGTCTGGAGCAGGTGCCAGGGCCGCTGCCAGGGTTGCCAGGGCTGCCAGGCTCTGTTATCCAGCAACAGCCTTTGAAGTCCGGGTTTAGGAATGTGCCCGGCTCTGCTCGGCCGGGAAAGGAGGGACAAGGATCCCAGAGCTCCCAGAGCCCCATCCCTGCTCCCCCAGAGCACATCCAGGGATCCCAGAGCTCCCAGAGCTCTGTCCCTGCTCCCCCAGAGCACATCCAGGGATCCCAGAGCTCCAGAGCCCCATCCCTGCTCCCCCAGCCATCCCAGGTGCACATCCCAACTCCAGGGATCCCAGCAGGGCCCTGAGGAATCCTGCCCCTTCTGTTTTCCAGGGAAAAACAAGGCGTGGGAGCTGGAGGGTGCTGGCCAGGCCCCACAGCTGTTGGCATGTCCCCAAGTGTCCCCTCGGCTCATCCCCATCAGATTCCAGCGGGGTCGGATGTTGGTTCCCAGGGCTCCGGGATTTGGGGCCGGGAACAAAGCCCCGGGGCAGGGTCACGGCTCCTGCTCTCGGGATTGCAGCTGCAGGGGCTGCGGGGCTGGGGCATATCCCATATCCCCCCTAAATTTCCCCACTCTCAGCCTGAAATCCTCACTGTGGAGCAGCTGAAAGGATCCAACAGAGTCAATTCTCCATGCTCCATCCATCCCAGAGCCAATTCTCCATTCTCCATCCATCTCAGAGCCAATTCTCCATCCATCCCAGAGCCAATTCTCCATCCATCCCAGAGCCAATTCTCCATTCTCCATCCATCCCAGAGCCGATTCTCCATCCATCCCAGAGCCAATTCTCCATTCTCCATCCATCCCAGAGCCAATTCTCCATCCATCCCAGAGCCAATTCTCCATCCATCCCAGAGCCAATTCTCCATTCTCCATCCATCCCAGAGCCAATTCTCCACTCTCCATCCATTCCAGAGCTGAGCTGGGACTTTTCCCAACCCTTTGGCCAGGCCACCTCCAGCCTGGATCCTGGGATGAGCTCAGGGTGACCCTGAACTCACCCAGGCTGCAGAAGCTGCCGTTCCCGGCTGGCAGCTCCACATTCTGGCTTTTCCTGCCACAGCCACCCCTGGGAGCCCTCAGGACAGACAGACAGACAGCCAGTCAGCCAGCCAGCCAGACAGCTGGGAAGTGTCCGTGCTGCAGAGCCCTGCAGAGCCCACGGGGTCAGGGTTCAGAGCTCTCAGGGCTGCAGCACGGGGCAGGAGGCAGGGGCTGTGTGTGGGAGGCCGGGGCTGTGCCTGAGGGGTGGGATTTGGAGCTGGGATTTTCCTTATCACGGCAGATGTGGTGGCCAGAGGGGCCCCAGGGTCCCCGGGGCAGCAGCTCCAGCCCCCTCTGCTTCTTCCCCTTCACCCTGTGCCTGCTCTGGGATGGATTCCAGAGTTCCTCCAAAGGGTTCCCACGCCTGGAATGTCCCAACATCCTCCCCTGGGGATGGTCACACACTGCTCCTGCTGCAGAGGCCGTGGAAACACCACAGCCCAGTGCTCCCAGTGCCCTGGCCAGGCACCCATGGAGTGCTCCTGGAGGGGAGGAGGAGGAGGAGGAGAAGGGATCATCCCCAGGCTGCAGCAGCAGGAATGTCCCAACACCCTCTTAAAGGCCCTCTTCCCTCTTAGGTTCCTCCGCTCCTCCTTTTCCCAGGCTGGAAAAGCCCAGCCTGAAGGACAAAAAGTCCATGAAAAAGGAGAACCTGGGACTGGAAAGGGAGAACCTGGGACTGGAAAGGGAGAACCTGGGATGGAGGGAATCCAGAGGGAGCCCCTCCATGCACACCCCTCGCCAGCCCTGAGCCCAAAATTCCAAATCCACAGGCAGAGCTGGGCATGGGTCATTCCTGAGGCATCCCTGACACTTCCAGAGGCTGGAAAAGGCTCCCTCAGGTGCAGAAATTGCAAGAGCAGGGCGGAGCAAGGCGGGAAGAACAATTCTAGCTGGGATTCCCGTGCCTGCAGCGGGGGCCTGGACAGCAGCACTGGGGCTCCCAGCCCCAGCAGCAGAGTGCAGCAGCTGGAGGCAGCAGGGAGCTTTGGGATAAGGAGTTTAATGGGAATTGGGCAGGAATGCTCAATCCCAGGCAGCCCAAACCTCCTGGCAGTTTTTAATCCATCACTTCCAAATGGAAGAATCCTGTTGCGCCCACAGAGCCCTGACAGATTCCTGGTGCTGCATATCCCAGAGAAACTTCACTCAAGGGCAGCTCCAGCTCCTTTCCCCTTCCCTGAGCAAAGCCTGGGGAAGCAGAGCAGGAACCTGCCAAGAATCAGCCTGGACTAAAAAACCAGCCTGGACCCAAAAATTCAGCTTTCGACCCAAAAATAGCCTGGACTAAAAAATCAGTCTGGACCCAAAAATTCAGCTTTAGACCCATAAATAGCCTGGATTAAAACATCAGCCTGGACACAAAAGAGCAGCTTTAGAACCAAAAATCAGCCTGGACCCAAAACCAGCCAGGACTCAAAAATTCAGCCGGGACCCAAAAGAGCAGCTTTAGAACCAAATATAGCCTGGACTAAAAAATCAGCCTGGACCCAAAAGAGCAGCTTTAGATCCAAAAAATCAGAGAGGACCCAAAAATTCAGCCTGGACCCAAAAGTACAGCTTTAGACCCCAAAACCAGCCTGGACTAAAAAAACAGCCTAGATTAAAAAATAAGCCTGAGCTAAAAACATTCAGCCTGGACCCAAAAGAGCATCTCTGGACCCAAAAAACAGCCTGGACCCAAAAATTCAGCCTGGAACCAAAAAACAGCCTGGACTAAAAAGTCAGCCTGGACCCTAAAAACAGCCTAGACCCAAAAAATTCAGCCTGGACCCAAAACCCAAACTGAACCTGAAAACAGTCCTGGACTAAAAACCAGCCCTGGACCCAAACCCAGCGCCATGTCCAGCGTTTTCCCTAGTAAGTGGGTGGGAAAATCCAGCCTTTGATGTTCCACTGAGCGGCTCCAAAACAAAGACGGGCCACGGGAGATAAAAACACCAAACAAACCTCGCCACGGGACACATCCGGGAGGTGGAGTGGGAAAGAATTCCATTTCCATGCAGGGCACAGCTGCACCAGTGCCATGGAAAAACCATAGGGCAGCTGTTTTCCACTCCCAGCACAGCAGCAGACCCCAAAATCCAGGAATCTGGGAAAAATCATCCTGAAAAAAGCTGCTCCAGGCAAGGCAGGTGCATCCCCGATATTCGCCCTGCATCCCTTGGCGAGTTCTGGCATTGCCCAAATTCCCTGGAACTGAGGCACCAGTGATTCCTGATAATTCCCCTCACATCCCTGGAAACTGCCCAAATTCCCTGAACTGAGGCACCCATGGAGCTGCCCAATATCCCACTCACATTCATGGAAACTGCCCAAATTCCCTAGAATTGAGGCACCAATGATCCTTGATAATCTCCTCACATCCCTGGAAATTGCCCAAATTCCTGGAACAGGCATGGGTGGGGCTCCCCAGTTTTCCCCTCACAGAGCTCCTGAGCTCTGGCACTGCCCAAATTCCCTGGAAGAGGCCAGGAAGCCCCGGGCACTTCTGGCAGGATCCCAGGGGTGGCTGCTCTGGATCCTGGGCGCTCCAGGGATGCATAGCTGGAATTCCAGGCTGGCAGGGCAGGAGCCGTGCCAGGACAGGTCATGCAAACAGCGCCGGCAGGGAGAAACTGGGAAATCCAGAGATACTGGGCAGGGAGAAACTGGGAAATGCTGGGATTCTCTACAGGGAGAAACTGTGAAATGCTAGGATACTGGGCAGGGAGAAACTGGGAAATGCTGGGATACTGGGAAAATACTGATCAGGGACAATACAGTCCAGGGCTACTGGGAAAGACTGGTCAGGGCTCCTGGCAGGGACTGACCACACCAGGGCTCCTGGCAGGGACTGACCAGGCCAGGCCAGGGCTGCTGGGCCACAGGAAGCACCGGAGCAGGGTCAGAGGAGCCTCCCACAGCCACAGCCTCCCACTCCAGATTAACATTCCACAGGAATTTGCCAAACAAATGGAGCCTCTCAGCTCCTGCCGCCAGCCTGGGGACAGAGGGGACAGAGGGTGTGGAGGGGACAGAGGGGACAGGGGGAACAGAGGGTGGGGAGTGCATGGAGGGGATTTCTGCCACAGCAGGGAGGGAGGGGATGGGGACAGGAACTCATGGGGGACAGGGATGGGGACAGGGATGAGGACAGGGACAGGTGGCCCCTGCGACACTGACACTCCCTGCTCTTCCAAGAGCGTTTTCCATGGGATCTCTGAGAGGATTCCATTCCTTCCCCATAGACAAGGCCACAGGAAGGGCCCTCAGGGCTGCCCAGCACTGGATTTTCCCCTCTCTGCCCCTTTCCCACATTTCCCAGCTGCTGGAAAATTCCCTGCCCCTGCTGGGCCGGAGGTGCTGACGCTGCTCTCTTATCTCTGATGCAAACCAGAAGAGAAGGAAGGAAAGGAAAAGAAAAAAGCACTTTTTGGAAGGGAAAACCACCCATCAACCCCATCCCTGCCTGCTCTGGGGCTCAGGGAGATGCCAGGGATGGATCCCAAGGAATTTCAGGGCTGGGAATGTGAGCATGGCCTGAGCCACCTCTCCCAAAGCCCTGCTGGGACTCCCGGGCTGAGAGGAGCACTCGGAATTCCTTGGGAAGGAGCCTGGGATGGAAATGGTGCCTGGGGCTGCTGTGCAGGGACAAAACCAGGAAAATTACTTTTGGGAAGGTGCAGCTCTTCCATGGAGATGGGGATGATGGGGAGGGCTCTGGGCTGGCTGCAGTTCCAAGAAAAGGGATTTTTTCCTGGAGCACCTGCAGCACATCCTGAGGTTTTCTTCATGGAGCAGAATTTCAAAGGCTCCACAGCTGTGAGCCCCAGCACCCTACACTGTCCCCAAAAAATCCCAGAGCTGCTCCTGGTGTCCCCAGTCAGCCCCAGGGCTGCTCCTCTGCCCCCGAACCCCCAAAAATTCCCCCCCAGTCCCATCCCAGAGCCCATCCCAGAGCCCATCCCAGATGAGCCTTTCCTCCACAATTAAACCCTCAAACCCTCTGCTCCCCCTCCAGCCTGAGCTGTCTCCCAGGGACACCCTGGCCTGACCTCCCCTCTCAGACAAAATTTGGATGTCTCGGATTTTTGCGAGCTGGCCACGAGAATAAACTCCCAAACATCCGTGTTTTTCCACTCAGCTGCCTCCAATTCCTCCAATTCCTTCTGCAAAAAAAGCCCTCCAAGGTTTGTTTGGAAACTCCAAAGTGCAGCAAAGAGCAGCTCCTGCGAGGAGCCGATGGAAACCAGTCCTGGAGCAGAATTCCCAGCCTGGGAGCTTGGGAATGGTTCCCAGAGGGGCAGGAGCATCTCCTCAGGCTGGGCTTTGCTCGTTTTTTTTTTCCAGGTGGGCTGGAAGAGGCTGCAGAGAGATCAGGGGTCTTGTCTGAGCTTCAGGTGGGGACAGCACAAAAAGGACAGGGGCTTCCAAGGTGTGGGAAGAGCAGGAAATCCATGGAATGCCAACCCCCCCCCAAAAAATGGCATTCCCAGGAAAAGCTGGGGGTCAGCTGGATGCTGAAATAGGAATCCTGCCTGCCCTGAGCAGCACTCGGAGCTCCCTGAGATGGGGAGGCCTCAAAGTCACCTGGGACTGGGATTTCTGACTGTTCCAGGGCTTTGGAGAAATCAGCTCCAGCACAGTTTGGGGGAGTTTTCCAGCCCTTTCCCAGCCCTGTGTTCCCACAGCAGCAGCGTCCTGGGGCAGAGGGAATTGCAGATGGAAAGGAATGAAATCTGAGGGGGAACCACCCCAGGAAGTGCCAGGAGGAACCCACAGCTGGCACAGCTCACAGGGGGTGAGGAGGAATCCTTTTTATCCCTGTAGATATGTAGACCCCAGAAAACCGCAGGAAAACCCAACCCCCCCCCCCCCCAAGACAACAGAAATCATAAAAACCAAAAAAAACACAGAAAACCCCCA
>VWYI01027234.1:68415-88003 GCA_013399455.1 Anthoscopus minutus
AAAAAAACCCCGAACCCCCCAGGGGGCGCAGCCTCACCTTCCACGCAGTGCTCCACCTCCTCCAGGTTGCGCAGGGTGATGCGCATCAGGCTGGAGTTGAGCATCAGCTCATTGCGGTGCGCGGGCCACAGCGCCCGCGGCGCGGGGTTGACGAAGAAGATGCGCGTGTCCCCCGTGGCCACCTGGTTGTCGCAGATCAGCGGGTCCCCGAAGCCCCCGATCACCACCTTGTTGCCCCCGTCCTGCAGGATCTCGTGGCTGACGATGTCTTTGCCCTTCAGGTAGCGCCAGACCCGCACCTGGCGGCGGGAGGGGAGTGGTCAGCGGCTTGTGGGGTTTTGTGGGGTTTTGCTTGGGTTCTCTGGGGCTCTCTTTGCTCTCCCTGGGGTTCTCTTTGCTCTCCCTGGGGTTCTCTTTGCTCTCCCTGGGGTTCTCTTTGCTCTCTCTGGGTTCTCTTTGCTCTCTCTGGGGTTCTCTTTGCTCTCCCTGGGGTTCTCTTTGCTCTCCCTGGGGTTCTCTTTGCTCTCCCTGGGCTCCTCTTTGCCCTCCCTGGGGCTCTCCTTTGCCCTTCCTGGGCTCCCCTTCTCTCTCTCTGGGTTTCTCTTTCCATTCCTGGGCTTTCCTTTGCCCTTCTGGGCTCCTCTTCGCCCTCTCTGGACTCCTCCTTTCCCTCCCTGGGCTCCTCCTTTCCATTCCTGAGCTCTCCTTTTCCCTCCTTGAGCTCCTCTTTGTCCTCCCTGGGATGTTCTTTGCCCTTCTGAGCTCCTCTTTGCCCTCCATGAGCTCCCCTTCTCCCACCCCAGGTTCCTCTTTTGCCTCTCTGGGCTCCCCTTTGCCCTCCCTGAGCTCCTCTTTGCCCTCCCAAGGTTTGGTGGCCCTGGCAGATGAGATTTGGTGGCCCTGGCAGACGAGGTTTGGTGGCCCTGGCAGACAGATTTTATCCCCCTGGCAGATGAGCCATTCCCACTTCTCTGCCTCTGTCCCGGTGGCCCTTCAGGTGCCCCGCCTGGATCTGAGGGGCTGCTCAGACACTGAGACTTCTCCCCGGAGCCAAATTCCTCCCTGTCCCGTCCCTCAGCGTCTCCAGCCAAGATCCGAGGCTGCAGAGTTCAAACCAGGGGGTGAAACCTCGCTGGGGGCCCCAGGGAGTGCAAATCCTCTGATCCCTGATCAATCCCGGGAATTTTTATTGGTTTTTTATTATTTTTTTTGCAGCCTGAACTGCAGCTCTGATCGAAAAGGCTTCAAAGTTCACGCTGAGCTTGAGCCCAGACTCCTCCACGGGGTCCCTGGCAGGACTGGGAGGATGGGAATGGGGTCATTGCCACATTCCCTGTGGCCACAGGAGCCACCAGCTCAGCGCCAGCCTCACCTGCCAAGCAGGAAAAGGGAATGAACTCAGCACTGCCTGTGCCCTGCAGGCACAAAGCAAGGTCAAGAAGTGAGTTTAGGAGTTTCTCTCTCCCTCACACCCTCCTGTTTTCCTTGTGGTTTCTCCTTCTGGTGAAATATTCAGAAATCCGGGAGGAGTTGGGGTCTGGGCTCCCAGGCAGTGCAGCCATGCAAAAATAAAAAAGCAATAAATGACCCCAATTATCATCCCAACAACTGCAACCCGCCCTGCTGCATACCTGAGCAGCCCAGGTGCAGGCAGGGCTGTGACAGCTCCTCTGGAGCCTCACATGCCTCGGCTGCTCCCAGGCGTGGAGAGCTCAGCTCCAGCCACGTGTTCCCGTTTATCCCTTCCAGCAGGAAAGGTGGTGGGGGCGTCCCCTGAGCCACCCCAAAACTCCAAAATCCTGCGTGGGACGCTCCCCTCCCTGCTCAGCCCAAATCCCAGCTGCTGGGCAGGCACAAGGACAGGTCCAGGGGAAGTTGGACGCCTCCTTCAAAGCCACTGAGGGGATGCTCCAAGGTCTCCGGGGAATTTTCTCTTCTCCTTCGTTCTCCAGCACAAACTCAGCTCCCAGGCAGGGTGTGCAAAATGTGGTTAAACCCCACATCCCGCCAGGGAGGGCAGAAACGTCACTCAGATTTGGTCAGGTTTAACTCAAACAAAAAAAATCCCCACTCACACCCAGNGACGGAACTTTCATCGATTTCTTTGTAGATATTTTATATTTATAACTCATTTTTTTTTCAACCCCACTCACACTCAGCCTCCTCCTCCTCCCTCCAAAGGAGCGAGGAAGGAGCAGGAGCGGCGCTTTCCGAGGAAATTGTGGAATGAGAGGGTCTTGGAAGGCTCCAACTTCCTCAGGAGCTCTGATTTCTGCTCCGGGAGCAGGG
The DNA here is from genome assembly GCA_013399455.1 of Anthoscopus minutus. Lineage (NCBI taxonomy): Eukaryota > Metazoa > Chordata > Aves > Passeriformes > Paridae > Anthoscopus > Anthoscopus minutus. The sequence goes on from VWYI01027234.1 coordinate 70,705, forward strand.
ACAGGACCTGAAGGAACACCTGGAGTTGTGCCAGGAGAGGTTGGGGGTGGAGATCAGGACATTTCCTCCCCCCAGAGGCTGGTGGGGCACTGGAATTTCCCCATCTGCTCCCAGGGATGCCAAGGTGGGATTTTTGTGTCGAACTCTTCTCCTTGTGGGTCCTTCCCAACCCAAAACCATTCCAGGACTCCCTGGAGGAGCCTGGAAGAGCCTCCCTGTCCTCGATCCCCGGACACCCACGGGGGGATAGCCCTTACCTTCCAGCAGAGCCCGTCCCAGAAGCCCTAAAAAGTACAAAAAGCCCTAAAAGCACCAAAAAATCACCCTAAAAGCACCTAAAAACCACCCCTAAAAGCACCAAAAAAACCACCCCTAAAAGCACCTAAAGAAACCCTAGAGCCACTAACAAAACCCTAAAAGCACAAAAAACCCCTAAAAGCACCCAAAAACCCTAAAAAAACCCCAAAGCACCTAAAAAAACCCTAGAAACACCAAAAATCCCATAAAAGCACCAAAAAAACCACCCTAAAAATCACCAAAAAAACACCCTAAAATCTCCAATCCCCCCTAAAATCACCAAAAACCCCGTAAAATCACCAAGAAAACACCCTAAAATCACCAAAACCAAACCCCTAAAACCACCAAAACCAAACCCCTAAAATCACCAAGAAAACCCCCTAAAATCACAAAATAATACCCTAAAATCACCAAAAAATACCCTAAAATCACAAAAACAAACCCCTAAAATCACCAAGAAAATCCCTAAAAGCGCAAAAATCCAGGCAAATCGCAGAGCAAAGCGCCCAGAGGTGCCAGGTGAGCCCGGGGCAGGTGTGAGGGGCGCAGTCCTGCGCTCCCAAACCCCTGGTGCCGCCCCAGCCGCTTCTCCCCGGGCTCCAGCTGCTCTCTCCCCGCACTCAAGCCCAGACACCTTCCGCAGCCGCACCTCCTCCTGCTCCAGCCGCAGGGCAGGCTCCGGAGGAGCAGCAAAGCAGGGCCAAAACCCAGCCAGACAAAGGAGAAAAAAAAACTCAGGAACAACAAAAAAAACCTCCTCCACCAGCAGAAAACACAGCCCGAGGCTGGCGCTGGGCATTTTCACAGCTCCGGGGTTTTGTTGTTTTGGGGTTGTTTTTTTTTGGGGGGGCGTGTGTTGGTGGTAGTGGGGGGAAAAAGGTGAATTGTGCCCCAGTTCTGCAGCAGATGGGGCTTGGCGTTAATTGGCGTGGCTGCTGCGCTCAGGCAGCTCCGAGCCAGGCCACAGCAGTCCCCGAGAAACATCCGAGTCCAGCGGCCTCCTCCACACCCTGAGGAATGGAAGCGCAGGACGCGCAGCCCGGCAATCACCTGCGGGGCATCCCATTCATCAAGACTTTGTCACCGCTGAGTCACCGGCGGCAGCGAAGATCGCGGGGGAAAAGGAAGGGAGAGAATGAAAAAAAAAAATTTGGGCTGGGATTTGTTTGGAGGAGGACCCTGCTCTCTGGGTTGTTTTTTTTCCAGGGAGAACAGAAAAAGTTCTGGGGTTTAAGGAGGTTTTAAAGCCCCGTGGAGACACAGGAAGAGCAGCCTCAACTTTATCCAGGCAGATCCTTGCGCGGGTGTGTTTTAAAGGCAGGGAAAGAGTTAAAGACACCAGAAATAAAAGGATTTTTCCAACATGCCAGGGCGGTGCGTGCCATAAGAGGGAAGGGGGCACCACCTGTACAGGAACATTCCGGCCATGGAAACACCGGGTTGGGTTGGGTTTGGTTTGGTTTGGTAAAGCCAGGTCAGAAGTTGGAGCAAAGTCCCCTCTGGAGGAGCTGTCACTCGGGATGGGAAACACCGAATGGGATCATCACGAGATTTTGAGATTTTTTGGGAGATAGAAGCCAGAATCAGCTCGGCTTCCAACCCTTCCCTCTCCCCTTTTTTCTCTCTCTCTTTCTCTGTGCCTTTTCCCTGCACGTTCCTCAGGACCCAGCAATTCCCACAAAACCCCCCCAAAATCTGCACTCCATTGTCCGGGACAGGATCCACATCCTTTTCCACACTTCCTACCATCAGAACCTGGATTTATCCTATAAATAGCAGCTGCCTTCCTAAACATCGGGAGAGCCCAGAAAAAGGCACTCGAGGGGGGTCAGAGCAGGAAGGGACAAAATTCCAGCACAGAGGAGCAGCAGCAGCAGCAGCAGCTTTGGGAAGAAGTCAGAAACTGCAGCCAAGAATGCAAAATCCCTTGGGAAAAGAGCACAGCAGCCACTTTTTGGGAATTCTGACAGCCTGTTCCTCCTTTCCCTAGCTCCCCCGGCAGCACGGGAACGGCTGGCAGCTATTTCGGGGTGTTTATCTAACATTAACGCCACATTTCTCCTCGTGCTTATCTGCGTTTATGGAAGCCCTGAGCTGGGAAGGTTTTGGGAGCCGAGCTGGGAAGAACAATGCCCCAGCCAGGAATTCACAGATCCCCACGTGCCCGCTCCCTCCCGGACCACCCAGCTCCGGGAATACTCGGGATTTTGGGCGTGGGCTCCAGGGAACTCCCCGCTCCCGCTGGGCCTTTCCTCTGCTGCTGAGGAAGAGCCTGACAGGAGATAACCACGGGCTCTGGGGAGCAGCGAGGGCAGGAGAGCAGGAATTGGGGCAGGAATTTCCTCAGCACGAGATCCTGGATTTCTCCCAGCTCCCCAGGGGCGGTGCGAGGACAGCAGGAGTCAGGGGTCAGGTTTAATCCCAAATTGCTGTTGAAATTTAGGTTAAATTTTTTGATATAAAAAAAACCCCAAAAACTAACCCAAAACAAATAACAAAATAAACAGCAGGGATGGCCAATCCAGCAAAATCCACACAATTCCAAGACTTTGGGAGATCTGAGGAGGGCAATAAGCCAAGAGCTGCTGCAGAGCTGCACACCCCCAAGTCACTGCAGCGACAGGAGATTTATCTGTCCTTGGGACGCCTCAAATCCCTTCCCAAAGCTTTTTTTTCCCCTGCAAAGACACCATGAAATTCCACTAAAAATGACACAGGATGGGCAGGGAAAGAGACAGGGAATTGCTGTCCTGTGAAAATTCCTGACTATTACAGCACTGCCACGACAGGATGGGACTGAGACTGGGATGGGATGGGATTGAAACTGGGATGGGATTGGATTGAGGCTGGGATGAGACTGAGACTGGGATGGGATTGAGACTGGGATGGAATGAAAGCTTTCCTGCTTTCACGTTTACACAACTCCAAGGCTGGAATGATCTCTCAGGAGCACATCCTGGCCCTTCTGAGCTCCTTAAAGACCAGGAATGGGCAGGAGCAAAATCCCAAACTCCAGAGCAAGCAGCACAAACCTCTGGGGCATAGCTCAGGGAAAGGCAGGGAAGAGATTCTCTTCCCAGTTTAAGGAATTCAGACTGTGCCTCACAGAAAGCCACCACGGGCAGTCCCATTCCAATCCTGGCTGCTCCAGCTGGGGCTGGATTGCACCTTGCAAAGGCAGAGCTGCTGAGCAGGCAGCAATTCCCATCCCAGCAATTCCTATCCCAGCTTTCTCCATCCCAGCCTTCCCCAGCCCCGAGTCCTGCCCTGCTGCTGCAAGATGATTTTTCTGCCAGGCACACACCTCGCTGTGAGTCCGCAGTGGGAGAAAAGGGATTTATTTCTCACCCGGCCATTCCTGCCACGCCACCAGCACCTCTGGGCCACCTCCTGTGGCAACCCTGCTCCGGCCTCAGGTGGCCACATCCATCTGTGCCCCACAGGCCAGCGGCTGCTGGCAGCAGCTCATTAATTCTCCGAGGAGCACCCAGGATGTGCCAGACACTCTGCAAACAGACAGACGGTGCCGGCTCTCGCCCGCAGGGGCTGCGAGCTCTCGGCCGGAGGTGCAAATGGGTCTGGGGGCTCTTGGAGCGGGCACCGGGCACCAGCGGGGCGGGCAGGGGCTGGGGGATGCTCGGGGGATGCTCCAAACACCGCAGGGAAAGTTCACCCTCCCCTCTGCCACCAAAGCATCACCTCCGGCCCTGCCCGGCACCAACGGCAGGCAGAAAAAGCAGGAATTTTGGGCAGGGAAAAGGAGAACGGAGAGAAGAGGGGAAAGGGAAGGGAGGAACGCGTCCTTGCAAGCGAGGATCCTGCCCCGGCAAGGGTTAAGGCAGCCGGCACGTTTTCTGTCAAGCGGGCGGATGGGATTTCAGGTTGCTCGGGACTTCAGCGTCTCCCCGCTTCGGGGGCGAGATAAAAAAAGCCCCGGAGCCCGAGGCCAGGTTGGTGGTTAAACAATAGCTCGGGCCGCAGGAACTCGAGATGCTGCTAAAGTAAACAGCGAGCGCGGCTGGAGGTGCTGGAAGCAGCTCCCAGCACCTTCCCGGCAGCCGGGCACGGAAAGTTGGGAGGCAGCTCCGCATCACGCCAAAGCCAAGGAGGGAAATGTCCATAAAAAGAAACCTCTGGAGATTCCTCCCCCTCTCTGCCAACCCCGGCCACAGCTGCGGGAGCCGCTCCGCAGCCCTAAAAAAGCCCCGATCCCACCCCAAACCCGCACGGGGCGAAAAGTTGCCCCGCGGTTTTTACCTTGCAGGAGTAGGTGTGGTGCACCGGGTCCACGTTCATGATCTCCTCCACCGTGCCCGTGAGCACCACGTTGGCCTCCTCCTCCCTGCGCTCCAGCTCCCGCTCGGGGCAGCTCGCCAATCCCAATCCCAGTGCCATTCCCAGCGCCAGCAGCGCCAGCAGCTCCCGGCCGCCTGCCGCCAGCGCTGTCCCCATGGTCCCGGTGGCGGGGCCGGCCCGGTGGCGCTGCCGGTGCCCAGCAGACAAAGCGGCCCCGCTCGCAGGCAGCGCTGGCGCAGCCGAAAGGGCCACTTTTGTTCCAGGAGGTGAAAAGGAGGAAAGAAAGAGAGGAGGGAGGGAGGGAGGGAGGGAGGCAGCGAGGGGAGGGGAGAGNTGGCTCCCCGAAGCCGCCGAGAAGCGCTCGGCGCTCGCTGCCGTGGCCCTGGGAGAAAGCGCGCAGATTTGCATGCAATCTGAATTGCTGATAAGGGAGGGAGCGGGGGTTAGAGGGGGAGAGGAGGGAGGGAGAAGGGAGAAAGGGAGGGAGGAAGGCAGCGCGGCCACCCGCCCGCCCTGCTGGCAGCGCTCTGTGCGAACGCCGCCCCCAGGAAAGGGAGCTCGCCTCGGTTAATGGATAATCAGCGCCGCAACGTGAGGAGACTTTTAAAGGTGTAGGGACCGCAGGCTGCCCCGCCACCCCCTCACCGGGAGTGGCAGCTGTCCCCAGCCCCGTCACGGCGTGTCCCTCTCTGCATCCCGCGCCCCTCAGATGCGCAGAGCCCCTCTGTCCCTGCCGGTCACCCCCTACTCTGAGTGGCGGCTGTCCCCAACCCCGTTCTGGGCTGTCCCCGCTCCATCCCGCACCTCCAAGATGCTCAGAGAGGGGTGACACCCCGGAATTTCCCTCTCTGTCACCCCCATCCCGAGCAGGCGCTGTCCCCAGCCCTGTCCCCTCCATCCCGCACCCCCAGGATGCTCAGAGAGGGGTGGCACCCCGGAATTTTCCTCTCTGTTACCCCCAAATCCACCTCAGGCGCTGGCACCATGGATGCTCCCGGGTTTTCCCTGTGGGGAAACTGAGGCAGGGACAGTCCCGCTCCGCAGGGACTCGCCTTGGGGACATGGCTGTCACCACGCTGTACCCCAGCCGTGGCAGAGCCACCCATGGACTCGTGGAATGGTTTGGGTTGGAAAAGAACTTAAAGCCCATCCCGTGCCACCCCTGCGTGGGATTTCCCCGATCCCGGGGAATGCGTGTCCAGCCCCGCAGCGCCCTGATCTCGCACCCCGGCTCCCCTCGGGGGCTGCAGGGCGATGTCCCCAGATGTCCCCAGCAATTAGGGCAGATACAAACCGGGAATTGGCACCGGGGGAGGGATGTTGTTTCTGCCCTCCATAAATCAGTGAGCCCCCAGAGGCGCTTTACGAGGTCGTTTCACTTGATGGCCCTAAAAAAGCCCCGCGTGTGACCCGGGAGCAGCTCCTGCTCCCAGGGTGAAGTTTAATCACGCCGGTGCCACCTGCCAGAAGAGGATGTGACACATGAGGTGTCCCCCTGATCAAAAAGTTTCAATGCACCCATCATCCTGTGTGCTGCTTCCCTCTATTCTCAAATAATTCCTTCCCCAAATCCCGGGTGCGCCGTTCCCCTGTGGGTGTCACGCTAATTTCCCTCTCCTTCTCTCATTTGTTTAATATATAGAAAGCAGTGAATCTTGCTGAGTGTTCTGAAGTTTGTCCCTGAAGAGGATGGAGTGCCAGAGATCCCATAAATCTGCCTGGAATATATCCCAAATCCTGTGGGGTTTGCAGAGAAGGCACCCTGGACATTTTCTGTCTTCACCCAGGCATTCCCATAGACATTCAGGGCTCTTCTTGTAATCCCATGGCTTCTCCCAGTTCTCTTTCCACTCAAAACTTCCATTTGTCCCTTGGAAATCTGAATTTCCCAGCTCAGCACTGAGGGAAGATGCTGATCCAAAGTAGGCAGGGATAAAAATCCCCATCAGGGAGGGCTTCAGGGAGATAATTTCCACCAAAAAAGTGGCTCCAGGAAACATCTTAGGGAGTAACTTCCAAACCTGCCAGAATTCCCTACACTGCAAAACCCCAAGAAGTTGCAGGTCGAAGTAACCCAAAGAAAATGCTCATTTTCTCATCAAAAAGCTTCCCCAAAAAAAGCCTGGGGTTTTGGAAGTGAGACACTGGGAAGCCTCCATCCCTCAAAGCCAATCCCAGTTATCTTTCCACTCAAAACTTCCATTTGTCCCTTGGGAATTTGAATTTCCCAGCTCAGCACTGAGGGAAGGTGCAGATCCAAAGCAGGCAGGGTTTTATCACCTCAGGGATAAAATCCTTATCAAAAGAGGCTTCAGGGAGATAATTTCCACCAAAAAAACGTGGCCCAGAGCCTGCTCAGGCCTGCAGGAAACCTGCGAGGGAAAAACTTCCAAACCTGCCAGAATTCCCTACACTGCAAAACCCCAAAGTTTCAGGATGAAGTAACCCAAAGAAAATGCTCATTTTCTCATCAAAAAGCTTCTCCAAAAGCCTGGAATTTTGGAAGAGGGGCACTGGGAAGCCTCCATCCCTCAAAGCCAAGCCCAGGCCCCACAGGCCTCACATCCCCAGCCTTTTTCCACTCAAAACTTCCCCTCAAGAAGTTCCAGGGTGAAGTGACCTGAAGAAAATCCACATAATTCAAATATTTTTACCAAAATACTCGCCCAAAAAAGCCTGGATTTTTGGAAGAGAGGCACTGGGAAGCCTCCATCCCTCAAAGCCAAGCCCAGGTCCCACTAATCCTCGTGGAGAATTTCTCCATTACTCCATTCCTGTTGTTGTTATAAACTCCAGCAATCAGCTAAAAATATTTCACTGCCCTGGCAGCTGATTTTTTTTTTATCCTGCTGTTTTAATAATTAATTTTTATTGTATTCCTCGAGCACTGCTGGAGTGGAAATCCCACGAACAAGCGCAGCTCGAGGTGCAAGGAACCAGCTGGGACTCCTGGCTGCAGAATCTTGTAGAGGAGGAATTATTTCTGCTGGATTTTGACAATTTTCTGAGGTTGAGTTGTCTCCTTTTAGCCCCACCCCTCCATCTGCTTTCAGAGCTGGGATGTGAGGAGAAAAATGGATTTCACAGCTTTTTTTGGTTTTTTGTTTTTTGTTTTTTGGATGTTTTTACCCCAATCTGGTGTGGTTTGAGTGGAATTGCTTGGCCTTGAGGGGTTTTTTTGGTGGAGGTGAGACGTGAGGAGCTCACTCTGCTTGTGGAGGTTTCATGGGGTTCAGAGGGACAAGGATTTTCCAAAAGGCAGGAAAAGAAGAAAAATCACCTTTTTAGAACCAGTGTGCAGGGAGCAGCACATTCCCACAGGGAATTGCTGAACCTCAAGCTGATGAAAGGAGAAAAAGGCAAAAGAAAAAAATCCTGGGATATTTCTGTGGGAAAACAGAGGCAAATTCTTTGGCAAACCAGCGCCCAAAACAAATAAACAGCAGCTCCCAAAAATACACAAAACACCGGGATTTGTCCCGGCTCTTCCTTGTGAACCTGGGGCTCGGGAAATCTTCCGGGAATGCCTTTGGAGGTGGCTCAGTCTGCCTCTGGAAAATCAAAATATCTCAGAAAAACGGCAAGGGATTTAGGCAGGGTTTGTTTCCTCACACTCCTGCGTGATTTTGGGGTGAGAATTCCAATTTTTAGAGGGAGTGGGGGCTAAATGGGGAGAAGGGGGGAAAAGGGGAGGAGAAAAAAGGGCAGAAGGGAAGGGAGGGCCTGGCACTGCCCACATGTCAGGGCAGGAACCCCTCAGGGTTTGGAGCCAAATATTTGCCTTGAAAGCAAATAAAGGCCCTAGTGAGGAAAACCCAGCTCTGTCCCCGATTTCCAGCATCCCCACCCCAGATTTCCAACATCCTCATCCCTGCTTCCTTTCCTGCTGCATCTCTATAAGCTCCAAACTGTTTTAATGTGATTTTTTTTCCTTCCCCTATTTCTCTTTCAAGTTTAATCCCTCCTGGTGCTTCTTGCCACTGCCACATTCTTTCTGTGTGCTGTTAGAAACCCTCTGGATGTCACTCCGGATCAAGCTGCCCCTGGGATGCTCCATGTCTGCCCGGATAATGACTCCCAAATTAGTAAACCTGTTAATTAGAGCGGGGCTGAGGGCTGAGAGCAGCCCCATATCCAGGGGTTTCACCGCACAGCAGCTTCACCTCGGCTACTGCAGCATCCAAGGGAGGGTCACTGTGTCCCTCTGCTGTGCTGGGGGACAGGAAAACTTGGGCCTTTCCCAAAAAAACCCAAGGAACTCACTGGGATCTGTCACATCCGGGAGAAAAAAATTTGAGAATTCGGCATTTTCCTCCCCAAATCGGGCTGGCAGCCTTGAATGGGATTAAAAACTGGGCTGAAAAGGGGTTAAAATTTCCCATCTGATCTCTTGGAATGGCAGAGCCGGGGCCACTGGGATCCAGGCTTTGCTCCAGAGGCAGGAAAAGCAGGGAATTGTGCTGATTGTGCCCAAATCCCGGGGCTCTGGGGGAAAACTCCAAACCACGGCGGGTTCTGAGCTGAAATGACAGGGTGGGAGGAATTCAGCCTGGAACGGGATGAAGGGCTGGGGTCACCCAGGGATTTGGGGGATTTTTGGCCCCAAACCCTGGGGATCAGAGCCCCCCACACCCCTACAGGTGTTTTAGGGCTGGGTTTAGCAGCCCTGAACCTCCAGCAGGGTTTAACTTAACCCCGGCTCAGGCACCAAAAGCACCCAGTGACCCACAAGGACTCTGAGCCACAATGAAAAGGGAAAAAGGGAAAGAAGCAGAAGGGAAACCCAGCGTGAACCTGAGGGCAAACGATTCCCCGGGACCCAAATCTCATCCTCAAAAACGCCTGGGGGCTGCTGGAATTCCTCCTGCTGTAATTCTATGTGGCCACGGAGCCTCCCCTAATGTGGATTGATGGCCCTGATCTGCTATCCCGGCAGGGGAAAAGAGAAACCCTGGCCCCTGATATCCATTTATCTCCTCTCAGAAATTCCAGTGGAGGTGGATTTCCCTGCGCCACTTCCAGGAGAAAATGCCTCCATCCATCCCCCTCTGAGAGGCAGCAGCAGAGGGAAGCTCTCCCACCTGATTCCTCCCGCCCCTGGATTGATTGCAGCCGCGCCACAATTAATTGAGGGAAGTAAAAATGCTTCTCTGGGCGATCAATCTTCCCCCTGGTTCCCTCACCTTGTCATCCACTAATAACTGGGAAATCAAAATTCCCCTCCTGGCTGCCTCGTGCCTGCAAATGGATTTCTCTGCTGCATTGCTGGGAATCCTTAAAAGGCATTTTGGGAGCAGCGAGGAGACAAATGGGATTAGCTGGGCAGGGAAAGTGCAGCCACAGCATTTCTGCATTCCCAGCAAGGGAGAAATTCAGCTCTTCCAGGTTCAGGGGATGAGGGAGAGCCTGAAGCAGCAGGATTTGGGGTGGGAATCGTGGATGCATCAGTGGGGATGAGAAATATTTGCAATGAAACACATGGAGCCTTTTCCTGCTCTAAATTCCTGTGTTCGGTGTGAGGGACGCTGGGAAATTTGTCCTGATGGAATTGGACATCCCCAGTCGCTCCCCCCATCCCACCTCAGAATTCCCAGGATTTGATGTGGGAGCCATGGGTGCAAAGATGAAGAATATTTCAAACCAAACACTGAAATCCCTTCCTGCTCTAAATCCCTGATTTCCCTGGTTTGTCCCAGTGTGTTCCCAGCTGTTTGGGTTTGGATTTCCCAGCTAATGCCAAGGACATTTGGAGGATGTCACCACCTCTGGGATGCCTGGAACGTCAAATTTGGCTCCAATTTATCACAAGGAGCTGAGAATCCTGGCCCTGTTCTTCCATGGGATCTCGTCCGAGAGAAACGGGGAACCCTGGGATGGTTTGGGTGGGAAGGGACCTCAAAGCTGATCCCATCCCACCCCCTGCATTCCAGGGACACCTCCCACTGCTCCAACCCAGCCTTGGGCAATTCCAGGGATGAACCTGCAGCCCCTCCTGGCAAATACCATTTATTTCCTTCTGACACCAACTCTTTAAATCCAACGGGAATCTGGGAAATCCCACAGCCAGGGCAGTCCCAGTTGCCACCAGTGACGTTCCCTGTGCTCTGGGGGGGATCCCAGGGGGTCCCTGGGTTCCAGGGCTATGGGAGGGGTGGGCCCAATCCCACAAAGGCTCCCAAAGCTTGCAGGAGCTCCCTGATGGAAAACACAAATCAGAACTTGACCTGAAAGAGAAAATATTGAGATTCAGAGCATGCAGAGATCCAGCTTTTCCCTTTCTCCCTCTTTTTTCTTTGAGGATTGAAGGAGCCAAGGTTTTCCCAGTCCCTCCGAGGGCCCTTGGCAACCCCTGGGAAGCTGCTGGAGCCTCTCCCAGAAGGGCTGGAATGCCCAGGGGTGGGCACAGAGGGACCCAGAGCCCACCCAATTGGTGCTTTCACACTCCCCCGAGCCCATTTCATCCTCCGAGCAGGATTTATTGGCCCAGGCTCTCCAGGAGATGGTGGCTTTTGTGTGGAATTTTATCCCAAACCCTGCAGCTGCTGCGTGGGCAAAAAAACCACACACACACACAAAAAGTTTAAAAGAGAGAGAGAGAGAGCGGTGGGGGTGAAAGAATAAAAAAGAGATTGAAAGTGAGAGCTTTGAAAAGATTTCTCCTCTCTGGAACCAGCCTGTGAGTCACACACAGGGAATGACCAGGGAATATTTCATCCTGCCGGGATCTGAATCTGCCCAAAGCTCTCGGCTCTGCCTTCGTCATTCCCCGCGGAGCAGGGGTTAACCCCTTCCTGCCTGCTCTTCCCGGGATCCTGCCGCGGGCTCGGACCGCTTTCCTCCCGCTTTCTCCAGCGCTGAAACGGGGATAACGCCGAGGATGCTGCCCCGGAGAGGCTGGAGCACCAAAACCCTGGGAATCATTCCCAGCTTCACTCCTGCCTCAGCTCAGGCCGTGCAGGCAGAGAGGGAGCGGGAGAACGGGAGCTGAGGCTGCTCTGCACCTGCTGGCCCGGCACTTTGGGAGGAATCCCCTTCCCAGGCGCAGGGAAAGCCAAGGAATTGCCAGCTGGAGGCTGAAGGGGATTCCATGGATCCATGGATCCATGGAGGGGAGCAGCCTGCTCCTTGCTGGATCCAAATTTTAAAGACCCGACAAAGAATGGCAGGAGAGGAAAGGAAAAATCTGGGGGGAAATCTCAGTGCAAGTGGGACTGGCCAACCTTTAAAGGTCCCAACCCATTCCATGATTCCCAGATCCTTTCTCCTCCAAAACTCCTTTGCTGGGGCATGGAAGAGAATTTTCCTGCGGTTGCTGCACCCCAAGGGAAGCCCCCTCAACTCTGTTAGGACCCAAACCTGCCCTAAATCCCCAGCTCAGCTAAAACCACCTGGCGAGGCACCCCAGGCCCAGCAAGGCCACCGAGTTTGCTGCAGGGAGCAGGAGAGAAGCCAAGGAGCCGAGCCGGGAGCCTCCGGATTCCGCCCCAGCTGCTCCGGAGCTGTCAGGGCAGCGCATCCTGGCAGAGCCTTCCAATTATCCAAAGTGCTCTCCTCGAGCTGCAGCCTCATCCATTAGGGCTGCTCTGACTCAGGCACTGCAGACCGGCTCTTCTCCTCTTCTCCTGGGGTGTTCCAGCCGGGAAAAGGGGGACAGGCAGCGGGGAGAGGGGAGGGTGAGGAGGAGAAGCTGAACCGACCAGGACAAACCCGAATTTTCCAGCCCCAGGCTCGGTTTTAGCAACAGAAATGGAGCCAGTGCAGGGTCCGGGAAAGCTTGGGATTGTTTTGGGGCGGGCAGGGAGGGGAATGCCCGGGGCACAGAGCCCGTGGTGCCACCCTGAGTGCCCTTAGTCCCGCAGGGGCAGCGCAGGGGGCTCCTGAGCCCCTCTGCTCCTGGCTCAGCTGCAAAGCCCGGTCCTGCTCTTTTCCTGCAGCCATGAAAGTGCTCTTTGTTAGGCAAGAGCTGGAAAACAGCTGCCGAGGGCTTGTCCAGACACATAATCCCGGCTGGAGAGCCGGGCTGGGAAGGGAGCAGCTCCTCAGCGACAGTGGCACCATTCAGAGCCCGGGGATGGGGCTGGCACCGCCCGGAGCTCCGCAGCTGCCGCTGGCAGGGGCAGAGCAGGGGATCGGGGCAGGACGAGGCCCTGGGCACAGAGCTGCGGGTGCAGGAGCTGATTGCAGCCCCCGGAGCTCTGCTCCTGCTCCAAGGAGAGATCCTGGCTCGTTTTCCCCCATTCCAGGGCTGAAAGAGCTTTAGGTGAGGGTGGGAACGGAGTTCCTTGGTGAACTGTGGCTGCTCCATCCTTGGGAGCATCCGAGGCCAGGCTGGAGCACCCTGGGATGGTGGAAGTGTCCCTGCCCATGGGAATGGGATGGTTTAAAAGCCCCCAGACTGTTCTGTGGCTGGGAATAGGATTCTGTCCTGCAGAGCTGTCACATCTGGGAGTGATCAGGTGTGGTCAGGAAGGGGAAAAAAAAAAAAGGAAAACATTTCAAAGTGGAGGAGGCAGAAGTTTGAATCCAGAGGCTTTGATGGGAAGGAGGAAAGGGAAGGGAATTGCCCTGGCTGAGCTCAAATCAAAGCTCAGCCTGGGACCAGAGCCTTGCCCAGGGCTTGCTCCCAGTCCAGTCAGGCAGGATTTGCTGCAAGCAGCTCCCTGTCTCTGCTGGCTTCACAAGTGAGTCAAATACACTGCTGGAAACCAGGAGTGCCTGGGAATCTCCCTGGGAAGGGGCAGCCTGGGAAGGCACAAATATTAATTCTGGTTCTGCTTTTTGTAGCAGACGTGGCCAAACCAGGCTGGCTGGTGCTGGGCCCTGCACAGAAACTCTCACCTCCCTCTGAAATCCTGCTCCACCCCAGTCAAAAACCAGTTTAAAGCTGGGCTGAGCCTTCCTGTGCTTTTTCCCAGTTGGGATGGCCCAGGCCATGGCAGCCCCTCCAGCACAGGAGCTGGGTGGAGAGGGGGTGGGAGCAGCATCTCTGCCCCTTCCCCTTCTCCCAAAGTTCTGCCAAAGCCGAGGTGATGCCTCAGGATGGGCCCGACCCCGGTGCTGGGCCTGGATTTGGGATCAGAAGGGCTGGGATGTGCCCAGAGGGATCTCAGGGGAGAGGCCCCAGAGCGGGCAAAGCTCTCTGCAAATCCCTTTGCTTGTTTTCACGGAATCGGGGAATGGTTTGGCTTGTGGAAGACCTTAACGATCATCCCCTTCCACCCCGGCCTTCCAGGGACACCTCCCACTGTCCCAGGCTGCTCCAGCCCTGCCTGGGGCACTTCCAGCCATGGGGCAGCCCCAGCATTTTGGGAAACCTGTTGAGCGCCATCAGGAGCTGCCACCTGATCCCATTTTCCTCAGCACCTTCCCCTTCATTCCCCTCCCCTTCAGCGAGCCCACTTTTCCTCCCAGCAATCGCCGTGGAAGCGGATTTCCCTGTGCCACTTCCCAGGGGAAAATGCCTCCCTCCACCCCCGGGCAGGAAGCAGCGGAGGGAAGAGCTCCCACCCGATCCCTCAGCCCACCGGGGGCGGCTCCTTCTCCAGGGCCGCCTCCGTCCTTCCCTCTCCTGCAGCGCTGGAGGCGGCCCAAGGCTGGAGGAGCAGAGAAGCTTTCATTAGGGAGCAGCCCAGGCCTGAGCCAGGGGATTTAATGGAGCTAAAGTGAAGCTCTGGCTGCGGCCCCTGGCAGCAGCAGAGCCGGCTGAAATCACATCCCATAAACCTCGAGAAGCAGGGAACAGCTAGGATGGGAGGGAGTGACGCTGCCAGCCGCTGGGAAATGGATGGATCTCGCAGTGCGGCGGGGAAGTGGGGACTGGGGAGAAGAAATGAAGGTGCTGGCACAGGGGGGACGCTCGGGAGAGGGGCAGGAATCAGGGGGGTGAGACCAGCCCAGACTCCCTCTGGGATATCCCTGTCCCTGTAGGATATCCCTGTCCCTGTGGCATATCCTCACTCTTCTGGGATATCCCCACTCCTCTGGAATATCCCTGTCCCTCTGGGATATCTCTGTCCCTCTGGGATATCCCTGTCCCTCTGGGATATCCCTGTCCCTCTGGGATATCTCTGTCCCTCTGGAATATCCCTGTCCCTCTGGGATATCCCTGTCCCTCTGGGATATCCCCACTCTTCTGGGATATCCCCATCCCTCTGGAATATCCCTGTCCCTGTGGGATATCCCTGTCCCGGTGGGATATCCCTGTCCTGGTGGGATATCCCCACACTTCTGGGATATCCCTGTCCCTCTGGGATGTCCTCACTCTTCTGGGATATCCCCATTCCTCTGGGATATCCCCGTCCCTCTGGGATATCCCTGTCCCTCTGGGATATCCCCACTCTTCTGGGATATCCCCATCCCTCTGGAATATCCCTGTCCCTGTGGGATATCCCTGTCCCGGTGGGATATCCCTGTCCTGGTGGGATATCCCCACACTTCTGGGATATCCCTGTCCCTCTGGGATGTCCTCACTCTTCTGGGATATCCCCATTCCTCTGGGATATCCCCATTCCTCTGGGATATCCCCGTCCCTCTGGGATATCCCTGTCCCTCTGGGATATCCCCATCCCTCTGGAGTATCCCCATTCCTCTGGGATATCCCCTCCCCTCTGGGATATCCCCGTCCCTCTGGGCGGGAATGGGATGGAATGGGATGGGATGAGATGGAATGGGATGGGATGAGATGGAATGGAATGGGATTTAAGGTCCCTTCCAGCCCAACCCATCCTAGAATTCCGAGGTGCGGTTTTCCCGTGGCAGGAGAGGCTGCCTCTGACACCGGAGGTGGGTGCAAACCTCCGGGGCTTCCCTGCTCCCACCGGGCTCCCTGCAGTGCCAGGGGAATCATTTCAGCAAGCCGGGCAGGAGACACAATCCCAAAAAAACCCCTCCAGGGACGTTTCTTACCAATTCCTCCCTTCCTGGCAAGAAGCAGCGAGGAAAACTCGGGAAGGAGCTGGGCAGGAAAAGCCCAACCAGCCACGAGAACTGGGGAGAAACCTCCAGCCCCCAGCGGGGCCGTCCCCGGCAGGTTTCTCTTCCCAAACTTTGCTCGGCGCCGCAGCTGCAAAGGCGAGAGCAAAGTGGCCTCTCGTGGATGGAAACTGCGCTGCAGCTCCCTGGAAAGCGCAGGGATTTCCCGACAAAATCTGCGGGGTCCCGGGAGCGCAGGGCTGGCAGCATGCCCGGGGAACGGTGGCACACGGGCCCTGCCACCAGGGAAATCTGGGAATTTCCCTGGGAGCAGGGAAATTCGGGCTTCTCCCTCCCCGTCCCGCGGCAGGGGTTGCAGGAGGGTTGAGAAAGGGGCAGATCCAGCGGATCCGTGGGATAATCGCAGGATCATGGATTGCGAAGTTTGGGAGAAATTAGAAGAAAATTTTTCCCCCTGTGAGGGTGGTGAGACACAGGAGAAGGTTGCCCAGAAATGTGCCAGCCCTGGAATTGTCCCAGGACAGGGCTTGGAGCGCCCTGGGGTGGCGAGAGGCGGAACGGGATGGGATTTGAGGTCCCTTCCGCCCAAACCATTCCAGGATTCTGTCACGCCGCTTTCCCACGGCTTGGCTGGCACTTGGCACCAGCTCCTGACCTGGACCTCCCAAAGTCCGGAGAGTCCCTCGCCCCCCGACGCTCTCCCGAGCAGCCGGAGCAGGGCCAGGCCCGAGCCGAGGCGGATTCCCGGGAGCTGCGGATCGGTGCGGATCCATCCCCGAGCTCTTCCCTCGCCGAGAAGGGACCGGCAGAGGGCACGAGCGGCCCGCGGCTGCCGCAGCCGGGCGAGCCCCGAGGGACGCGGCGGGGACACCGCGGGACCGTCCCGCGATCCCCCCTACCCGGAACATCCCGGGCTGTGGACACGAGGTTCCTCATTCCCATGGGAAACACAACTCATGGATCCCGCGCTGGATCCACGCCACAGCCCTGGGATTGTTCCTCGTGCTCAGCCCGGGTAAAAGCGGCTGTAAATGCAGGCTTGGAGCACACGGAGCTGCAGGTTTCGCTCATCTGTGGCATCGGGGCCGGGGACAGGAGCCAGCGGGGCAGGGACCCCGCGCTCCGCCCTCCCGGAGCTCCTGGGGCAGGAGCAGGACACGGCTGAGCTCTGCATTCGGGAATTCCGGAACTGCTCTGGCCCAAACAGCGGGAAGTGCCCTGGGAAGGAATTCAAGGAGCTGGGGCGGCCATCAGCCAGGGATGGGATCCACTGGCAGCACCCCCATTCCCATTCCCGTTCCCGTTCCCATTCCTGTTCCCGTTCCCATTCCTGTTCCCGTTCCCGTTCCCGTTCCCATCCCCTTCCCTCTGAGCTCTCCTCATCTCCCAGTGGGAGCTCAGATTCCAGGTGGGAAAGGTCCCACATTCCCCAAATGTCCCCACATCCCCCAAATGTCCCCACATTCCCTAAAGGTTCCCATATATTCCCATATTCCCCAAATGTCCCCACATCCCCCAAATGTCCCCACATTCCCTCGCCCTAGGGGAGGGCAGATGAAAAGCTCTGCCAAAAAAAAAGAGGGAGAAAATCAGAAAATCATGGGAAGATTTGGGTTGGGAGGGATCTTAAATTTCTTCCCTTTCATGGTCAGGTGCTCCTGC
Organism: Anthoscopus minutus; assembly: GCA_013399455.1. NCBI lineage: Eukaryota > Metazoa > Chordata > Aves > Passeriformes > Paridae > Anthoscopus > Anthoscopus minutus. The sequence goes on from VWYI01027234.1 coordinate 87,892, forward strand.
CCATGCCAGTGACATGGACATCCTCAGGGAGTCAGGCAGCAGCTGGTGGCCCTCTCCTTCCCATCCCATCCCATCCCATCCCATCCCATCCCATCCCATCCCATCCCATCCC
>VWYI01027236.1:0-64855 GCA_013399455.1 Anthoscopus minutus
GTGTTGTTGACCTCAGCTGCTCAGCCAGTTGATCTGTGTAAGTTGCCTCCAGTTTAGCACAGGCAGCAGCGGGGTTTGTGCATACTCCCTGTGCCAGCAAGTTCACGGAGCTGCTGCCTTAGCCCGCACTAGTTTCATTTATATTAATGCTGTGATTGCAGGTGACCAAGGATCTGACACACATTTATTTGTACCTTCCCTGTTTCAAGGTCCATAGCCTCAAGCAGAGGGCAAGAGCTGATGTACAGGAGGCTGTAGCATTTACTACACCGAGATTTGGCCACCTTGGTCTGCTGGAGGGCACNNNGCTAGAAAGGTCAAGAGGTCACTTTTGTTATCGGCAGTAGTGTCTTGGCACGTCGCCTTTTCAGTGCTGGGAAGGAGGGAACTCTTCTTGCCTCAGTGCCCTTTTCTGAGCTATTGTGTCTCCATTAGATAGTGCTAACAAGGTTTACTGATCATTGTATGCTGAGTTATTAAAATTGTGTCATGGAAGTTGGGCTTTTTTGGGAGTTCTGAAAATTAGTTACAGAAGGAGCGATTTGATTTTATTTTCTTTCAGCTAACAGGCCAAACAGATGGGGAAGCAGACCTGGAGTAGTTTAACTGGCTGGCTGCCACGATTCTGTAAATTTTGATTTGTATGGATATGTAACAGTTTTATTTTTCCCTTTTTGGAAATGTAAGTCTTTGGGAAATTAATCACTGGCTTCCTGTGAAACATGCACTTGTAAAACAAATGTTGTAGAAGTGTGCCATACAGCCCCTGTGTTGTGTCAATTAGGAAATGTGACATCAGCAAACTCCATAGACTGTCAAAGGCTAAAGCACTTTTCAGAGCATCGTTCATTCACAGCTCTCCAGAGAAAGAATTAAAAAATGACAGAAATTTGAACTGCAGTTCAGTGCAATTTTATTGTTTTTCTTTGGCATTCAAAAGGAGCAGGGCTTGAAATTTTGCCCAAATGAGATTTTTAATAACATTTGACCTTGCACTATTTTGTATTTGAAATTAACAAGACAGTCATATTTTCAAAATCTGTAGTAATAACCAAGTGTGAGTTGATCAAGACATGGAAATACTACATTTAAAGTTCCAAGGGAGAAAGAAGAAAAATAGAACCCATGTTTCCCCTTTGGTCTGACTCCCACCACTTCATGCTACTCTCAGCACCTCGACACCAGAGCAATCTGCAAGCAAAACTTAGTAAAGCTTTTATTAACTGTGATATTGATGCTGTACCCACTAATTACACACCACGGGGGCTACATTTAACAGTAAAAAAAGCTAGAAATTTAAGCACATGACTGATAGCCTGAGTTGTAGTCCTTTTTTTTGGTAGCTTTTTCCCTGGAAATTTAAAGAACTGAGTTTCTTACTGCTTACTCGCCCTTTGGATCTTTGAGATTAAAAGAGTTTCATGTCGTTTTTTTAAATGGTAATTGGGTCTATCCTCAGTTTGACAGTGAGTATTTTAACTTCAGTAGACTTGTGATTTTCATTATTTTCAGTTCTGTACTTCTAATGGAGGAGGTGATTTGGGCAATAACAAAGATTAATTGCAAATTTGGAAGCTAGTTACTAGTGACAAGAGTTTAGGAAGTCACGTACACTATTTGAGCAGCATGTGCTCCATAATGAATACTGCTTTAATAATTAGTCCCTTCTTTACTGGTGACTTCTGCATCTAGAGTAGTTTCTTACTGACAGTTTCTGACTGATCTTACTGACTTCATATTTCTGTACAGTATTGACTGTGAAATATACACAAATGATGGGATTTGTTAAACTATTTGTCTGCAAACTTTTGGTTTAATACAGTACGCTCTCAAGAAAATGTCATGGCCATGAAATGCTGATCTTCAGAGGGGCAGTGCTTGAAGACTAGAAAGCGTTGGTGTATACCCACTACTGTAATCTTCAATACTTTCTGGTGAAGGAAAAAAAGATTTTTTATCATGTCTTCAGGAGTCAGCCAACATTTTGCTTTAATTCCTACTTTTTGCTGAGCTGGACATCAGTTCTTCTCTTGCGAAGTCCTACTGCTTTCAGCTGTCAGTGTGATGAATCAGTATGAAAATTGCTATTATTGTTATCCAGGAAAGACACTTTCCCAGGGAGACGTATTTCTATATGATATCACTGTAATCAGTTAATAAAGTACTACTGAAAAACATGATGAGACACAACTGTTATTTCTTGTGCTTGGTGACTTGTTTTTAATTTTTCTCTGGGAAGACCCCAAAACACCCTCAGGTATAAATACCATTAAAGTGCCTAAGTGTAGTCAGGATTAAAATGTGCTTTTGCTAAACATTACACAAGAACCTGCAGACCTGAGAAACAGGCAGTTGAATGTGACAGTTTTCAAAACATAAAAGTACAACTTCTGTGTGTAAAGAGGCATCTGCAGAGTCAACAGTGGGGTCTTTGTAGCACCAAGGACTGTGTTAAAATCCTCTGGTGTTTTCCAGTAATATTAGATGTACCATCCCATTGACAAACTCATGTCCTTTAGCATCGCATCTGACCTGCAGCTTTTTTCCCCTGCAGTCTCCTTCCTACCCTCCCCCAAATGTACGGTGCATGTGTATTCATGTTTTTGCTTTCTGTTCACAGAGATATCCAGCTGGGAAAATATAGTGTGTACAATACTTTCTGCCTTCAACTGACACTTCTCATAAATTGCAACAGAAACACTGCTATCAGCAGCTAAATAGCAGGTAGAATACAGCTCTACATAGCAAGTCTCAGCAGGACACAGAAACTATGGTTACCAAATTTCCAAAGAAAAAGGGTTAGGAGGGAGAGTTTTTATATGAGAATAACTGGGGAAGGGGAATGAGAAACATTTAGAATGGATTCATTGAAAGCTGTCTTTTTCTAAAATAAAAAAAGGCTTATAGGGGCTGACTCAGTGGCTTCACATTCACTTTTTTGCTGAATTGTTGTTTTAGAAGACCTCACAAGCGGTTTCTATTATAAGCAATGGAAAACAGTCTTTCCTAGTTGGTCCTTAAAAATACCCCTACCCTCCACACACATTCTTTGAAATACTTTTTGGAAAGTATGTAACACTTAACTGCTGCTGTAGTATAAAGTGTTTATGACAGAATGCTGGTCAGCCACAGTGCATTCACAGTTTGGTAGAAATAGACTAGTAAATATCATGATGTTACTAATCACAGGATTTAATAAGTTTCATTTTGCCCTCAGCTCTGTTCAAACTCAAATTTGTGGAAAAAGCTCACAGCCTTGAAAACAACCTCACAGCATAGGTTAGAAAATACACCACAGTATTCATTGGCATAGGATTTTTTAGGGTTTTTTTTAATGTCTGGGTTTTTAGTTGGTTTTTTAGGGTTTTGTTGTTTTGGGAGTTTTTTTAGTTGGTTTGGAGAGGATATTAAGTCAGATGAGGTCTTGTTTATCACAGGTTGGTCTGTTCTTTGTGATCATGGTAGAAAGGACAGGAAACAATGATCTTACACGGTGGCAAGAGATTCAAGTGAGATATAAGAAAAGCATTTCTAACAGCAAGGATAATGAGGCTGTGGAGGTTGTCCAGCAGCTTGTGGAATCTTCTGTTAAAGAAAAGCCTGTATTCATATTTTTCAGGATAGGTGTTGATACTGCTTCAGAAGTAGGAGGGGGTGGACTGGGCATCTCCTGAAGTCCTCTTTGCTCTGTAGTCCGGTTCTGAGAGCAGGATAGTTCATAATTTGGTCTAGTTTTCATTTTGGGTTTATGTGTTACTGTATTGTTTTGGTTTGGTTTTTTGTGCTTCTCACATGGAGATTTCCTAGGAAACAAGGGCATGATGGGTCATCTTCTTAATTTTCTGTTTCCTTAGATTAAAAATTAGTTGAACAGCATTAATGAAATATTTTTAAAAGGCCATATAAAGGAAATTGTTCTGCCTAAACAAGGACTATATATAAATTATAGCAGACAGCTATTAATCAATGGCTCGTGGGAACCAAATATGGAACAGAGAACAACTCTTATGGACAGCCTAATAATGAAGATTAAGTGTTGAATCCATACAGCTAAAGTAAGAAAAAGGAGTGCAGGTACTCTTTGCTGGAAAGTTACAGGGGTAACTTGAAGCAAAGCAACTTGAAGTTTGGCTTCAGCTTTGATTTTTCATACCAGTAGCCAGCTAGTAAATACCTCATCATTTTGATGGATGCTTCTCCAGTAACCTTTATGTTTGTGCAACATAATCTTTTAAAGCTGTCTTATGAGGAATGAGGGAAGGCAGTATTGTAAACACAGTACAGCATATTGAGATCCAAGAATGCCATCAAGTCTGTGGGAGGCACGTAAATGACACTAATCTTCCTTCTGTGAGGACAGCTATTGGTTTCACTTCGGAGAGTAATGAGGATATACTGCTCTTCTTCAGTTTATCAAACTATTTTCAGTGGAATGTTTTTCTAGCAGTAAGTCTTTGTTAGCATTTTTGTTTGGTTTTTTGAGTAGTATTGGCTGTATGCTGAGTCTTGCATGGAGAGAACCAAAAAACCAACTCTTCAAGGTCTCAAAGATATGGCCAGGTCTATTTTATTTATGCCATCCATAAGGCAGTTATCAGACAGCCTTAAAGAGACAGAGTTTCACTTTTAGTCTTCCCACTTTTCTCCTTCTTTCTACCATCCAATGGTAATAGTATTTAAGATTTTTGTGTTATTTTCCCTGTAGCTGGTTTCCCTGTAACAGACAAAGAGTAAGAGTAAGCCTTACCACAAATGTTTTCTTTGATTCATCCCTCATTTCCTCAGTCTTCCCTTGTACTCCTGAAGTTTTATGAAGTCTGAATATCTCATATGAATTTCTCAGTGGTCAGCCATATAGTTTTGTCAAAGAGCAGTCATTATCCATTTCATTATCTAACCATGAATCTCCTTGGCAGTGAGCAACTAGCTTACAAATGTATTACATTTCTCTCTGTCCAATCTCTCTATAAGAATGAGGATGTTATCTCACAGACATCAAGAGAAAACCCGATACTTCTCTAATTGTGTAGGCAGATAATTTACTAATCTTCCATTGGGAAGACCCTTAAAAAAAAATCTTCACCCAATAACCACATAACTCTTGACTGTCCCTGCTACATTCTCCAGGCAGGACAATAGAGTCAAAAAAGTTTAAAACTGTTTGGACACAATTTCATTCTTTATTTCTGCATTGGCTATCATTGGGAATCTCTGAAATCAGAATAAATTTGGAAGGTTCTCTATGAAATGCCTTTCCTTTCAAAAACAAAGACCAACATTGGCTTAAATCTTATCAGCAGAGTTCCTCCTTAACTGTCATGTATGGTTAAATATTGGAGAGAGTAAATTATCTTTCTCCTTTCTAAATGTTTCTTACAGCCTTCTGTAGAGTACAGCCTACTATCCTTGGAGGTCTATGGGCTCATTTTCAGCAATTCCCAAATATCCTGAGAGTGAGAAAGATAAGAAATTCTTTCTAAAGAAAGATATATCAGAGAAAAATAGGTCTTAATTTTTCTACAACACTGGCTGTTGACTGGTGAAATTTAAAATTACTTGAAATAAATTCACTTGATATAACTGTATGTGGAATTATTTCTGAACTACCTCAGTCTAGCTACTGAAACAATCACTTTGCAGTCTTTTGGTTTAATGATGTTTTACTTCCAGTTGGCAGTTTTTCAAGTTTACCAGATTTGCCTTTTGTCTTTTTTTTTTTTGTCTAAAGCAGGGTCAAGTCTTTGGACTAGTCTGTAGGTAATTAAAAATAATAAAAATGTTCAGAAAAAGAACATGAATTTTTTTTTATTAATAGTTGTTAAATTCATATTTAGGAGATACCAATTGTTTCATGAAGATGCTTGTATCTTCAGGATCCTTTCAGTGTAAACAATGTACGTACAGTCCTTATGAACTCTTCGGTCAAGTTTGAACTTCTAATGGAAAAAAATGCAAATTTTGGTGTTCTTAGAAATAATTCTTAGTCACTCGGCAGCTTTATCAAGGGAAAAATGCCTTTTCAGAGGACAGAAGCTGGAAAGCTTGCAAATAATGAGCTTGCACATCTTACAGAAAAGTTAGAATGCATCTCTTGGGCAACAGAGAATCTTTGCCCTAGATTTTTTTTTTATAGAATCCTGCTGTTTTCAAAACATTCAAATGAAGGGTAAAGGTAGCAGCTTTCTACCAGTCTACCAATCCTCTCAGGTGGAAAGAGATCACAAAAACTTGATGTGGATTTCTTTTGGTGTAGCTCTTGTGTCCTCCAGCCTTCTTCCTTGGAATCTGATTCAGTTGACCAAGCAGTATTCTTATCTGTCTATCCCCAAAAGGTTTGCTACTAAAAAGAAAATGTTTCTGATTGTGCATGGGCCTGTGCAAAATGAAATAAGGCTTCTCAAAAGTAAGATACTAACTGGATTTGGGCTGCCTCAAATACGGTGAAGGAAAAAAGACAAACCATCTACAAATGTATGGACGCATTAAAAACCTATTTACTTTATTTTTTTTTGGTAGTCTGGTAGCCATTTTATGCCATTTCAGATCTTTTTTAACAGTCTTTAGATCTTCACTGGTGTCACTTGTTTCAAAGGCAAGTTTCTTCCTTGTATAGAGTTTTTATAGATAATTGTAATTTTCTTTCACAAAATGACATTTTAGAAGATTTTCAACCAGAACTGCAAAGGTCTTCCAGGAGAAAACATTCCCCTTACCAGAGGACACCAGTCCTAATTTTGTTCAGTTCCCAGGGGAGGCAAAAAAACCCTCTATATTCTTGTGTCCCTGAACAGTTGAAACAAATGTGTGGCCTTACTTTGATCTGTAGTATTCTCAGTCTCTGTCACAGTGGAGAGTCTATGAGAAGAAACATAGCCTCTGTAATCTAAGCAATTATTTGAATAAAATACTCAAAGATCATTGAGAGAACCTCTGAACACAGTGAAACTGTGAGGAAGAGGTGCCACAGCCTTCGCTGCCTTCTGGGTGAGGAGAAAGGCTTCAGCCGGAGATTTGAAAAAGGCAGCCAACTGTCATTCCTTTCACACCTTCCTGTTACAAACTTCTTGTTGTGGCATCTGTTGTTACTGCATTTGGTTGTCTACTGCTCAGAGATGGCTCAGAGATGCGTTCATCAACAGGAGCCCACGGGTGGAGACATATGGAGGTCTGACTTTTTCCCTCCCATTGCCAGCCTTCCTTTGTCAGTGCTGCTTTTTTTTTTTTTTACCTGATGAAATGCCCTGAGTCTGAGAGGTTCTACTTTATCCTTCCTTTTAAGTGGCCTTAATCTGGTGGTGAATATTGCACAGGAAGCATAAGATAAGAAAACGCAAGTACAGTATCAATTTTGCTGATTCCTTTATGGTTTCAGATGGTCATCTTCATAAAATCCTTGAAAACGCTGAATTGGAAGGGACCCATAAGGATCATCAAGTCCAACTCATCAAGTCCTGCCCTTGTGCAGGACCAAAAGTCACACCACGTGCCCAAGAGCATTTTCCAGATACTTGCTGAGCTCTCTCAGGCTTTATGCTTTGACCTCCTTCCTAAGGAGCCTGTTCCAGTGCCCAACCTACCTCCGGGCAAAGAACTTTTTTCTAATACCAAACCTAAACCTCTCATGAAACAACTTCAGGCCCCTCCCTTGTGTCCTGTCACTGTGGCCATGCTAAGAGATCAGTGCCTGCCCCTGCTCTTCCCCTCACAGGAAGCTGTAACTGCAGCGAGGTCTCCCCTCAGTCTCCTCCAGGCTGAACAGACCAAGTGACCTCAGCCACTCCTCACACGGCTTCCCCCCAAGCCCTTCACCATCCTCATGGCCTCCTCTGGACACTCTCTAACAGCTCAATGTCTTTTTTGTGCTGTGGCATCCAGACCTGCCCCCAGCACTGGAGCTGAGGCTGCCCCAGAGCAGAGCAGAGCGGGACAATGCCCTCCCTTGTCCGGCTGTGATGCTGTGCCTGAGGCAGGGCACCAGGGCCCTCCTGGCTGCCAGGGCTTAATTTCACCTTGCCATTGACCAGGACACTTAGACACAGGGCCTTTCCTGCACTCATTTCTTCTGTCCAGCATTTCTTCTGTCCAGCCTCCAGTCCCCCAGTCTATCTGTACATCCAAGGCTTTCCTGCCAAGAGCAGAAGAGCAGTCTTTACCATGGTGTTGTCTCCCAGCCAATAGGAGGGTGACTGTGCACCCCAGTAAGCCCCCACAATCTCTAAGGGTGTAAGATAAAAATGCATTGGCTAAATGTATTTATGAACCACATTCACAGATTAGGACTGAGGGAGATAGATTCTATAAGGGATTGATTCATCACACTGGTATTTCATGAAAGGGGAGGTCCATTTGAGATATGCAGATTATTCCATGTAGGAAATGCCATCATTTCCCTTGCTTCCATCCTGACAGAAACCATTAGCTTTAGTGGATTAGCTTCTGTCTGAGTGGAAGTTGTTCTGACAAAGATGATCATGTAAGGAGTGAGCTGTAGTTTTATATTAGGATAGAGATCAGAAAACTAATGCATCAGAGGATTTGAAAAGAAAGAACAAAACACTCCCAGAAGCCTTGCTTTTATGACCTGTCAGAAGTCGCTTTCTTCATGTGTCCAGAAAGAACATAAATGACAATAAAACATGGAGTGAGGAATTGTACTTAATCTGACTAAATGCTATACATAGTCTTTATCAGTCCTTTCTGCTCCTGCTGTTGCAGGAATGTATTTTCAGGCATTCAGGGGCATTTCCCCCTTCCTCTTGCTCCTATGCAGAGACTGCAGAAATTCAAATTTGTTGATATTTTCAGTATCGTAAATAGAGAGTGAAGGATAATACTAGTATGACCCTAGTTCAGACATGACATTTGTTTCCTTCCCCCCCCATCTGTTATACTGCATTACTAAGCACAATTCACAGTGTAGTGGTAATTAAGTCTACATGCACTGTCATCACAAAGATGGGAAATGAAAATGTTTCTTGCAAAAATTTTTGAAGAAGTAGCAGGTGAGGTGTGGAAATCAGAATTAGGCCATTGGGGCTTTTGGTCAGTGTATGGTGTGCTCTCCAGCCCAAGTCTGTCTAACAGAATGAATGGAAGGATTTTCCTCATTAATTCTTGTGACAAGGAAGTGAAACAAACCACACAGCTTGTACTACAAAGTTTTTATTGCTTCATAAATTTTATTGAGATAGAAATTAACCAGTTTCTTCTGTGTTTTAAACAGAATCAGTTTGTGTTTATCGACACAGGGGAAGCTCATCTGTGTTCGAGAATAGATCTGTTTTCTGTTAGAAAAGGCTGCACTTCAGAGAATTTTTTAATGGTATAATGTATTAACTTGACACACCATGCTTAAGAATCCATGGTTTGGGATTTTTAATTTAACAACAACAGTTTTTTTCTACCTGATTAGTTTTATGATAAGCAGTGAAAGAGGTACTGAATTATAAGAAAACCACTCTTGAGCTGCAACAGATGTGCCAAAGTAAAAAAATATTTTATTTATAAAAAATTTTTCAGTACTGCATCCACATTAGGTCTGCTGCCATGTTTATTGAAGCATTTGAACTATGTTTTTGTGCTCATTTAGGGAGGACTGACTGTTTAGTCATGGGCATCTTATGTTGTGGCAGACAGGACTGTCTTTCATTTAAACTGTATTATTCATTAAGAGTTCTAAGCTGCCCTAAAACATGCAGAACTTACACAGCTTTATTTAAGTGCTTCAATACAGACATGTCCATATTTGAAATGGAAGTTTAATGATCTGTGACTATCTGAAAAATGAAAACGTATAGGCAGAGCCCTTGAAATATCACCCATCTTTTTTCTCTTATTTTTACAATAATGATTGTACAAGATGGGATTTGCATCTCTGAGCAATGAGTTAAATACTTCGAAATCTCCTTGAAATCAATCTTGTGTGTTCATGCATGCTGATTGAAAACCATGACTTTGAGATTTACGTTCTGTGAATAAAATTTACGTCCCCTGAAAAGCAAAGAAGGCTGTCATTTCATGCTCCCTAACCTTCATTGTCTATTTTACTTCAGCAGAAGCCTCATGCGCCTGCGCACAGTCTTGAGGAACAGCTTTCTGCTCTGTCGATTTTTGTTTTATAAAAGCTCTGTTTTCTTTATCGCATTTACCTATTACATCTGTAAAATTTATTTAAGCTGTGACAAATTTCTCTTTTGGGCCCAGAGTCCAAAGGAGCAGCAGCCATCAGGCTGTTGGTAAAAGATCTGTTGGCTATGATTGTTCATTAAATGGTGAGGGTCTGTGGGTGAGGCTAGCTGTCTAAAGCTGCTCTGAGTAGGTGGGTTATGGGCTGTACTTAGTGAATATGCATCATTGGGGAGATGAATGTGCTTTAGCAGCCTTTTGTTTTGTTCGGCTAAAATGGGTGTTGATTTTGGAAAGCTCAGCAAAATCAGTGTCATTTTTCTAAATTAGATATCATTCAGAGTACCCATGAAGAGCAGCATTTAGGTTAAATATAGCAACATTACTTGTCAGCTTTTTAAGTTGACAAGAATAGTGTTTCATTTATTTACCTTAAAAAAAAGATCAAGCTGAACATAGAGCTAATTGACAGCGCTGTAAACAGGAATCCTTGCACACTGAAAGTCCTGTACAGTCCCAGGTGCTGCCGTGCTTGCCTTTTCACACTGCTTGGCTGGTTTTTTTTCAGTCACATTTTATGTCCCTGTACGGACAAGAAATTTAATCTTGGTACTATTTAAAAGAAAGGAGATAAAATAACATTCATAAGGATAAAAACTTGAATTACTAATACTGTGACCGTTTGATCCACAGTGTCTACATAAATAAATTGAAATGCCTGCTGTATTTTTGCTTTTTATTATGCTATTCCAGCAGCACCAGTGCTTACTGCTCTGTTTATTCAGATGATCACCAAAATTACTGTAAAAATTCATCTTAACCATAATCTGAAAACAAGCTATTTGATGGACTATGAGTTCTTCTCATTCTTCAGGGCGTAAATATGCTTTCAGCTGAAAGCCAGGGAGGGAGGGGAATCCTTCATTTGAAACAAGGTTTTCGTCTGCACTTGATCTCTGGTTTTGTATGAAAAGCCACATTGGACTGAATGACAGCTGAGAAGGCAAGCTGCTGTGTCAGAGGATTTAGCAGAAAGAAACTGCTGTTCTTTCAGCCAGCACCTTCGCAGAAAACTATCTGGGTCTTACACCAGTTCAGTGCACTTGTGAAGTTGGAACACTAAAAAAAAGTATGTGGATGAAACAGTTTAACTGAAAATGTGTCTCACCACCGCAGTACTGGTATTCAGGTTAAAGAAAGTAAATCTTCACTTATGGCTACCAATTTCCTGTCTGTAATTTAAAATGAAATTATCCTTTCCTAAAACCTGAAGTTACAGTGGCAGAATCATCTTAAGGCTACAGATAAGTTAATTTAAAAAACCACCCCCACCCAAAAAAAAATCCAGCCAAAACAAAAAGACAAGGAAGACTGCCAACTGCAAAATCTAGTCATGTTACACAGTTGTCGAAATTCTTACACCAAAAAGGTTTTTGTGTATGTAGCAATAGCACCTGTTGGTGGTATTAAGATTTATCCATGCAGCTGAAATCATACAGAGTTGTTTAAAGTCAATAGTAATAAGGAAGGGCAAATGTTTCCAAAGACAAGCCAGTGTTCTTCCAGGTCACCCATGCAGAAGTCCCACTTAAATGATCTTCAGACTTCAGAACTAGGAAAAAATAGTGACATCATGTTTAGTTCTGAGAGTGTTTTTTCCATTTTGAGCACAATGTGATCTTGAAATACTATTTCTTCTTTTGTCACTAAGGTGACTAAAGAAGAAAATATCCATTTGTCCACAGTTAGCACAGCACAACTCCACAAGGGATATTTTTAATCAAATCTGTTATGGTCACTGGTTTCCTAATACACAAGCTATATTATGGTAGATGACAACATATGTATGACAGTTCTTTGTGACTGAAAGGTTATCCTTCTTGGTGTGCATAAAATTATCTTCCAAAATCTTTCTTGTTATGTAAAGATGACAACTCCGTCTGTTTCAATGTTGCACCTTTCTTTCACATAAGTCTGAGTCTAAGGACTGATTTTTGTTACCTATGATTATTAACAATTAGGAATGTGTTGCTTTCAAGAGAAAGGCTTTGGGGCCATTGTTGTACAGCTCAGAGTCAATAAAATCTGAGCTGCTCATAATAGCCTTTCTTTCTCATTGAAGCCTTGGACTTGTTCTAACTTCATCAGAGCAGAGGAAGAAAAGAATAATGTGAACAATAGGAGCCCTGGAGTTTGACTTAGGTCCAATGTGAGAAGGCTGTAAAAGCTGTCAGGGAGCTTGATTGATTGGCTCTTGGGCTGCAGTCCTCAGTGCAAAGCAATAATGTTCCTGCCTCTTGTGAGAGGGATGGAAGTGTCACCTGGGGTCAAAGCTTATCAGCCTCAGGGGCCAACATTTCAGATGAGGCTAAAGTGCAGTCAATGATTTATACAGAAATTTGTATGTAGATTCTGGAGTTAAGCAAGCTTTATCTTGAAAGTATTTGACAAACAAAATAATTAAGTCACATCTGAAAGTCCAGTACTCTTTATTTTTTTTCCCCTCAATGACATGGGAAAACAATCTCCCAGTAAAGAAATAACATCTTTCTGTCATTATGCTGGTTGTACTTTAGATGAGGGAGAGCATGCCTATGATAATCCTTTAAGGGATGTTACATTGCCAAAAAAACAAAGAAGATATTTTTAGTTGATTATATTAGGTTTCCTAGCATCCTAAGTTTTTGCATACATTTTATGCAACACTAGGCTGTCTTTAGTGTCTAAATAGTTTTGTTTCTAAACCTATGAGGGTCAAAGGTTGATCAGCTCCAGCGCATGAAAAAGCCAAGAGAAGCTGTAGTAGAGGCATAGATCACAGCAGGCCTGGGTAAACTAGCCAGGCTGCTGTTAATAAGTGCAGAAAGTGGGACAGCATGCACAAAGGATACTTACAGGAAAATTGTTCAACCAGTTGCTGGCAAGAGAAGGAAAGTCTCACAGAAAGTATACTCATCTTTACTGGATACTAATTTTGCTGGTAGCTTACCTTTGCATTACATCAGTGCTGTTGAGCACCTGGAGTTAAGCGCCAGCTGATTGACTAGATGTTTTGCTAGTTTACCCACTTGGAAGATAATTTAAAACATAGGAAAGAAAATCATGGTGAACTTCTCTGCAGAATTTTGACACCACTGAAGTAGGTTAGCTAACAAGTAGCTCACTTTTGTTCTGTCCCAGGAAAATGACTACTTCGCTTCAGTAGATGCTTACAAAAGCCCTTTTACCTTTCTTCTGCTCAAGGAGAACACTTAGTCACAGTTCATTAGGCTTGTTTACAAAGCTGAACTGGTATCTTAAGTGTGTAACTGAAACACTTTTGTCTGCTAGGGGCATATTTTCCACCACAAAATTGCAAGAATTTTATAATGAGAAGGATAGGACTACCTAGTATTTTTCAAAGAAAATAAGTAGTTTGTGGTATGAGAACTGCAAAAATTAGGTAGCATTTAGCTTTGGCAATGCATAGTATTTGTTCTGTGGTTTTCAAATGTAGAAGGTGAAGTTTCAAGCATAGTTTAGTTTATAATCTGTTAGCTATAGTAACAAAAGACCTTAAAATTAGATTACACCAAATCCTAAACTGAAGCAACTGTTAGGAAGAAGGGCCTCAGATTTGTAAGATTCTCGATCTAGTTTTCTTAGAGAAAAAATGGGAGTGCTGGGCCTGGCCACACCAAACTAATTCCTTTTTGGTGCTTGAGTGGGAAAGAGAAGAAAGAATTCATTATTCACACTTGCCATTTTCATAGGACTCCTATGTACACCCAGTGCTTGACTACACACCACTTTTATCTTTATGTATTTTGCCATGAGATTTTTTGATGGCATATTAATGTATTAAGATCTTAATAGAGTTTATATCCCCAAACATAAAGGATGTGTCCCTGTGAATCCCACAAACTAAATGAAAGATTTGTTTCCTGTTAGCTGTTGCAAGAAAACCTGAGGCAGTTCTGCAGAATAAATCCCCAATGTTTTTATTTCCCTCCCCTTTGTTTTCAATGTGTCTGTCTTAGTGTTTGCTAACCCTTTTCCCAGGCTGAGGACAATGACATCTTCATGAAATCAGTGAAGCTTAATGCAAAGAGAGAGATAGAGAAAGATGTAAAATACAGTTAAGTAGATTTCAATGTTTTCAGCCACTGCTTTAAATTGCTATTTTAAATTCTAGTGAGTGGAATAACAGAGAAGTTATCATGTCTACTAATTGCAGTTGGCCTTTGTAAAGAATGGCTTGTTAGGAGGCTTTATGATTTACTGAGGCCCACAGCTGGCTGCCAGCAGAGCTACAGAAGTTGTGTTCTCTTTTGGGCCTGGAAGCTAGAGATGAAAAAGAGCCAAAGCTGGCACAAAAGCAAATAAATGCTTTGACTTTAAATAAAGCATTATAATTTATAAGGGGCTCTGCTTCTCAGTCCCATTGAGGTACATGGATCAGCAGCAGCTCTTTGAGATTGAACAGAATTGTCTGTCTGGCTCAACTGCAATTCTGGTATCTGCAGTCTACAGATTTGGGAGAATTTTCATGGTTTGGGATTGGAATTGTTTTTTTTCCATAAATTGTGTCTCTTCTGTCTTCCATTTCTTTATGTTTCATTAGCTAGTCTGCTATTTGATAAATAATTGCACCAGTGTGCAATTTTTTCCATAAATGGTGTCTCTTCTGTCTTCCATTTCTTTATGTTTCATTAGCTAGTCTGCTATTTGATAAGTAATTGCACCAGTGTTTGCACCTGGCAGCTCTTTATCTTGAATCACCAAAGACACCTGATGGTTTATAGGTGTGTTTTGTCATCTATTACTTGCTTGGGTTTTATTCATCAAGTGCCTCCAGTAGCAGACTTCAGAGCTGGGAGACAAACTTCTACTAAGGTGCCCTAATACTTGCCTTAGGGAAAAAGAAAAAAAAAGTCTGAGCTCCTTAAGAGGTTTTGGGGGTTTTGTCAGGTGTTGTTTTTTTATAGATATAGACACACACGCATACACACATAAATTCATACCAGCTTCCCCATTTCTGCAGCTGTTTCTTAACAGTCTGCTGATGAAAATAGTATTTCTGTGGTCTGGTGTCTGAGAAAAAGACTAGAAGTGAGGCAGATAATTCTTCAAAGGAACTCCTGTGTGTTTGTCTGGGTGAGAAAAAAATTGGTTTTGTTTCTGGTTTTTTTGGCCCTGCTTCTTATATTGAAACACTAGCTTTCCCCCATGCTCCAGACTTGTTTTGCTTTGCTTTTAAGGGAGAAAGAGTTTAGGAGAGAAATAAGTAGCTGAAGAGTTCCTGTAATTAATATAAAGTGCAGGAAACAAGTGTGCCAGATTAGTTGAAAAGCCCTGTGTTCTGTTGCTTATCTCAAGTGACATATGGTCCTGGAATACAAGGAAAGGCAGTGGATTGTGAGGCTTCTTTTTCTTTTGCTCTACAAGAAGTCAGAAGAGTGTCCATGTGTTCAGCAGGCCAGCAACATAGGAACTGAAATAACACTCCTTGAGAAGTGAGTGGGAAACTTGGAGGATTACAGAACAGCATTTCCTTGTTCTAAAATTGAGACCGTGACACTTTTCAGTGTCAGGCCATGTGAATCACAGTTATGATTACTGAAGTAAAAAAGAAAAAAAATCTGCTAGAAACAGAATACTTTATTTCTAAAACAGATACGGTTTTCTTCAGAACACACAGATGTTAAATGATTTTCAACTTGCATTTTTAGTATCAGCTGAAATAAAACAAGACTGCAGTTTTATTTTCAAGCTGCAGTGAAACAGTGAAGTTGTTCAGTTACTCTGGCCAAAGAAAAGGTAAGGGCTGTACAAAACCTAACTCTTTACTTGTACTTCAGAGGTCAGAAGCCTATAATTAGTTAGTTAGTTTATAATAACATTAATTGCACATTTTCCTGTAGACACTGCTATCATATGGTCTGACATTCAAGAGGTGTAACAGCAGTTTATCCAAAAGTTTTCCTAGTCCTGCCAAATTCTAATCACTTTGATGTAAATCTGGCAGGAGAGAGTTATGTGGGTTGCTGTGGCTTCATAGTTTTCAAAATCACCACTCTTAGTAGCTCATATTTTAGTAGAACTTTTTAGTTGTGGATAAATCAACAAGCTTTTTGGGACCCAAATTGCTGCAATTTCTGGGGTATTACCCAGTTTTCATTGAGTCTGTTATTGGTCTTTTAATGAGTGTGAAATTTAGCCTTGTACTTGATTAGGACCGTTCATATTTCTTTCAGCTCGCCATTTGCATTTAGATCTTGGTCACTGGTTGTTAGGCAGACCAGCTTTAGAAGAAATAGAAGCACTGAAAGAAAATGTAACAGTTATCATTTTAACTAATGAGGGACATGAGCTCTTTCATTAGATGCTGTCCTGTCTTCCAGAACCAACCTGCCCCAAACATTTCAGTCATGGCTTTGTCCAGAGGAACTATCGTTTCAGCTAACCTCAGCTACTGCCTAACATGCTGCCTAAGTGTCTGCCTAACATGCTGGGGCTATTTTATACAAAAGCTGGAAAAGGATAATGTTGCTAGGGAGGCAGGAAAAAGAAATGAAACCAGAGCTTCTTTTAGCTGACCGTTCAACTGAATATTGACCAGCTGTCTTCATGAGAAAGAAATAGATGGTGGTGAATAAGCTAGAGTCTAGTTTTCCAAGAAGTTCAATGATTTTCCCAAATCAATACAGCCCATCAGGCTTCAGAACAAAGGATGCCAGAGACATGACAGTGATGGAAGTAGCATGTGTTCTTTTGTGTATTAAGCACATGGGCTCATGGGGAAACAGGATTTCTTTAGTTATTGCAGTGTTTATTCTTTTAGATGCACTGGGATAAACTTCTAGATTAAGAAAATATATTACGGTAATTATTAAGTGGAATTAAAAAGTTGTCTGCTTGATAGCCTAGCTCCATGTTTCCAAGAGCTACTCCTCATTGTATAATTGCATAATTGTATTATTTTTTGAATGCAAATGGGAGTATGTAATGCAAGTCCGGGGAATAGGTTCTATAAAACAGCTATTTGTCAACTAAGGTGGTAGTTCCTACTTTCAATATTACCTTTATTTTACCAATTACTTCATAATGAAAATAAAATAAAGGGTATATAAAGTAATAAAGTATTCAAATAAGGTACCCATGAAATTTAGGTTATTATTACTTAGAACTTACTGGAAATCACACAGATATGATCTTACTCTGTTAAGCTACTGCAGAAGCTACTGTAGTTTGTAGCCCAGCTTTAGCTGCTAGCAGGGCAACATTAACTAAAATAACAAGGTTTAGCCTCTCAGCCCTACAACCTTTCAACTTGCTATGCTTTCATAAAGTACAGAATACAGAATTAACACCACAGCTAAGTGTCTCAGTGGTTTATGACTACATCAGCAGTATTTCATGATGCTTCTTTCCCTTGATGTTATCCAATCCTCTCATCTTCATTGCTGTACAGTATTTGTTCAGATAAAGTCCATTGCTCAGGATGACTAATTGCAGATCTGTGCTCCAGATGGTCTGATTACAGGATGTGGTTAAAGTGATTTTTCAAACATTCTCTGCTGCAGTAGGTCTCTTGAAAAAAGAAAGGAAGAAAAAAAAAAGGCAAAATAAAACAAAAAAGAAAGCCAACCCACGAGTCTTGCATTCTTGCATTTTCAGGCCACCTGACAATCATTACATTCTCAGGTTGGCTGATGTTGATGCCTGTTACATGTGCATCTGCATATTTAAGTTCTTGTGCCATGCTAGACAGTATGATTAAAGTAGTAAATAAACTGTACATCTCCCAGATCAGCATTTAGTGTATAAGATGTGGCTTCATTCGTGTTTACTGTTAATTTTAGATGACTTTCTGGATGGAAGCAATCAGGGAGAAATAAGCCATTTGCATTGCAAGTCTAATATAAAAATTATTCTGTGATTTTTATACCCAGATGAATTGCAGGTTTATATGTGGTGTGGGATTGATGATGATGTGGCAGATATGGTGGTTGTGAAGCAAATGAGTTGTACTGCTTTTACTAAACCAGTGGCAACAAAAAACTTAAGACAATCCTAAGAATATAGATTTTCATCTTGTGGCTTTTTGCATTTCATATATTTTAGGTATTGTTAGAAAATGATGCCAAATAGATCTGTATGGGCCCAAGAAAATGGCAGTGACAGAAGTGGAATAAAACATGTTTAACCAATGGTGGTGGTGTATTCACTGATGACAGATATGCCATGGTTTGGCTATCCCAGCCATGTCTGTATTATTTGTACTTGGCATGGAAGGGACAAAAGGCAAAACAAATTTGACTTGCAAACATATTTGTGGATTCACTACTCATAAAGATAAAAGGAATTGATTATGCTGTAGTGTTACATCAAATAACAATGTGATGCTTCTCTATACCAAGGATTGCATCTCAACATTGAAGAATTACTATGCCACAGAGATTTTTGCTGCAAGAATTTATCACATTGACCTTTTAGAGAGGTAACCTTACTAAAAAGATTCTGCAAAGTGTTGTACACTTTAAGATCTTTCTCTGGCATCAGCAAAAGTTATTTTAAAATGATACTCAGAATAGTAAAAGCAGTAGGCAGAACTGTTAATTTTGGAATTTTGACCACAGAGGAATCCACTTATGTTTAAGTGTGACTTTTGTGACTTCTAAAATGTACATGACTTTTTAAACATACCTGACTTTTGATGACTGAAAAGCAGACAAATAATTCCTAGTTTTGAAAGATCATTTAGATTCTTCAACAAATAGGAGTGTTCAGAAAGACTTTGTGCAGATATGATTTTTCTAGAATTTTACAGATACTTTTGGCCAGATTCTCTGCTAAGAGCAGAGGAGCCAGCTCCTTTTACAAAAATAAAAGCTTACCCACTCAGATAAGTGATCTGCTGAGTTCCCTGGTAAAATAATCAGTTTGCACGAAACCAGGATTTTGTAGCATTTGCTGTGATTTGAACACAATAACAGCCTATGCTGTAAAAATTGCATCAGGCTTTCCAATCTGATTAACTGAGTAGTGTCTACTTGTATTGGAATTTGAACATGTTTGTTTTCTAAAGCCAGTATTTTTAAAAGCTGGGGCCTGCATTTAAGGTAGTGATGTGATAATTTGATTTCTCACCACATGATCTCATTTTTAAAGTTTTGTGTACAAACATAAAAAATCTTGTCTTATGGTCATTTCAGAAAAAAGAGTCAAGAAAACAAAGATACTAGTATCTGTTTTAGACTAGGTACTTCAGGGTTTTTTTGTCTTTAAATGAAGGAACATCTGCAAGAGTCTGGATGTATCTGCTAAAAGTTGCAGCGCCGGAGTAGTCCATATGAGCAATACCTTTACTTGGTGCTGAAAATGATTGTGATACTTTAATGTCAAAATAGCACATCTGCATTTCTTAGCAACAAGTTTAGTTACTTAATTGCCAATATGTGATGACATATTTCATTCTATGAGATATAGTTAACAGTAAATAGCAAATTTTGGTTCTGGTCTTTGTTATGCAGTAACATAATTCCTAAAAGGAGGAAGAAGGGGTAGGGAAAGAAGAGGTGTATCATGTCTACAGAACTTATAAAAAATCATGTTTTTTTCTGTAGGTTTCTGAAGTTATTTTCTTGCATACCACTTCTGTGACATGTGACCTTTCATTCCATCATAACATTCATGTACAAGTTGTCACAGTTGTTTTGCATGTTACCTATCAGAAGTGCTTATGTAAACTGGTTTTGTGCTCCTGTAGGCAAGTGTTAGTTTGTCCTGCCTGAAATGTTTTTGCCATTAACATGGTGGTTATGATTATGATGAGTAAAGAAAAAGAGCTCATAATGGTATACATATTGTGAAGGTAGACAGTAAAATACAGAATCTTTTCTTGTTCCTAAAAGGTTGACAATATTTAATGTTAAAGGAAGAGTTTCTGTTGGTAGTGGTGGGCACCAGATGACATCCAGTATGTTCCATTGCCGTACATTAATGCTTTTGGGTACGATCCTGCCTTGGCTAATAATGGATTTTGTCAGAAAAACTGCCATAGGTGAACTGTAACATAGGTTACAGTTCTGGGTAACATTACACCATTTTGTTACATTACGACAGCATTTTATAATTCCCACACATAAAACATTCTCTTCTTACTGTGTCTACTCTTTAATGATAAAGAACAGCATGGGTAATAACTTCAGAACTTTTAATTATCATATTCTTGTTTGCTTTAATGTAGAACATACGACACTGAAGACTGCAGAAAGTGTTGCTAATTTTGGATGTACTGTAATTGTGAACAGTTACATAGTTAGTTTGCAAATGGAATGATCAACCAAATTAAACCAAGAAATTTATATCTGTATTTCAGGGAGATAAGGTTTTCTCTATTACATCCAAGTCTTGTGAACTGTTCTCTCTTAATTGGTCAAACACTTTAGAATGACACCCTTAGTTGCTCAAAGAAGCATTTGCGTGTAGTATATATTCACTGTTGTTTGATCCAGCCTCACAAGAACAGAATTAGATATTTGGCTAAGTTTCCTCCTGAATTTGAATCTTAGAGAGTCCAAATACCCTCAGGAACATTACAAGCATCTGAATTTTTTGCCTTTCTTTAGTAATGGATATTTTTAAAAGTTTAGCCTCTTGGGCTTTTTTTAAGGGGGGAATGGCTCTCTGTGTTCAGCTAGAATGAAACCTGTGGTTTCCTCAAGCTGTCTTTGCATTGTCTCTCTTGTTCAGGCAATGTTAAATTAATTATTGCTACATATGTAGCCTAATGTAATAGGATGTCTTACTACAGGGAGTTCTTGTGATTTGACACAACCCCCAAGATTTTTGGTCCTGTGTATGATATGTTCCTTCTCAAGATGGAGGAGGTACATGGGCACAGAGAGGAGCTGGGATGACCCAGAGAAGGGTCAGTGCATCTCTGAGTGCATGGCCAGTGTACTCAGAGGTGACACTGGGAGGTGAGCTGGACTGCTCCAGCACTGCCCCTGGGACAGAGCAGGCTCAGCAGAGGTTGTTGGTTTGAGCTTGAACACTGTGCCAGGACAAACAGTGATTTAGAAGAATAATCCTTTCTTGTTGCATGTCTCCTTGGATCAGTCCTACCTTCTGTGTTACTTATATTCTCCTCACTCATTTCTGTGATAATCTTAGAAGAGTAAATGAGTTACCTTCCCTGCTGGTTCTGAGGAATCTTACTTGTGGCTAAACAATGTGCTGTCCATTCAGGAAAAGAGATGTATTCCTTGCCACAACTCCTCTAACACAGCATGGAGATGAATGTTCTCTCCTACTTGCACAGGGCCTTTGCTAAGCCTAACAAATTTAATGACATGCTGTACATAGCAGACTTTAAAGGAGGAACTTATTTGTGTTTGCTTTTGAAACACTGACTTTTTTACACTTGAAGGTCATTTAAATGTCTTTTTAGAATTACTGAAATATGTATTGATTTCAGGGGCTTTTATTATTTTCACTATTCTATGCCTTCTACCTTGCCCTCTTTTCTGTCAATAGGTGACAAACTATTGCTAGGTCTAGTATATAAATAAATGACGAAAGTGCACATAGAGATAGGCAAGATGCAAATATCATGGAAGATGAAGATGTAGGTCAGAATAAACCTTCATTAACACAACCCCCAAAAAACCCCAACCAACCAACCAACCAAACTGAAAAAAACCCCCCAAAAACTAAACCAAAACCAAAACAAAAAAAACCCACACCAAAAACTCCTCACAAAGATAACAACTACTTTTTCAGAAAAGGATAAATATGAACTAGCTGGGGAAAAATAAATGACAAAGATATTTCTTCAGTAATACTCTGTGGGATGTCAGAGAGCTCTCTTTGTTTGGTCCTTTTGGGAAACTGGACAAATGCTGGTACGTAGACTGAAGGGATCAAGTGTGCTGCTTGCAGATAGATGGGCTGCATGCCATAATACAATTTACCAGTGGAAAATACTCATGATTTTCACTTGGAACCTTACGGAGTCACAAATGACAAGCTGTTAAAGTAGAAGAAAAGCTGCCAGAGAAACACCTTTACAATCTCTTTTGTCTAGGGTGTGAATGGCAAGTGGAAACATAGCTTGGAGTTGCTTATTGTAAGAAATCCCATTTCCACCGACAGATGGACACTCTTGGATGTACTGGGTTGTTCTCCTCTTCCTCCTTGTCCTCCTCCTCGCTGGACCGCAGCACCCCCCCAGCTGCCTCCATGCCTAAGCAACAATGTAAAGCAGCCTTGGTGTGTTTGCAGGCTGCCTAGTTTGTTTAGGTTGTAAAAATACAGCATGGCATTTTAACTCTGATCACAGAATCAGTTAGGTTGGGAAGAACGTCTGAGATAATCAGGTCCAACCTATGACTCAACAGCACCCTGTCAAGTAGACCATGGGACTAAGTGCTACATCAAGTACTTCTTTAAACCTTCACCATGATCCTTCTGTGTACTGAAAGCCTGACTCTGACACTGTCTGGAATTACAGTTTGTCTTTCATGCTTCAAACCAGTTCAGCCCAGTGTACAAAATTCCAGTTGCCTAATGCAATGAAAAACCATATGGGGGATAAATTTCAAATCTGTTACAGAGAATTTTCAAGGAAATCTCTTCTTCCCTGGTACCTCTGCTAACAACATTTAAAATACTTCCCTGCTGCTAAAGGACCCCTGAGCAAATAAGCTGTCGCGTGCCTGTTAACTTCATCTCAGTGCAGTAGAGAAGGATGGTTTTAGTGCAAAATTAGAAATTGGTCTGGTAAGACAATGCAAAAGGATGGGCTGGAAACATTCTGGCAGAATGCCAGAATCATATCTGTTACAGAGACATTGCAGATAGAATAAAGGAAGTGTAGAGGAAAAACAAAGCTGTCAGCTGTGAGTTGGTGTCTTTACACACATCTCATAAATTGGGAGCATTTTGTATTGCGCCTTTCTTTGTTAGATAAAATGTATTTCTTATTTCAGTGTGTGTTGTAATGAGATGTCTGGTTCAATAATATAACCTTCTGTTTATCTGTGGCAGTTAATGAATTAAAGGGGTCATTATTCTGGCTAGTCCATAAACATGATGATAAATTATGTGAAGAAGCGTTTGAGGGCAACTTGAAAACATTTGAATGACATCTCCCACATTTCTTTTCTTGTTACTTACAATAACCTCATCATTCACAAATTTTACAGGGATAATTCAAATAAAGCAAAATTAGAATTCTGCTTTAGGCAGGCAAATTTGCATTTAATAAAAGTCATAAGTGGAAAAGCAATTAAGTAGGTTTTTTAAAGGATCTCTCTTCCTATATAAATATATATTGCAATTGCTCCTACCTTCACTGCTTTATGGTTGGAGTTTCATGTCTAGTCCCTTGCTTTCCACAGAAGCAAAAGCAAAGCAAATAATACATTTTTCCAGCAATATCTGCTGAACAAAACTTAAAATGCATATGTGTGTGTTTGTGTGTTCAGATATGAGTAATTTCAAGTAAATAGAAGTATTGTTGTCATATTGTTCAAAGTGAAGCAGATTATTTTTCTTAGGCACCTTCTGATTTAAACACTGTAACTGGTGCTTAGTTTATGCTGGCTGGCTGCCAAGTGAAAGCAATTATGTGCAATAATAGCAAAATTAAGAGGTGAGCGTTGCTGTTTTACAGCAGGACATGGCAAAACCCATTTCCTTCTGTCAGCTGTACCTTGATTATGCACGCACAGTCACACAGGCAGACTGCCTTACACACACACACACACACACACACACACACACACGTGTGTGCACACGTTCTTCTTGTCCGTCATTTGCTGTCTTTCCTGTGGGTTTTAACTTGGGGTCACTGAAACCAGAAAAGAGGAAGAATATCAATCAGAGTGTTTGAAAGCAAATGAGAGAAAACGTCTCACTTTGTGGGGGAAGGACAGAAAAAAAAAAAGAAGCCTATCCCAGTTATTGTTCTAACTTTATTTTAGATAATGCTTTATTTTTTGCTTTCTGACAGGTGTCCTGGTAGTAAATGTTACATGGAGGAACAAGACTTACGTGGGAACACTGTTGGACTGCACAAAACATGACTGGGCCCCTCCTAGGTAGGCAAACATTCTGAGTCTGTTTTTTCTCTGCTGTATTTTAACCATTAATCTCAGGCAAGAGACTGTACAGAGATTAATAAAGCACAACTGGTTATGATTGAAAGCATACACCAGTGAAATGAGTAGTTCTCTCTTCCAGAGTGAAACGTCGGTTGGAAGCTCTTCTTTATTTTACTTTTGTGTTTTTAAGAGGGAAGGGGAAATACATGAGATTCAGTCAGAGAGCAGTTAATTTCAAAATGCATTTCTGTAAATTAGCAAAATGTTTTGCTCCACTGTTCTAAGTGGTATGTCCTTATGTTTGCCCTTTTTTAATGATTTTGCCTTTGATAGTGTAACATTCTCATTTGTCAGGACACCTTTCCTTTAACATGTGTGAAGGTTCTCTTATGGGACATGGTGGTGGTTTTTGTTTTATCAGTTCATGGCTCCTGCTGATGATACCTGTTGTTTGTACAGGTTTTGTGAGTCGCCAACAAGTGACCTGGAAATGCGCGGAGGACGGGGCAGGGGAAAGCGGGCAAGGTCCGCCGCAGCTGCAGCTGTGCCTGGGAATGATGCGAGTTTTGCAGAGTCCAGAGGACTTCAGAGTAAAAATCGAGGTGGTGCCAATGGGAAGGGTAGGAGGGGTAGCCTTAACTCAAGTGGGCGCAGAACACCCCCTAACTGCGCCATGGATGAAGTCAAAGCCAGCCCCTCATCCACAAACAAGAGGAAAACTAAGCCTCCCATGGAGCTGGATTTGAACTCCAGTTCAGAAGACAGTAAGTCTGGAAAACGCATTCGTACTAACTCTAGAAGCACTCCCACCACCCCACAGGGGAAAACTGAGACTACTTTTTTGGACCAAGGCTGCTCTTCCCCAGTGCTGATTGACTGTCCTCACCCCAACTGCAACAAGAAGTACAAGCACATTAATGGATTACGTTACCATCAGGCTCATGCACACTTGGACCCAGAAAACAAGCTGGAGTTTGAGCCTGACAGTGAAGACAAAGTTTCAGACTGTGAGGAAGCACTGAGTAATGTGGCACTTGAATGCAGTGAGCAAAGCACAAATTTGCCAGGCTTTGATCCACTAAAAGCACCAACATCTCCTTCCTCCATTGCTACCCCTGGGACTCCCAAGGGAAAGAGGGAAATGACCAGCAATGGCCCTGGTTCAGTTATCAGTTCCAAAACTGGCAAGAATTCTGGCAAAAAGAAGGGTCTGAACAGTGAATTGAACAGCCTTCCAGTAATTTCTAACATGGCAGCCACACTGGATAATTGCTCGGTAGCAGATGGCAATTTGCAAACTGAAATGCCAAAATTGGAGGCTGAAGGGTTAATTGACAAGAAGAGTTTGGGTGATAAAGGCAAGAAATCGAACAATTGCAAAATGGATAAAAACCTTTCCAAGCTGAAAACAGCCAGGCCCATTGCCCCAGCGCCAGCACCAACTCCTCCCCAGTTAATAGCTATACCTACTACAGCCTTTACAACCACCACTAAAGGGACAATACCGGGACTGCCCTCTCTAACAACTACTATTGTTCAGGCTACACCAAAGAGCCCTCCACTGAAACCCATTCAACCAAAGCCCACAATTATGGGAGAGCCAAGCACTGTAAACCCAGCTCTCACATCACTCAAAGACAAAAAGAAAAAGGAGAAGCGAAAGCTGAAGGACAAAGAAAGCAAAGAGACGGGCAGCCCCAAGATGGATTCTAAGCTGGGGAAGCTGGAGGATTCAAAAGGGTCTGGAAAAGACTTATCTGGACATTTTTTAAAGGACCATCTCAACAAGAATGAAGTGCTAGCTAATGGACTGTCAGAGTCTCAAGAGAGCAGGATGGCAAGTATTAAGGCTGAAGCTGATAAAGTTTACACATTCACAGACAATGCGCCCAGCCCTTCCATAGGGAGTGCCTCCAGGATGGAATGCAGCACTTTGGTGAATGGACAATCTGCCATGGCCCCACTTCACGTGTTGACACAGAATGGTGCAGACAGCACAGCCGCTAAAACCAACAGCCCTGCTTACTCAGATATTTCTGATGCAGCTGATGATGGTGGCTCTGACAGCAGGTCAGAGGGCATGAGGTCAAAGGCCAGCTCTCCATCAGATATTATTTCTAATAAAGATGGTGTTGTAAAAGGGCATTCTTCAACCACAGCACAATCAGCTCAAGCAAAAGAGTCTCATTCTCCCTATTACCATGGCTACGATCCTTATTATTCCCCAAGTTACTTGCACTCTGGACAGGTCAGTGCCCCAGCAGCTGGGAACAGCAGTACCCCACAGGGGCTGAAGATTAAAAAAGAGGCTGAGGAAGAGTCTGAAAAGAAAGACAAGGCAGAATTGTCAGATGCCAAGAAAAGTGAAAGCACTTCCTCTAATTTGCAGCCACAACACCAGTCCGTAATAACTCAAAGACATCCTGCACTTGCTCAGTCACTTTATTATGGACAGTATGCCTATGGGCTCTATATGGACCAAAAGTCCTTGATGGCCTCCAACCCTGCTTACAGGCAGCAGTATGAAAAATACTATGAGGACCAGAGACTAGCAGAACAGAAAATGGCACAAAGTGGAAGGGACTGTGAAAGGAAGAATGACCCCTCCTTGAAGGAGATTGGGAAAGATGACAACAAGCAGAAGAATATTCCATCTGCCACTATTTCAAAGGCCCCTTCAACTCCGGAGTCCATCAAAAATAACACTAAAATAGGATCATCAGTTCCTAACAAAGGTGAGGAGACAAGCAAACCACAGATCCTTTCCAATCACCAGCAGCAGCTTCAGTCTGACACTTTCAAAGCCAAACAAATGGAAAACCACCAGCTTATAAAGGAGGCGGTGGAGATGAAATCAGTTATGGACTCAATGAAGCAGACAGGAGTAGATCCAACCACAAGATTTAAACAGGTGAGATCACAGGAAATGGAACAAATGTGTCTTGGTTTTTAAGTCATGTGAGATTTTTTTTTCTGATTCTGCTGCATTCTTCCACCCCTGCAGCCAAACAAGCTCCACCATCGTTTTTTCATGCTGGATGGTGGTGTAGCCTGTGAATAGACCAAAAAACCTTCCAGTTGAGCTGTTTGAAAGGAACAAAAAAATAAATTAAAACGTCTAGTAAGGTGGCGACAGAGCACAAGTTTAAGACCCGAACAGACTATTTTAAATTATATGCACGAATAAAATAGAATTAGATTTCTCTTTTAGATGTAAATTCTAAACAGTTTACTTCATTCAGAAATGAGATATTTCAAGCAAAATAAGCAGCTTTCATTGTGAGACGACTTAAAGAAGATTTGAAACATGGTTTGAAGTGTTTCTTTTTTTTGTTAAATGACAGTTGGCATTTACTAAAGATGGGTGAGCAGGTTCTTTGAAGAGTTAGCTTAAAGCACAGCTCTTTATCTTAACCCAAGGTGACCTTTCTGAAGCAGTTAAGTTCCCCTTCTCTCCTCAACTAACCTCAAGCCCCTACAGGCCTACACAATGGATGAAATCCTCTCTCCATTGAAGTCAGTGATAGTTTTGCCATTGACTTCAGTGGAACCTGAATTTTATCCAGTGGCTTCATGCTGACCCTCGTAGATGTCACATTGCCTTCATTTGAGGCAATGCAACTTTCCTGTGCTCTGAACTGGAG
Source organism: Anthoscopus minutus (assembly GCA_013399455.1). Taxonomy (NCBI): domain Eukaryota; kingdom Metazoa; phylum Chordata; class Aves; order Passeriformes; family Paridae; genus Anthoscopus; species Anthoscopus minutus. The sequence continues at coordinate 27,863 of VWYI01027236.1, forward strand.
CCTCAAGGCTTGATGCTTTCATGTTCTGGTATATGGTACGTCCCAGACTTCACCCTTACAGGCTGTCTTTCAAGGTACAGTGGGATCAGGGGAGTGAGAGTAGAGAGCTCTAAAGGAAGTGGGATGGTACAGCCCTAAGTAGGAGAAGATTTCTGTTGATTTGAGTGAGTATTTGAACCAGACTGTCCAAGCATTTAGTTACGTGCTTATATTTCTGTGGCGTGTGCCCTAAATGTCTGTCAGTGGGAGAAAATGTTGACAATTAGCTCTTGCATATCCTTTATTAGAAAAAGAGGTCTTCCTGTTACTTGTCCATAAGTTGTAAAGGACGCCCCTATCTAGTTCTGTAACATGTCTATAAACTCGTCTGTGTAATATATTATGTAAAAAAGTATTTACAGTGCCCAGTACATGCTGACCCTCATAGAGCATGCTCTTTAAACCATATGATCCTGATCCAATTAATACTTGCCCATCTGTAACTTTACAAACTTAAAATAAGATTGTCAGCTGGAAAAGTCTGCTTTAATGTTTGACTTCAACTGATGTTTGTAGCACTGGAGGCAGCGTTAGAATCTCGCCATGTGCCTTGTTCCAGGTATTCTAAGTGCTCTGGCATATCATTAGCCAGGTCTAATTTTGTGGTTCACAGATACTTTTTGCTCTCTAGTGGGAAAAATCTTTCTGTGGGCTTTAATTAAAATGTTTTATGAATAACATGGTCTCAGAACTTCATTACATTGCATATGTATTTCATGATTAAACTAGTTAAAGGCATAAAGAAGGATATAAGATGAAGCAATTGAATTAAATTTTGGTAATAGACTCCTGCTTCTTCATGTGAATATTGGTTTGACTTTGAGCTCGAGGCACTCTGTGGCAAGCAAACCTCTCCTCTATGTAATGGGGATATTGTATTAAAACGGCTATTAAAAATACATTAACTGAAATGTGGGAAATATCAATAACAAACTTAGTTCTACATCTAAGTTCAGAACAATTTTTTTCTCTCTGTATTAGGATCCAGATTCCCGAACATGGCATCATTATGTCTATCAGCCCAAATACCTTGATCAGCAAAAATCAGAAGAACTTGATCGTGAGAAAAAGTTAAAAGAAGACAGCCCTAGAAAAACACCTAACAAGGAAAGTTCCCTGCCTAATCTTCCTGTCTCATTAGCGAGCATTAAAGAGGAGCCTAAAGAGGTCAAGCGTTCTGATTCTCAGTCAGTGGATGAGAGCAAGATAAAAAATGATGATCAAAAGACTCCTGTAAATTGGAAGGACTCTCGGGGTGCTAGAGTAGCAGTTTCCTCACCAATGAGCCAGCATCAGTCATACATCCAGTACTTGCATGCTTATCCGTACCCGCAGATGTACGATCCCAACCATCCAGCCTATCGCGCAGTCTCTCCAGTCCTAATGCACAGCTATCCTGGTATGTATTCCCAAATCTGCCTTGCATGCTAGCTAACCTTTGCATCCTCAGCTTCAGTGAAGACTGCCTCTTAATATTGCTGTTAGTAGACAGGCTAAATTAGAACCTTCATGGGTGACGTTGTGTTGCTTGTGCTTTCACTGGGGAAAGTTTTGTAGATGAAACTGATTTAATACAAGATGTTCCTTTTATGAACTCTCAAGTTTCTCAACACTTGACAGTCTGCTGTTGCTGTTAGACTGACAGATACTTTATTGCCTATAAAAATATTCTAAGCACTTACTGTCAGAACCATTATAGTTACTATTCCTTTTACTTAAAGAGGACTCATAAATGTCTGAAATGGCTATCAACTCAACACTCTTTATAACCTCCATTCATCAGGGTAAACTAGGTGATGACATTGAAGAGTAGTGGTGCCATTTGCTAGTCATGTGATCTACTTCATATAATTCTCAGTTCTGACATTGTCTTCTCCTACCTTGATATAGTCAAAATGTAAAAACAGTAACTTGATGTGTTATTTATTGTTTACCCGCAGGGGCCTATCTCTCTCCAGGATTTCATTATCCAGTTTATGGGAAGATGTCAGGGAGAGAAGAGGCAGAGAAGGTCAATACCAGCCCGAGCATCAATGCAAAATCAACCACTGAGTCCAAAGCACTGGATTTGCTCCAGCAGCATGCCAGCCAGTACCGCAGCAAGTCACCTGTTGTAAGGCTTCATCTGTTCTTACTGAAGAGTATCACATACAGGAAGGGGTAGAGGAGGAATATAATTGTGGGAAGCAAACAGTCTGGCATCAAGCTATGAGTGCATGATTCTTCTTTATAGTGATGTCTTGAGCCTTTGGGTTTTCTGTGTAGCTTTTTGTTCAGGATTACTAGGATCTTTTCACAGGCTAATGAAGACACAACAATCATACTCCAAATGGGGACTCAAGGACTTTTTTTTCAAATTTCAGGCTCAAAGTATAAACAATGTGGAAAAAGGAGGGCGGGCAAGTGGGACTCCTGTATGCAAATGGACCCACACATATAAAATGTGTGATCTCGGGACTGGGCCTCCTTTGTCTCCCTCTTGGAGCCATCCAGGCAGAGCCCGACTGTAGCACTTGGCCTGCCCTTGTGTGGCCTTTGAAGGCCTCAGTAAATATCCTTTTCCTCTTAACTCTCTCTAGCCTCCTGCAGCTCTTCCAGCATCAATAGTAGTCTTACAATAAAAGCAATTTATAGTCAGAATGCTTCTGTGGCGTAAACTGGAAGTAACACACTTGATGCATTTCTGTGCTGAGGTTTCCTGTCTTGAATGGACTTTGCAGTTAAACTGGAACCTCCTTTTATTTTTGGAAACATAATGAAAAGAGAAGTTGGGCTATGGGATGTGATAATATACCGTCCTTGTATTTGCCAAGCACCTACATCTTCCAAGTAGCTGATTACCAGTCTCCATTTCTGAAGACTTACAAAGATTTACAAAGTTGAAACAAATACTTTTGTTTCACTTTCAGATAAGTTGTTGCTGGTTTTAATTGTGAGCATGTCACTGACTCTCATTCTATTTTCTAAAAGATTCTTCTGCTATTCTGTCAGACTTGATCCTTGATCAGAGAGCTTTAGAAGGTTGAGCACCTAGGTTGTTCAGGCATTGATGAGCCAGCTGATCTTCAGGGAGCCCAAAACTAGAAGTCACTGTTCAAGATGCAGTGTGTTGCTTCAAAATCTTCATGACTCTTTTGGGAAACCTTCCATTAATCAAAAAGATCAGTTTTCGATTAGAATCAGGTGCAAATATTCCAGTAGAGATACTTCTTCAGAAACGGTGGCTTAATCATTTGTATTCAAAAGTTTTTGGACAGGTAGTAGCACATGCTTTTGTTGTGATTTCATCCCTTTAAAAATTCTCACATCAGTTTTATTTCTCTTACTAGCCTGTGGAGAAATCACCAGCTGAGCGTGAACGGGAAGCAGAAAGAGAACGAGACCGCCATTCTCCTTTTAGCCAGCGGCATCTCCATACACACCACCATACACATGTTGGAATGGGCTACCCCCTTATACCTGGACAGTATGACCCATTTCAAGGTGAGCAGAAAATTGTCAATGGATGGGATTAGCTTGCTTCCTGGAATTGTTGCCTTGACACTGGAAATTGTGCCTACATGAAGCATTTTGAATAGAGATTCCCACTGTTAGAACAGAAGTGCTTTATATTTAGGAAGAAGGCCTGAAAATTTGCAGCATGTATTAGCAATAAGTTAGTAGCTTCATGCCTTAGAAATAACAAGTTTTATTTCCAAATCTGGGTGTCGGTGCATTATTAAAGATGTACCAGTTAGGCTGTCATCCACATGAATGTTTTGATTCCTCCTGCAAACTGACATTAACTGGCTGAAAGGCAGTAAAATATCCAAACCAAACAACCTCCTTTTTGTATAATTAGGGTTGTGTAAGCAGTGGAGGAAGTGTAGCAAAGACAAAAGCTTTTTATACTGAACATATTTTATGTACAAGGCATTGCAGTCACAAGGGTTTGTGCTTGTTGTAATCTGACTGTTTGAAAGAGGACTCTTTGTATTTTGGCAAATGCCATGTGCAAAGTTGAAGTCAGGGAAAAAGCAGCACAGTGAGATACAATTTATTCTCCCTAGGCTTTATACCAGTCTTTGAATGTTTCTTCTCTAACTGCAGACTCTAGCTGAATTAAAAGGAGGCTTCCTCCTATGCAGCAAAGTATGTGCTACCACAATTGATGGCTAAATGACATTTCTTCTTTATGTTGACTTGGTGCTTCAGCACTTATTTTTCCTGTGTAAAAGTCTTGACATTTCTCAGTGTGATTCAGTGATTCCGTGTGCCTTTTGGGGTGCATTATGCTTATTAAATAGCAAAACTGTAAATATGGTAAGTTATTATGAAAATATTGTATCCTGAGCAGCTGGTATGTCATTTCTTTAATTCGCTGTGACTTCTGATTCTTCTTGTTTCCTGGTACCTATTACTTCTGAACTTCTTATTCATGAACTCTCACACAAACCACTTAGCATCATGCAGCGCAGTATTTAGAAAGGAATGCAGTAAGTAGAAATGCTGTACTTTCTTGCAGAATATCTATCAAATTCCGTTTATTACAGAAAGGTATATTGATCATACTGGGCAGGCTGTCTTAACAATGTTGCCTGCAATATTTGTCATTTATATAGTGTTAACCCCCTCTCATATTTTCTGGTTGTTTGCCTTAGTGATCCATTAAAACCAGAAATACATCAAAATTCCTTTGTTTGTTCTTTCTCTCAGGATTGACCTCTGCTGCCCTTGTTGCCACTCAGCAGGTGGCTGCACAGGCATCTGCGTCTGGTATGTTTCCTGCACAAAGAAGGTAAATAGCCAATAAATTATATATTGTAACATAGAGAGGAGAAAGCAAACCACAGACTTTTTTAGCCTGATGGTGTGCATTTCCTTGTATGATACCATTTTTAAGGTTGAGGAAAAACTTGGTACTTTGGGTTAATTGCAGTTTTGTTCTCCTTAGAATGACATTTTGTCCTTAATTCTGTTCTTTACTTGTAACATAGGTCATTAAGAAAGAACAAGTAGGCTGTCTTCTGAGATTTTCCATAAAGATTGGTACGAAGATAAAAAAGGAGATTATGAAATATAGTTTAAGATCCAAATTTTTAATACAATGAGTTTAAAATTAATGTTCACTTGGCTCTGGTGTGTGACCAGAACAACTTAGGATTTATCTGTTCTGCAAGTCTAACATGGGAGCCCGTTAGAGATGGCTTTGTATTTAAGCTGCACTCCCCTGTCATACATTATTTGCTGGAAGGCCTGTCAGTTATTTACTATTTGTCAAGAGGAAAACTTCTGTGTTATGATGATCCCATATCAAGTGAAAATTCCAAAGCATCTTTGGAAGCTTTTCCATCCAAAGGTTTTGTACATTGCTGGCATGTTAGGATGGGGAGTTTAATGTGTTCAATAGAACCATGAAGTTACATGTTATGAGTGTCTGTCTTAAAGCTGGTGTTGAAACAAGTGACCATCAGCTAGAATTGTTTGAGGCAGAGAGGTTTGTAACCCTGGAAGAGCTGGTGGATGATAGGGTATCAGAACCCAGAAGAAAAATCCTGGCTCAGGTTTCTTCTTTAGGATGTTGTTCCTGGCAGGGGAGGGGTGAGGATAGGGCTTGCTATCTTTTCTTCTTTGGTTTGAGAATACTTGTACAGATTTCATTTCATGACGTATTTAAGGTGCAGGAGAAAAAATGTGAGGAAAGGATGCTGCTTACTAAAATCTTCTTCTTTCTCTTTTCAGAGAATGATGAATTTGGGGATGAACATTGTCATGTGACTGGATCACATGAGGAAGCGCTTTATTACAGACATCAGTTCCATGNTATATATATATACATATATATATAAAAATATATATATATTCTTTACTTTTTTTGTATCAGTACCAAGGCTCGCACACAGGGTCTGCTGCTAAGTTGCGAACCACACACTAAATGGAGATATGTATTTGTCATGTTTAGAAGGCGTTAACTGCAAAAGGCTGTTTGTTTCTTTTCTCTTTCTCTTCTTCCTTTTCTTTTTCTTTCTTTTTTCCTTTCCAATTGTAAATAAATAATGTTATGTATCAGTGTGCCTGAACCTTGCATACCCTTCTGGTATTTCCCACAAGCTCTCAGAGAGGCTAACTGTGATGACACTTTGGTACAATGTAGATGTCTATTTGGTGGTTCTTATTAAGATGCATCAGTGTAAAATGTTACTGTATTCACTGTTTCATTGTAATTGTGTATTGTGAAAAATATACCTTTGGAAGGCATGGGGATTCTAGTACCACAAAAACTGTGTTGTATATAATGTATAGATTTTAAATGGAGATAATGAGCATCTGTGAATAATGAAATGTCTTTTTTGATAATCTTGAATGGCAGATAACCTAATAGCCTGCATATGAGAAGACATCTGTGATTGTTCTATTACTTGAATAGTCCTGCAGTCTTTTTTTTTAATGTTTACAATTACCCAGATTTAGAGGAGAGACTTTAATGCCATTACCTGTTTACTTGTTTTATGCTGTAACCTAGTTTATTTTATGTAAAACCTATATCAAATGCTTTCATTTTTTTACTTGCCTTAAATAATTTGGCAATCAGAATAATGAAAAAACTTCGGTTTCTTTTATTTTTTTTTTTTTTTTAAATTTCTGGGTGTTCTTGAGCCACTTTGAAAGATGTGTCATAGCTGTAGACAGCACAGGGTGCAGCAATGGCACAGCTCCTAGTTGTGCTCCTGCTGGGCCTGTGCCATTGTCCTCTCCCAGCAGGCAGTGCAGGGGCCAAGCCAGATGGCAGATGGACCTCTTTCTGTTGACCCTGATAGGCTCAAAAAAAAAGGCCCATGGTAACACTTTGGACGGTATTAGTGGAACTGAAGTCTCTAATACCTGTTTTAGAGCAGCTTTGTATGCTATAAATTATAGGCAAATTTTTTTCCTATTATATCTGTATTGCCCTTCCCCCCAAAAATGAATAGATGCCTAAAAACAGAGGACCTGTCAGTTAAAAAAAAAATCAATTCCTTTGCTGTGTCTAACCTGCATTACCACAAGATAAATATTTTATATGGCTATACCACGTGTTTTGTTACAATGCAGTTAACACAGTACACAGTAACGTGAAATCGCTAATCATGACATGAAAAAAACTCAGATTTACTGGTCAGGTTTTTGAGGCTTTAACTTTTTTCCTGTTCTGTGTATACCGGTTGCATTGATTGTCAAAACTGGTTTTTAAAGTTTTACTGGTTTTTTTTGTTTTGTGTTTGTTGGGGGATTTTTTGACAGGGTGAAACACTGCAAGTTAAAGGTTGTTCTTGAAGTTGGTTCAGTTTCTTCTACCTTGTGAATACTTAATACAGAAGGATGAATTAAAGATTCCCAACAGACAAGCACACTTGGACTTCTATATTACTATGATGAATCTGCCATTAATATTGCTATAATTGTTTTATTTTTATAGGCATAAAATCAGTTTCCTTAGTGAATAGTTATAAGGTTTATTGATTTTTACTACATCATTTACATCATTCATCTGTGGCTTACTATTATTGTCTTGTTCTGAATACATTCAGAAGTCTCACAGTGGTGACATACTACAAGTTAGCCTCATAAAAAAATGGGAAGGAAGGGGTGTTTTCTTTGAAAAAGGGGATATTGTGAATGCAGGGCTCTTGAAATAATAAATGCCTTATTACTTCTATAGTAAAGGCTCAGATGACTTTTGTGTTGAAGCGTACCATTGACTTCTGGTTTTTTCCACCCTAACCTTTAATGCTACCACTGCAAAACATAAATTCACACTGTTGGTGATTTTGGTACAGTGTGGTTTGAGTGTCATAAGCAACTGGAATTAATTACTCTCATTGATACAGAGTAAGCAACAGTTAAAATTACAATTAATATTATAGTTTTATTGTATCCTTAAAGTCTGTAAGAGTGGCTGACATCTATTGCCATTTATTGTCTTCCTTCACTTATTATGTCTTCCATCTAGCTTCATTGCCTTCTTTTTGGTTTGACCCTGATCATATTGACCTCCCTAAAGGCTGTGCCACAGTGAGTGTCCCTCTCTGGGACTTCCCAAAGCCAGGGGGTATCCACCCACATGTCTGAGCACTGATGTGCAGCTGCCAGGGTCATCTCACTACTGTGAGCATCCAGAGGAAGAGCAAACTGAAGCAATAATGGAAGGAAGACAATTTATACACCTGGGAACTAAGAGCTGCAGAGGCTGGTCACTGAAAAGGGGCAGCAGAAGCATCATGATACAGATACATTTGCATTGTTTTCCATGGGAGATGGCATTATACTTTTTGCCACCTCTAGCTGACCTCTACCACCCTGTCCTTTCAGCAGCAGCTAACAGTGACCTTGCATCTGTCTTTCATCCAGATCTTGCTGGATGTCTTGCAAAGGTGAAGCAGGGCTTATGCAGTACACTCATTTGAGTTTCTAAGTCTGTCCATGTAAATGCACCTAAAGAAATGAAAGGTCTGTCTGTGCAACCCCATCACAGACTCAAAAAAACCGGCCGGGGAGCTACTGCCTGTTATACTTACAGTGGGAAAAATACGGATGTGAACAGCAGAGGGTGGGATGCTTTTTGAGCTAACGTGTAGCTCTAGGTGCTGAAACAAGATGGGTGTAACCAACTGAGCTGGCTGGCTAGCCACGAGCTGGTGATAATAGGGCCTAAGAGAAACAACTTCAGCTTTGTAATTTTAGAATTCCCTGGTGGCCTTGGGGAACACCTGAGAAGTCACAGAGCTAATTCTCTGCCATGAGTCCTTGCTTCTGATAGGTGCACCAGTTGTGCTTAACCGTTTGGTCTTGAGTCACACTTGTCATTCTGCTGTAAGAGCAAGGACCCCCAAGGACATGAATCTAGAGAATCCCTGAATCCACCCTAAAACAGATACGAGGGATTGTTGATAGCATAAAAATTGGCATAAACAAAGGACTTTACAGTGCCCTTTTACAGCTCTTCACCTTGGCTCTTTTCAGAGAACCAGTAAGAGTCAGGCAGAGAGTCATATTTTATATGTCATATTTCATTCCTGGCGAAAGTCTTGTCATTGTCACAACTAACAAAAGTACAGTCCTTATGTTTCTGTCTTAGAATCTTACTCTTCTGTCTGCTTGCTGCACTCCTCTTTTCTCCTCTCCCCTCCCTGTGCCACTTGCCAGCTTAAAGAGCCCTCTTATATCCGATACCTTGAAAACTCTATTTGCACATCTAAAAGCTTTTTGCATACATTTGCAAGCTTGACCCTTGATTAGTTCTCTCTCTTCCCTTTTATCACAATTTGTTGACATGCCTTTGTCTTAGACTGTGTTAATGTATCCTGCCTCTCTTTAGCCTGCAGTGTTTGGGACAGAGAACATGTTTCACTTCATATTCATATAGCAGGGTTCATATTTATAGCTACCTTTTAATAACAATCCCTTGTAGATGGTAGCACAAGATGCCATGAGCAGCTAGGGCAGACCACTGTTAACAAGGAGCTTAAGGTAACCGACAAAAAACATTACAGTTTTCAAAGGTATTTTGAAACCATCCAATGACTCAAAATTTTGAATGATACAAAGCCCACCTAGGAAGTCTGAGCCTTTATCTCCCTGCATCAGAGGGAACTGGAGACATACAGTCATTACTTAATGTGCCAGCTTTGTTCTGTTTTAGAAAGAAAGCTCTGATTTCACTTTTAGCACTTTATGAACTAAACACAATCTAGCGTTACTGTGAACTACAGTTCTCCCTCGGGAAGTTTTTTCTAGGTCAGTATTTTCTAAGTTCTCTTTTCTTCCATTCTTTTTTTTTTCTTTTCTTTTGGAGGTGGTCAAATCTTGCTGCTACCAAGAAATGCACAAGATTTTCATTAAGGAGAGGAGATACCAGCTGAAGTTGTGAGTGTTCCAGTGGTGGAGACATAGACACCATTAAAATTCTTGCACTGGCTGTTAGTAATTTCTGTGCAATATATAAATAGGACTTTCAGCTTAAGTTGCAACTCTGAAATTTCTCATCTGGACTGCACCATTAAAATTCTTGCACTGGCTGTTAGTAATTTCTGTGCAATATATAAATAGGACTTTCAGCTTAAGTTGCAACTCTGAAATTTCTCATCTGGACTGCACCATTAAAATTCTTGCACTGGCTGTTAGTAATTTCTGTGCAATATATAAATAGGACTTTCAGCTTAAGTTGCAACTCTGAAATTTCTCATCTGGACTGATAAATTAGCAAACTTAAAGGTTTAGCAAAGGTAATTATTAGTTGCAGCCTAGAAATATTTATCATGGAGAAAAATTAATCTCAACCTTAACACAGCAGAAAAATGTTCCACGGCTATGAAAGTAAGATTTTGTTACAAACAAATGAACTCCTGCAGACACAACTGATACATGTAGTTCAGTTCCAGAAGCTTCACAGATGTTTCAGCAGAATTCCGTGGTCATTTTGCATGGTATAATGATGTATGTTAATTAATTAGATGATATCTATCATTTGAGTTCATTGACATTAGGATAGTGCTTTCTTACTGCTTCGGGCATAATGCTACAGGACTGCCTCATTAAACAGTGTGGCAATGCTTGATGAAAAGCAGAATTAGATCAGTATGCAAAGATTCTCTGAAAGCTTGTTTAAACCCTTAATACAAGAGACTAATTTTAAAGCATCCATCTTGACAAGTCGGATCTTCTAATTGTTTCCAAGGCTCTGAGGATATTGTCAAGCCATGCTCTCCCTGCCCAGCATCCCACGGAGCTTCCTCTCCCTTCTCAGTGGCCCAGGACTCCCATTTCAGACCAGACTGTTAATCTCTGACTCGGGGGTATGGATGCCTTGGGCTGGAGCTGTACCCTAGTTGTCTTGTTCCTTTTCTGGGGTAATGGGGTGGGACCTGCCAGTCTCCAGGAACCCCCAGCCCTGATTGCACCTTTAGAATAACTAAAAATGTGCAATTTCTGCTCTTAAGGGAGTTGTGTTTAGGCTGTTTCTTACAGAATGTTATGCAGGGGAAGGGCTTCAGTAGGGCCCCTGCTAATATTTTTTTAAATAGAAAATTATAAGGTTAAAGAGGAATTTTGTCTTTTTATGTTTCAAATCAAACAGTGGAAATGAGGTGTGGAATAAAAGCCCCACACTGAAGCCCCCTGCATAGTTAACAGACACTATGAAAAACCAGTACTTTTTAAAATTTATTTTTTTAATCCTTCTTTCTTCAACAGTATAAACTTGTATTTAGGAATCCAAGTGACACTAGAAATAACTTGAGGGTTACAAGAGCATTTTTTTTCTTCTCCTTCCAGTGAGAGTGACTGAAAGGGATAATTAGCTGTAAAAGGAGCTGACTCAATACATGCACTCAAACTAGGCACCTTCTGTATACAGAACATGTTTCTCATTAATGAGCTCCCTATTCAGCAGTGGTCAGCTCTGCTGGCTGCTTCAGCAAGCTGACTGCCTTCCTTTGAAGCTCTCTGTTCTCTAGAAGAGAGTGGGAGGACCCCCATCAAGGGCTACATGGACTGCAAAAACAGCTGAAATTTCTTCTCTTCCTTTGCTTATAAAAGCCAGAGCGGGGCTTGCTTTTTATAATTTCCTTTTGTTCATACCTTTCCCCACTCTGTCACTAAGTCAGCTTAAGTATTTGCAGTGATGAGCCTCATCAAGCCACTGATTTTCAAGTAGAGCTCCGGACAGAAAAGGTCGTTAAAATGTCAATGACAACATGTTCCATGCAGTGCATTGGAACATAACAATTTAATACCCAGCTTTGCCACAAGTATCTGCAGTCCTAATTCATTATCTTCCTGATTGAAAAGAAGAGCTGATTTCCTTGAACAGAGAAATCGCCAAATCCTCAGACCCTAAATGACTTGTGGCTTTCCTGAAACCAGCTGACCACTTTCCCTTTGATATGGCAGTAGTCAACAGAATTTATTTCCCCAAATAAGGTGTAGAAGAAACTGCTAGAAGAAGAAAACACTAATAATAGCAAGACAGAATCCAGTTCTTCATGCTAGAAACATCTCTCATTAGGCCTAGGAGGGTTCTTCTGCAGCTCAGATAAGGATTTGGTCCCTTGAGGCAGAGCAAGTAATTGCTGTTGGGTATAACTCCTTCCTTCTTCCTTGAGGACATGCACATGTACTCTCTCAGATGATCATGTACTTACTCTCCCCTTTGTTACAGGGTCACATATAAATGCTATATGCATGATTTGATATAAATTTGCTTAGGGGTTTCTTTTGTATCCCACTGGCAATAAAATAGCTCTCCAATAGCAATGACTGCTCAGCTTTGGAGTTTTGTACTTCACACTAGGTCACAAGCTTTTAAAACCTGTACTATTTCTAAAAGGGTTAATGAATGTACACTAAAATGCAGTTGTGTTAAAGGAGAGCAGGATGTGTTCATCAGTGTATTGGCCTGGCAAATCATTAAATGTGCATCCAGAAAGAGGAGGGAACAATTAAATTTGGCCCTGTTATGTGGGGAGGACAGGAGGCATTGACATAATGGTGACTTGGCAGAAAACTTCTGAATCTGCTCTAAAGACTTTGTTGCTGTGCTCTGTGATGAAATACAGGGCTTTGGAGATCTGTGGGTCCAGCAAGGTCATCCAAGCAGCACAAGGAGCAGTGGTGTCACATAAGTCACTGAGCAGGAGCAGGTGAGTGCCCAGACACTGATGCTATAGACTGCAGTGAGTTCTAGTAAGAAAAGCTCCAACACTACACAGGCAGATCTTCACTGTGAAGTTAACACAAATGCCCTCAGGGCAGATCTGACTGTTCTGAAACTGCTGAGTACTTGCTACATGCCACCTGCTTATGAGCTGCCCTCTCAATGTGCTCTGCTTTCCTCAGTGGCATAGGCCTGCAGTGTCAAGGGGCAGGGTGTTTACAGTCCAGAAAGAGGGGAATTACCCTAATACATCTGAGCAACTTACAGAAGATAGGATGGGATAAGGCATGGGTCAGTCTTAAAGTTTAAGCATGACCTGACAAAAAATTGTCTTTGGCGAGCACTACACGTGTTGCATCACTGACATGCAACTCACCTGCCCCAAAGGACATGACTTCTCCTGCTTTGAGCTGCTGTACAGTGAGAATACACTCCTCTGTCTGCCATCTGAAGGCAGGAGTAAATTACAGAGAAAGAGAACTTTATTGCAGAGTAGAAAATTATCAGTCAGGGGACTGTGACGAACCAGAAGAGTGTGTCTCCAGTTACACTTCCTCCATGGCAGTAAGTTGAAACCTTTGGTATGGTTCATTGTTATCATTATCAATTCTTACATTCTTTTGGGCCCTATTAAATGGTAGTATTAGATTGGCAATATTAGATTGGCAGTATTAAATGGCAGATTACTAGTCACCAGTGTAAAGGGCCCATATCTCCTCATTAATAGGCTGATGTGTGTTTAAGAAGCCATTTTGAGCATTTTTTGCTGTGAGAAGGACATTTCCATCCAGGGATATGATCATTTTGTACTTGCCTTTGTTTTGGCTGCTCTGTTTTTAAATATTAACATTTCAGTGTGCAGCTTAGATGAGCTCAGCTGAACCTTCAGGGTGCAGTATTTCATATGTTCCTAAGCTCAAAATTGGTACTATACTTTGATATTAAGTGCCCTATATATTTAGTAATGTTTTACAGTCTTGTGATTTTGTGCCTTGTTGTGGTTTTGTTTGTTTGTTTGTTTTTAACTTTGTTCAATTGAAAGAGGAAAATAAGTTTGCAGGAATTCAACTTTGACAGTTTGAGGCCTTTCACCCCACCTTTTTTAAGGACAAAATTAATTCCCAAATAATTCAGAGTCTAGGCAGGACCTGGTAGTTGATAGGGAAAACAAATTTCAAAACAAGTCATTGATTTAATGAAGACAATATTTATCAATAATATTATTACCCCTCTGACTCATGCTAAGACTCATTTGACTAGCATACAATGATCAGGAGGATGAGAATTGAAAACCTTCTTGATACTGAATCTGCAAGGCAAACACAGGACAGTTTTCAGGAGGCTTTATCAGGGTGGCTAAGAGCAGTTAGGCATGCAGACCAGATCACCGTCTCCCTTTCACAGCCCTACACCCCTTTTAGATTATACTTTGCCACTGGGTTGCTGCTTAAGTTTGCCATCCTTTAGCCCCTAGTGATAGCATCAAGGTCAGATGGTCTACTCAAATCAACAGCAAAATTACCTGTATCTTCTGACATCATCAAAAGAAAATTGCTAGCTAATCAGTGAGGAAAGGAGAAAACTACAAATAGTTCTGCGACCAGTGAGGCTAATAAAGACCAGTTTTCAGTGGAACTCTTTTCTCTTTAGACCCCTAGATGTTCAATAAAGCTTGATTTTCTTAATTTTTCCTACATGAGGCCACTAACAGGCCATCTCTGCTTTGCCTTTTTAGCAATACTTGTCAAAGTAGAGAGTGTCTTCAGAGTATCTGGTTCATTTGCAACTGGTCCATGGGCACAAATGTTTTGTGCTAGGGAAAGATTGTAGTCTTGGTGTGGTCACAAGAACTGTAAATGAGAGCTTTGCCAGGGTTTCTTCGGCATGGCCTTATGGAGTGTGTCTCCAGGGCAGTTAAAAGGCTGAAAGGTGGCAATGTGTTTGAGAGCATCTTTCCCCCTCACAAATATGGGAGGTGTTCAGGGCCTTTTCTGTGCCTTTTTCTGTGAAGTAACTGCACTCCACTGTCTTGCATCATGCTCTGCACCACAAGCAAGGCCTAACAGCTGTTGTGAACAAAACTAACTGGTTTAGAATTTATTTAGTCTTAGGGTAGTTATGAAGAAAGGAAACTGAGAGAAGCCTAGGTCATGACTTTAAGTCTTAAGTCCATCAATAATCATGAGAATATATAACTTGGAAGTAGTCCATTATATTTATGTATTTAGCTCTAGGCTTTTTGTGTCATTATTATATACACATAGACATAACAAGGAGCCTGGATTTAAGAAAAGTTGTAGTATCTTTTAAATGCTTTTGGGTGCCAGCAAACAACAATTAATTTTTCTAGGTTAATAATAGGCTAGTTAAGATACAAAATAAAGAACAAAGTTATTTTTGAAAGCTCTGGGTAATAATGATTTCATTAGCTAAAATTCAGTCACAACAAGGACAAAAAATCCCTCTTATGTATGCCAAAGAGCTTTTCACTTTTGAAAAAAATCAATACTATATTCACACTAATGCTGGCTTGCACAAAATATTGACTGTAGTCACACTGGTGGTTTTACATAAAGACTTAAAAGCAATTTTGGTCGTCTGAAAGATTCTAATTTTTTTTCCCTTTCCTGAAAGAGTAATGAAAGGATGACTAAAAAGCAGAACTATATAGTTAGTTTATAACTGGCACTAACAAATTTCACCAATTACAGAGTCCATTCTGTAAGCAATGAATGTGTTTCTCCCAATTAATCTAGTGTACCTCCAGGCAAGGTCTAAATCAGCTGGATACAGCTAAAGCAATTTGCACACAGCTAAAAGCAAATTGGAAAATAAGTGTTCCATGCTACTGCCTATCTTTTCAAGCCAAATACACAATCAGTATTCTGGCAGCAGCACTCTGTCACGTTATTTGCAACTATCAATTTTAATTATAACAATTATTGATTAGTTGGGAAAGTGAATAATCTAATGTTCAAATGAGGTTGGCATGGCTGCTGGGGATCATTTTTCGCTTTCATGCATTTGTACATTCGGTGTTAGGAAACACCATGCAAAGAATATACCTGCACGCTGTGATGAGCTCAGATAAATACCGTTGAAGGTGCAGCTGTGATTTCTTTTTATTTTTTTAATTTGTTAACAAGAAGCATCCAGTTTTAGGACTCACCATTCTGCTGTACAGAAAGGGTAATATGAATTGAATTTGGGTGTGAGAGGACTCATACTTTCAAACTTGGGCACCTAAAACCAAGCTTCAATTTCCTTACTTAACCACGCAGAGCACTCCTGCTGCCCATTGGCACAGGCTATTTTTCTATCCTATTTACTTTTAGACTCAAGCTGTTCCTTTGTAGAACAATGCTGCTCTTTGAACAGAGAAAAAAAGAAATATCCAGCTCTAGCTGAACTAACAAGAACATTATGTGTTTTGGCTAAATAAATAGCTGGGGGAAGAGGGCATCCTGACTTGAGCAGTTACAGCCACAAAGGCTGAACATGAATTCTCTGAATCCGAGTTCCTGGTACAGGTTCATCTCCACTGCTAATCAAATGCCCTGTGTAGTGTTACTGAAGATATTCTGTTTCCACTTGAAGTGACCCAGTAAACATTCCACTAATAATTACTGTGCTCCAGAGAAGGCTTTCAAGTGCATTGCAGACTGCTCTGTGGAGGCTGGTGGGGAGCAGGGGAATTTTCCCGTCACACGTGCTCTGCTTGCCTCGTGGCTGAACGTGTCTGCAGTGCTGGGGACACGTCCTGCAACGCAGCACAGAGCTGGCACCTGCACCTCCTGTGGGGCAGGATGGGCACAGCCACACCACCTGCCTGGCTGCTGCTCATGCAGGCATGACTTTTGTTTTAAAAAGGTGACCAGGGTAGCTGTGGTAGCAATATCACAAAGCTCCAGGCCACCACCGAGGTCAGATGAGAGGGATCACATCCAGGGTCACAAAACTGCCCATTTACCTTTGAATTTAAAGTAGGGTACTAAGTAAATGCTTTTTTGTGCAGTTTTGCAAGTAATGGTTGGTGGATAACTGGTGTAGTAGGTGGTGCAATGCATTGTTACTGGGAAACTGTAGATGGATGTGAAACTGGGAAGGTCAGCTGCTGCAATTAGTTATCAAGAGAGAATAATTTCAAAGATCTGCACGAGGATTTAGCTGTGCAACACCCACTGTCTTGGCAAAGCCTAGTATAGCTAATCATCTGCTTTGAAAATGTGAGGGAATGTGTCCTTGAGTTGGACGAGAAGATCTCTCTCCCTATTCACCAGCCAAAAAAATGTGCTTACAGTGCCTTATACTGAAATGGAAAACAAGAAAGGAAAAAAATAGCAAAGGCATGGAAATGAGTCCTGAGTGTGCCAAACATGGGAATGCCAGTGTCTGATAACAAAAGTGATCTCTGAGAAAAAAAAATAGTGAGATGCTTAGATAAGTATGCATACATGTGAGATCATCGGGTGATCACGTACAGCTTTGGCACACATGCACACACACTGAGTGTAATACTGTTCCCTGACATGCTTCCTGCTCAGTCTTCTGTATTTCTGAACTCTTTTGTTTGAAGTTTAAATTATTTTATCGTGCCCACCAGAGCTTCCAACCTGCTCAGTTTGGTGCTGCACAAATGCACTTCCAGGAAGAAGCCTGTCCCAACATTTTCATTCTTTTCTTTCTCATTTGTTTCATTGAGGGGAGAAAAAAGCCCTACATATGTAAATTTCCTGGTAGTATTTACCACTACAAGTATTCTCTTAATAGAGAATCACGAAAATGTATAGAGTGCAGCCCTTTAACCTGCTGTAAAACAGACTGATTTATATTTTGTTAAGCCATAAATTGCTAATGTCGCACCATCTCTATTATTTAAAACATAGTATTAATATTAAAATTGCCATGCCTGTCCCTAATTTTGGGATCAGGTATGCACCTCAAGGGACCATGCTCCATCTGCAATAAGTACTTTTCACTTCAGATTAATATATTTTCATTTGCTCTGTCAGCCTATGCAGAGGGAGCAGGCCTCAAACCACAAGGGGTCAAGTAGGAGCCCAATTAGCCAGAGTTATTTTTAAGTTCTGGCAGACACAGGGTCAGCACACTGGAGAGATTTAAGCACCTAAGGATGTAGATAGGTGTCTTGTGTATTTTCAGGAGTGCTATCACTCTGCAGTCAAGGGGAGCTAGGCATCTGGTAACTATCTTGAAATGCAAGTTTTGAGATTCCTGCAAAGAGCTTGAATCCTTTTGGAAATCCAGCTTCTCCTGCCATAGGAAGGTTCAGGCCACATAGTTGAGACCACGGGTGGTTTCACATTCCCAGTCTCATCATCTCAGGTCTGCTGAGGTTTGTCCTCATGGCCAAGGCTCCTGCAGGAGCCCCTGGACGTGCTTGTGTTGTTCAGGAGGTCATGTGTTCATCGGCCATCCCAGGAATGCAGAGCACTGCCTGGGGAACAGGAAACAGAAGCCGGTAGCCATGGATGAGTCAGCTGCACTCAGGCATGGCATGGGGATCTCTGATGGATCTGTTGCCTCTCCAGAGGAAGGTCAGAGAACACAAACTCAACCACTTTCCGGCTAGCCCAATCACCAGAAGTGGCCATGATTAAATGCCTGGAGAAGAGCAAGAGTAGAGAAAGTTTCAATGCTAATGCTCCTCTATCTTCTGATAATTTTTAGTCATGGGGTTTCTAGTGTAGTTTCTCTATGCAATAATTAACAAACTTGGTTTTTTTTACCACCAAGGGGCTTTTTCAATCTCCACTTGAATTCAGTATGAGCTTTTTGTATCCACAATGTTCCTCCTTTGCCAAGGATTTTCCCACATGCCTAGCCAATCACACCCTCTCTGTGTCCTGGATACAGTCCTTCTTACCTTTTCTTGATGATCAAGGATTCTTGTACTGGAAGTAATGGCAAAATAATTTTTTTCCTACTCTTCCCCCTATAACTATCATGATTTTATAGTCTCCAACATATTCCACCTTAAATCATCTCTGTTCCACGCAAAAACAGACTAATATTTTTTCTCATTTTCTGATATGGAACTTATTAAATATCCTTGCTATTTATGTATGAAACTTTTCTATTGATAATATATCCTTTATAGATGCATGGATTCATATCTATCTTTATGCTGTAGAGCAACCCATTTATTCCTGCCTTTAACTTCCTAATTTTAGCTGGATAATCTTTCTTATGTGTGTTCTTGTACATCTTTAAAAGGCATGGTGAAGGTCCAAGTCAAAAGTGGAAAGCCAAATTGGAGCAATCTGCTTGAATCACTCTTTTTCATATACACAAATCTCCTGATTGTCAACAAGTTTGTGAAGCAGGACTTCACTTGCCAGAAATGGTACACAGGAAACAAGCTTAAAATGTTTCCAGCATGAAAGAGAAGTAATAATCTTCATTCCACCTTTCTCAGTTAACACCTTGTTTAGCCATCCTGGTTAATATCCTGTGTCTTCTGGACCACTCAGCAACTACTGGGAAAAGCATGATTGCACATCCTTTATGAATTGGGAGACTATCCCTGCTAGTGGACTCATTTTTCCTCCCTGATCCTCTCTGAATGCATGGGGTCAAATTTGCTGTGTGGAGCAGATGCTGGAGAGAAGATGGTGAAAAGCAAGTCAGACCAGCTGTTAAGACTCTTAATCTTCCTACAGGTGAAGACTTTTGGATGATGACAGGCCTTTCAATCATTTCTCTCTTTCAAAGCAAACCAGATTTTATACGCAAGAAAACCAGTGTGGAGAGGATAGGGGAAAAATTATATATCCAGTGCTCTGGAAAAAGTAGAGATGGTGAAGTAGTAAAGTGCTCAAGCAGTTTTGAAACCACATACATGGAATGCTTAGAGTCTTAATACCACACATTATTTTTGATATTACTACAGCAATGAAAAGCCCAGTAGCTGAGACTCTTTGTAAGCCAAATTCTCATCCTAGTAGCCACTGTGCAGCTCCTTTCACTCGTCCCATTATTAGCGTCAGTGGCAGCAAATCCTGGAAAAGCGGTGGTAGTAAAACTGCCATTGGAGGGAGGCTGGGAATGCATTCCTAGGCACTTTGACATTTTGATCTTATGCTGTGAATTGCCTTGGGATGTTAGACACACTTGGAATACAGCAGATGACACACAGTCCTTAGGATTCTTTGAAGGAAACAACTTAGGAAAATAAAAAACATGTACCCTCAGCCATTTTTTGTTAAATCTACCAATTTTTTTTCCTCTTAGAATCAGAGAATAATTTTTCTGGAAGATGCTGGAGAAGGTGTCTAGTCCAGCATCTAGCTCAAAAAAGTTTTGATTAGAAGTTGGTCAGGGCTGAAGAAATTTATCTTAAAAGATGGAAACACTCCTTTCTATGCTTTTGTTCCAGTATTTCGCCACCTTCATGGTGAAAATTACCTAGTTGAACTTTCCCATGTTCCATCTTGTACCTTTTGCCTTTTTGCCCACCCCTGTCTAGCTTAGGAAAGGGTCTGGCTCCCCTTTCTCCTCATCCTTCCACCAGGTAGCTCTAGCCATCAGTCAAATCTCTCTTTCTCCTTCCTTTCTCATGGCTGAACACACTCAGATCTTTTTAGCCACTGTGTATGACCTGCTGCATTGGTTTGACAGCACCAGCAACAACAGCATGTTTCAGTTCTTGTTCCTAATAATGAATGGGACAGGACCAGGATGCAAATGTTACCCACATAGAGTTGGAATAAATCCTTAACAAGTTTTTAAATTAGGTTCCTCAAAACCAGGCGGTTAGATCTAAGGAATTTCACTAGAAGTCAGCAACTAATTAATTCCTGAAGCATTGGCTGAGTGAAGTAATATGTACAATACAAGCCAGGGCAGAGAGCATGTGCACTACGAAGTTAAATCCTAATAGAATAATCATCCCAGAGAGGCTCATCAAAAGCTAGTAGAAATTAAAGCAATGCAGAATGCTCCAGCTTAGACTAAAGTGATTTCCATCCAAGCAGATCTGCAAAGACTAGATGAGGTTTTAACTGCTAGTTTGCATACTTGGGGTCTTGCAATATCCAGCAGCTGTGCATGTTGCTCTTGATATTCCTATGGTTCCCAGCAGAAGAGATGGAGCTGTGCAGCAGGGAGGCAGAGAGAGCCTTCACCACAGTGCTGGAAGTTTCTGTGTTAGGTACTATCTCACTCAAGTGTCTCCTATTCCATTATTTCACATCTATAACTCTACCAGGTAGTAAAGTGGCAAGATGAGCCTTTTCAGTATGCTGGTGATAGAGATTCATCTCAGTTGCTCCCCAGAGTACATAGAAGTACATTTCCTAGAATGAGTGTGGTATGGGGTAGGTAAAGGCAAATCAACTGAAATCAATCAGGAGGATAGCAAAAAAATCCTCTCCAGAACAGCTGCTTTCATAAAATTCTTGCTATTTTTATAGGAAATACAATTGGCTATCCACAAGACACTGACCACAGCAAATCCAATCTTGAATGGATGCTTAGATTGGAATCCAGGCCTAAAATTTAAAACATTCAGAGACAATAATTTTATTCCATCTGTGTCCTCGCATCTGCAGTTCTGAAATTTATTGCAAATTTTTACCTTTTCCACAAAAGTGCATTTAGTGAGTGTCAGAAGAGGAGCAATGTTGGTTACAAACCAAGCTCCAGTTCCAGGTTTGTTTGACAGTCAGATACACAACAAGCAACTTAGTGCTTGCCCCAGACAAGAAGGTCTGCCTAAATATATATTGATAGCTATGGCAGGAAAAGTGGGTGAATGCTCATGTGTTTGGCACATAGTGGCAACTTTGACACCTTTACGTGTTATCATGCTGTTCTGGCTTCCTCTCAAATTCATTTTATCCATGACAGAAGTTTTGTGAGACTCCTGGGCGCACAAATCTCCTTTAAGAGAATATCAGTATGAGAAGTGTTCCCTTGCTAAAGGGACTGACTATAATCTGATCCACTAAATATTTCCAGTGTTGAATATGGCATTGTTTCCAAACTGCTTGCACTTCACATTTTTCTTTGTTCATATTTATTACAGAGATGATAAGATAAATCAGTTATAATGGTTCTTCATCTGGTTTTCAGAAGTAACAGTGCTAAAAATGAAAAACAATATCAGGCAAATCTGGATAATGTGAAAAATAAATAAATAAATAACCAGTCAAGGCAGACCTTGACAACATTACTACTGAATGTGACCCAGTCTGAATGATGCATCCATCCAACCCAGGAATTTAAGTCTTTTACAAGTGGGTTAGTAATATGACAGACTATTGGTAAGATATTTTGAAAAAAGAGGAGAAAATGGGCTCTGATGCAAAATTTAAATAACAAAAGGCTTAAATGACAAATTAAAAATCTTGTAGTTAGACCAAATTTCACTAGTGTATTTCAAGTGTATTTCTTTCTGTTTTCCTTATTTCTAATATTATATGTATGTATACATATATATGTAAGTCTACTTTTAAAACTTTATATGTATAGATATTTTAGTGTATATATATGCACATACACATAAATATGTACAACTACAACTGATTTTTGACATTTAAATACTTGTTATCTTTTCAAAGGCATGAGTGAAATAATTCACTAAGTCTCCCCTAAATTCAGAAGCTTTAAAGGCTGTTTTTGAAATAAGCCAGTTATTTTTTAATTAAACAGGGAAAGAATATGGATGTAGAAGTTGCAAACTGCTGTTGACCACTAGGCCAGAATACATCCCAGCCCTGGCTGATATCTGCGTCAGGGTTCCCCGCATGCTGCAGGAGCAGTGGATGCCACCACTCTCATCACTGCAGTGAGGGTGGCACTCTGCTGTCACCCTCCCTGGTCTGGGAAGGGAATCAGACAGCACATTCCTGTGGACAGCTGTGAGGTGAGTCTTTATTTGGTTGGAGGACATTATTTAGGTATTGGGTGCTGTGTTGCGTTCTCCTCATTCATCAGTATTTCTAATTTTTCTAGAGGAGTTTAGTATGTGTAAGATAACTTACAGCGCATGGTTAGCCAATACTCCAGAGTGGTCCTGCTGCTTTTCTTCCTCTGGAAGCTTCACTCAGTCTGTGGGAGCAGTGCCAGTCAAGGGTAGGTTTTGGGACAGCAGGAATGGCATTTCCTTGGATGCAGCCTCCTTTTGGGTACTTTATGTCCTATCTCGCAGGCATCTGCTCATCATTTCCTTGAGTGTTTGAATAGGGTAATGCAGTGCACATTTTGATAAGGTAGAAGCTGCCACCATCTGTGAGGTTCAAAGGGATGACGAAAATGTTATGGTGGCCGAGTTTATTTTCTTATACTGACTCTTCCTTTTTGCTGCTTCAGTTTCACTCCACTCTCAGCAGGTAAATCGTACAAATTTATATTCACTTTGTCAGAGATGCTGGCCTCCCCGTTAAATGCATATTCATAACTGTGTCAAGGTATAGAAGCAACTTGGCCCAGTGGATAAAATGGAGTGTAAAAAATATTCTATTCCCATAGAAATTAAAGGAATTTGTTTCCACTTAAAGCAGGGCTGGCTATGGTTCAATGACACTGAATTCCACAGATTTGCATTGATTTGCTAATGAGAAATTTACACCACCATTTTCTTGCCTTTAAATTTGACCCTTTCACTTCAGCTTGAATTGATGATTACTGTGGGAACAGAAGGAACTGGATTCACTTCTCTGGAGTAAACATAATTCAGTGAGCAAACTATAAAAGAGTTTGACAGGAAAGTAATCCAAGGATTAAAAAAAGTCACCAAAGAAACAATAGAAGAAAGAGTGTCTGTCTGGTGAATGGTCACTGTGATTAGTACGTGATCCCTGGCACCCCTAAACGTTGAGGTTTTGCCCCCTTGTCCAAAGGGAATGCTGTGGAAGAGTGCTGGCATGCAGAAAGGCAATTTTAATGCACTCCTGAAAGGTGCTCTGAAATCCAGCTTGCTCGCCCCAGATCTGGTGGCTGTGCTGGCTGCCATCAGCCTGTCTGCAGGGACCTTGCTGGGAGCAGGGTGGTGGGCTTCAGGCTGCAGGACCCTCTCACAGTGGCTGCAGGGTGGGCCCAGCCTGAGTCAGAGCCTCAGAGCTGAGCAGCAGTGTGGGCACCAGGGCTTCGGAAGCGGTTCTGAATGCGGCGCTGAACCTCGCGCACGGCTGACCTGCTTTGGCTGAAAGGAAGAAAGGCCACATTAGCATGTAAACAAAGGAAGTCAAAATGATCTCATTCATAGAGCTTTCTTCCATCTATGTCAGGGGAGTTTGGCCCCAGAGAATAGCCTGTCTTTCTCTGGGCCACACAGGGCTTCTGCCTAATTTTTGTTATTCTTAACCTTTGCCTCTCCAGAGTACTGAAGTGCAAGACAATGCCAGGGTGCTGCATTTTTCCCTTATATCTTGGCTACAGTGCTGAGGGGACGTCAGGGTTAAAATGTTTGCACACCCATGGCACAGACAGCTTGGATTCAGGGAGCTGTTCTGGCATTGCTTCTCTGAGCTCAGCTCAGACTCACCAGCTTGAGTACATGCATCTCCACCTAAGCTTAACTGTAAGCTATTGAGTTTCAACTGATGGTAAAAAATAGCTTCTAAATAATAAAAGTCCCCAAAGCAAAACGTTCATCTAATACTACTAATTGCCTTTGAATTAGTTCTTCTCTATAATGCCATGTTAGCACAGTGGCACATTAATTATTAAGCAATATTTAAATCATTCTGAACTAAGTAATGCATTTACCACCTCTATTAGATAGGAATTATCTCTTGAAGTATATTACATTTTAAAAATCTTTATTATTTAAAGTTTCTTTTTTTGTTTGTCTTTCTACATTACATAATTGTGATTTTTTGTGAAGACAATGCTGCAACTGAACTGCAGGTTCAGGAGAAAAGTATTTCTCGTACTTTTAATCTAGTAACTAATATTTGTTAAAAATTATGCCTCTTAGCAAAGTGGGGGTTTTTTGCTGTATTGTTGGACAGCTTAGAAAATTACTTTTTAAAGGAGTCTACCTGGATTTAATTAATAATATATGACACTAATAAAATAACTATTCATAAACCATGTCGATTGTGCCAACATAGGCCTTGAATCCATCTCACTATTGAATAGCTAATATTTACGTTCCTCTGGAAAAGAATGTAGCTGTCCTTTGACTTTATGAGCTAACTGTACAGTAAGATGAAATAACCTTGCCTAAAAGTAAAGGCAGGAATATACCACAGTAGAAATGTATTAGCCATAACTTAATTCCTTTACCATCAAATCTATTTCTTTTTGTAGCATATATTCAAAATATGGCTTTGTTATTTTGTAAGACCTCTTTTGTCTTGTCCTATGGCAAATGCACCCAGATATCTATTTAATTTATCAAACAAATGCTTCCTCGATGAGTCTTTAAAGTGCTCAGACAAGAGATTCGGCTCTTGAACGGGGACACCTTAAGATGTAAGTCAATACCACCTGGCCTATGTACATAAAGCCTCCCAGGCAGCTGAACCCCACAGGAGATATGAGTATGTTCTCATGGAGAGCAGGCTATGAACGTGCTGACTTTACAGACATGCAGGGCCTTGCAGTGGGAAGCACAGTGTTGCACATGTATGGAGTTTCTGGGAAAATGGGAGAGGCACGGTACTTGTCCTGACACATAGGCTGAAGACATTCTTCAGTTCAGATAGGATTTTTCTTTTCCCTCAACAGATCTCCAGCTGTTCCTTGAGCTCACCTACAGAATGCTATAAGATCCAAATTAACATCTAAAGGGTTTCCTAGTTTTTACAGGAGCATCTACTTTTGTTGTGCCAGTTTGCATGACTTGCCAAGTGCTACACACAAATTTTGGAGGTCTGTCCTTTATGTCCTTCCACTACATGTGGTGTTAAACTGAAAACACTTACAGGAAATCACAATTAGATCAAAGCAGGTGCTGACCAAGGTTGTTAGAGGCTTTGCTACTGTCCCTGAGAAAATTATGGGACAGTTCTTCTTGCAATCTACTTTATTCAGGCACAGAGAGGGGAAAAACATGGCTAGGAAAACCAACACAGATTTACCAATGATAAATGGTGCCTGACCTCTCTTGTCACCATGTGTGGTGACACAACTTGCTCAGTGGTGAGTAGAGAGCTGAGGATATCACATACCTTGATTTTAGCAGGATGCTTGATGCAATTGTGCCATTGTTTCCTGCCTGGCATGTTAGGAACCATGAGGAGTACAGAAAACTGTCTGACTGGCTGGTGATAGTCAATAGCTCAAGTTGTCTGCCTCTCATAAACAGAGCTCCTCGGGAGGCATGCTGAGACCAGAAGTGCTCTACATCCTAATAACTGGCCCAGATGATAGCACTGAGTGCACCTGCTGCTCCAGGTTCATGTGTGACACAACAGGAAGAGTTGTGCATACTCAAGAGGGAACAGACACTCTACAGAGAGATAAGATTGGGTTGTAAAGATCCGTGCAAAGTTTCTGCACAAAGGGAAATGTGACTTCCTGCTCCTGGGAAGCAGTAATCCAAAGCCAAAGCACAGGCTGAGATCTGTCCGGAGGGGCAATAAAGGTGAGCATGAGCTAAGGGTATGCTTCAGCAACAAGGCAAGATAGTCCTGGGCCAGATCTGGACAAATTTTATGCTTGCTGTCACACAAGTTTAAAATATGCATAGTCAGACTCATATACCATGTCTGACAACACACTATTTCTTCATTCTCAGATTACTAATTTTTAATCACTTGTTCCATTCTGATACTTCTGATGTTTATATTCCAGTTCTGGATTCTTGCAGGACTATACTGTCTTCCTCTGGATTTCTTACTTCATGCTGTTTGCATCTAGTTCTATGAAAAGCTCATTTTTTTTTTAAATGAGAAGTGGAATTTTACCACATATACTTCTGACATTTAAATCTATAGGGCAATAAATCCCTTGTGAGAAAATCCTTTAACTTCATAACCTCAACCTTCACTAATATTTGCATTCATGTTGGAACAATGCCCTTTCCCCCAAGCCGTACATTTCCCCAGGTGACTAATGCATAATGTTCAAGTGTTTGATGGATTACAAAACTGTTTAGCTGACCCTCTTGTAGGGCAGGATTGCAAGGAATATATGGAAGGATATCTGAATTTTGTGACTCTAGTTTTTGATCCTTCCATGAATTTATTAGTCTTATTAGAACTAATGGAAGGCATAATGATATTGCATAAACATAAAAGCCTTCAGCAGAATTTTGCAACACTAAGTTGGAGACTCTACAGAGCAATGATGTCCAGTTTTGATGGATGACCTCAACACAGTAGACAGAAGAAGTGGTCTAAAACAGGACTTATAATTGTGAAACATTACATTTTTTACAATATTGAGATAGTAGCATCTAAAGAGAGTCCAAAAATGGATATGTACTTGTAAGAACAGAGGATTACAGTACAATTTAAAAATGTCTAAAATCTGCATTTAAATAAACTCTAAGTTAAATGATTTTTTAAGTATGTTCACAATCTTCAGCAACAGAAGGGTGTCTGTGTAAGTACGGCTGGAAATCTTTGCAAAGCTTTAAATTGATGCTTTTGGATGGGGCGTATGGACAACCAGCTGTTCTGCATTTGGTACTTCCAGAACCACTATAGCAAACTGCAGTTTGGGTTTGATGAGATTGGTGTGAGGGAAACTCACCTCTAGAGACAATTAGAACCTGGGTCACAACCTCTAGCCAGGTTTTGTGTCTATTGTTTTGTTTTGTTGTTTGTTCCACCCTCAATTAGTCAGTTCAGTGCTGCTTTTTCACTTTTGCCTCATGACTGTGACTAATACTCTCTTATGGGGATACTTTCTAGGTGAATTTTCCAGACGAGTTTTGAGAATTTATGCCTGCTGGGACTTTGATTCACACTTTCCATTTCTTTCCATATCTGAATTGCCTATGATCCTCAGCTACTACTATTTTCTGAAAGGTAGCTTAGAAGTTGGCGCTATTCAGCAATGAGCAAAAAAGAGCAACTGTGTCACTGGAACACTTAAGAATTACTATTTTGTCCAAACTGAAGTATTAGTCTGAGGAGATCACCTTTTGGATAGGAGAAATATTTTTCATGCATGTGACATGCTGTTTTCTGTGCCTGTACATCACTCATGAAGTAATGTCTATACATTACTGTGCAAGAAAACATGGTGCTTTGTCTGTATCTGATCTCAGGCTGTGTTTGTAGTGTAAATAAAGGAAGAGGTGAAAAAGCAAGATGGGAGGGTAGCATTTCTGTCAGTGTAAACGTATCCTCTGAAGCACTACAGGAAGGAGGACCCTGTCAGGAATGAGAGGCTGGGAGACACCATATGTTGGGTAGGAAAAGATTTGAGATTAAGTTATAGGGAAATCCCCTGATGAGAAAGAGATAAAGGAAGGGATTCAATGGTAGGAAAAAAGAGACTTTGGGGATAAAGGATAAAGAAAAAAATAATGTGGTAGGAAAAAAAATAACCTAGGAAAAAGAGTAGAATGCAATGAAAAGAATCAGATAAAAAAATATGAAAGATCACAGGAAAAGGAGAGGAAGTGTGTGAGTCAGTAAAGGGTGATAGGCATAAAAGCATTAAAGAATGAATGGAAAAGAAGCGCTTCTTTCAGAAAGAAAAAGAACAAATAGTTACGGAAGAGAGGCAAGAGAACATGCAGAACAATAAAAATCTAAGATAAATAATACAGATGTGAATGAAATGAATCATAACTAATAGAACACAAAATGAGGGGAAAGGACTGAAGAGAATAAAAAGATGAGTCAGCATTCAGGAAAAATAGATGGTGGATTTTAATTGTATTTATTTGCTTATCTACATCTAAGAGCCTTTATGTAAGAGGCATATCTTCTGAGATTTTGTTATTAAAATCAGTGGCCATCTATAGAGTAATGTGCTGCATTTATCACATTTTGTCATTATAATGTTTATGGAATAACTTTTACTAGTGCTACATTAATATAATCTGGGTAATAAAGAGAATATGTAGGAAAGGTTACACTATAGGAAAAGTGACCCTCCCCCCAGATTAATTATTCTAATTATTTTTTCAGAGTGGTATTGAATTTAATTTGGTCTTTTAATTAGGGGCCAAAAAAAAAGCTTGTCTCCTTTTGAGTCACATTTTTTTTCTTACAAGCCCACTGTTTACAGTTCATCTGAAATCTGAGGGTCACATGCCCTGCTCTTTTGAACACAGCAAAATCAGCAGCTTACTTTTAAGATGTTTTGCTTCTTTGCTGAGTCTTTTGCTAGTGTACTTAGCAGAGAATGATTAAAACCTGTGCTCTGTTAGAACTGTTGCAGTGTTTAAACAAGGAAGTCTGTGTTTGTTTAAGAGAATGGGGAAATGGTTATCTTGACAGATTAGACTGAAGAAACAGGACAGCCACAGTCTAGCACAGATGTCCAAATTTGCCACTTGGCTGGTTTTTTGAGGTCCTCTAAACAAAACTTGCTTGTGTGTTTGTGCTTTTGCTCTGTTTGACACCTGACCGAGGAATGTGATTAAGCACTACTGCCAGGGATTACATGTCTCTCTTGAGCAAGTGTTCGCAGGGCTGAAGTTTCCTCATGTCTGTCTAACTGTGTCATAGCCTGCTATGGGAATACTAGAGAAACATCTCAAAATGGATTAAAGCCCTTGAAAAAAGGTTGGATTGTAATGAAATGGCTGTTCTGGACAGAAATTCAATGAATATTTTTTTGAGCTGAGTTTTCTAGCATCTCCATTCACTTGGTGACAGAACACATGGAAGTGAGAAATACATAATTTGTCTGTGAAATACTGAAGCCATTTGCAAGACACATTGCAGCCTCCCAGACATAAAGCACATTTCAGTGGAGAGAAATGTTACTTCCTTAATCAGTGTGAGAAGATCATTTTCTAATACATTTAAGATACATGCTTCACTTGATAAATCCATACAACTCTCTACTCAGACACTTTATAAACTCCCGTTAACATTATCATCTTGAATTAGTTGTCCCCACATAACTTCCATGGTAGAAAAAGCACTTCCAAAGCCACTGCTGTTTAATTTCTTTAAAACATGCTTATCAGTAAATTAAGTTTTGCTTGGCACAATTAATGTTAACCTGGAAAACAATAACAAGTACCTGATAGATAAACACTGCTTGCCTACCAGAGGAGCTCCGTGTGCTGATCAGGTCTGTGTCAGGGCTAGTGTTTTCACAAAAGTGCCACATGAAAAATGCTTTGATTGGTGTGTGTGTTCCACATATCACGTGCATCCTGGCCATGTACAGGATTTGGTATACACTGTAGGTCCCCAGAAATATATCAACTCTGGGCTAGATCCCAAAAAACCCCAGCAGCACATGGTACCTGACAGTGGGGATGTATAAATAGCATTGTAGCAATTCCATTGATTCCAACCCCTGAAGTTCTCTGAGGAATTACATCTTTATATGTCTGATTTCAAATGTGTGATTTCAGCAGGTTTTTGGAACTATTAATGGTGAACATACTTTTAGAATGAGAAAGCTCTTTTTTTGAGAAATTACAGGAGATATGCTGATGAGCTGTTCAGACTCCTATTAGCACAGTGTTGTTGGACAGACAATTCATAAAGCACCTGTGGCAGAGCTATTCATGCAAATCTGTCTTTTTTTCAGGCTATCCTATATCTAGATTTAAGTAGTGTTTTACCAAGATTAAAGATATGTACCTAACATAAATATGAGGCACCAGATGAAAACATAATACATGATGAATTTGAAGTGCATAAAAACAAAATTTCTTTGGGATTCAAGTTTGATGCGTGGAGTTGTTCTAGGGCTTTGATGAAAGATTTTTGATACCTGCTTTGATAATAGTTTAACTTGCTTCAGCATGTACTGAATTATAATGACACTATTTAAAGCAGTAATGAAATTGAAGCCACAGTCTAGTTCCACCTTGAGACTTATCAGGTGTTTTTGTTGAGGGGCTGTGAGAATTTTCAGCCTGACATCAGGAGAAATGTGAGAAGGCTAAGAACCTTAAGGGAGAAAGTGTTTATGCCAGGAGACCTTTATTTAGTTTCTGATAGGCTTTTATCTGTTTCTTTTATCACCAGTTCCTGATTTTTGTTTTCTTTCCAAACCTTGGTCTTGAAAGTTATGATGGTTGTAAAGTTATGATGGTTGTAAAGTTATGTGCCACAGATGCTGTGACAGCACAGATGAATAAACTGCTTAGGGTAGAAATTTTGGCTTGAAACCTCTGACTTGACACAAAGTTCTTTTTATTTTGTGCCTGTGCAAGTGTGAAAAAAACAGGTTCTTTGCCAAAGCAAAACAGGAAACTGTACTAGTTGGTTTTGTCTTTAGTGCCATGGTGCAGAAATAATTCCACCACCTTTGCATGGTGAAGAAAATGGGAATCCAAGTTCGTGCAGGTTGTTAGCTGAGGCTAGGAGGTGAGTTCATATTTAAATTCATAGAATAATGCTACAACAAATAGTAAAACACACTCTGTGTAATGACTTGGAACAAGCTTTGCCTGGAATAAAAACTTCAAGTAGTGAAGTACTAAGAGTGATAATATAATAAACAAGTCTTTAATTAAAGGTTTAGGGGACACAAATGTGGCTCTGTGCACACATGATAAAGTATTTCTACAATTTTTATAATGTTAATTAATAGTTTATCTAGCAGGTACATCCAATAGGAAATGAGTTGCCCCAGTAACCCACTCTTGGGTCAGCCCCTTGGTGTGGATCCAAGGTCTTCTTAGATCCATTTCTTGTTGTCTCTTAAGTTCTGCTGGAAAGCAAGATGTACCTGTCAGAAATTCTCTTCTTGAGACTAAACAGAATTTCAAGAACGTGTTAATAACGGTGAGCTTATTGTGAGAAAAGTGCTAGAAACCATACAACTATATATTAAAAATCTACAGAGGTACAAATATATGAAAAATATATACAAAGGTATAAATCTTTAGACTTCACAAGGAGTAGTGTAACTGTCAACAAAAGAAGAACAAATAATTATAAAATAACCGCATCTTCTCTGAGAGGGCATTGGGAGAATAACACCAGATGTTACCTACCATGACTGTAGTTAAGAGACGAATTGTACCAATACATAGTTTGGCTGTGTATTGCACAACACTCCCAAACACAAGTGGGAGAATTGTGGTGTTATTAAGCTCCTGTGAAGTAGGAACAAATGTGACTGGTAGATTGTGTTTGGAAAATAACTCTCAACACCTCTTGGTGAAACTAGTGTGTGGACTGAGAAGAGACTCTCATTCAGCTGCTCTGAGACCACTCTTCAATATATTAATCAATAACTTGCATATTGAAATAGAGTATGTAGTCTTTAAAAAGATATCATTCCTCCCAAAGTGGAATGGGATAGGACTGGACTACTGAATAATTTTCACAATCTAGAAAAGTACAGTGCAAGAGATATATGAAACATGATGCATAGGTGAGGCAAATAAACTTGTACGAGTGGTGGTTAGGTAGTCACTTTGTAGGGGTATATCATTAATTAAAGTGAACAATGTCAACAGTGTCATGCTCTTGTGAACACATCAGCGCATGATACTGAGATATGAAACAGCATGGAACATATTAACTAACAATCCCTCTCCACCGAGCAGTGGGGAGGAATCACCCCCATGCCCTGTGTGTCTTTTGGCCATTTACACTTCAAACTGTGGTCTGAGTAGAGTGGGTCTGAAGGAGAATGCAAAATGCTAGGTATGGAGGATTTCATTTTAAGAAAATCTGATCATAGCTGGAAGTCTTAAAAAGAAGGAGAAAAAACCCTCCAATTAGAAAAGCAACTTTACTTCATGGCTGTTGTAGTAAGACTAAGGTAAGGCATGAGGTTCCAGCAGGGGATGTTTACATTACTCTTTAGAAAGGCAGAGTGTTAAGGATGGTCTTAGAGGGTCTTATAAAAATTCTTGTAAGCTGGAATATTGTTAATGGCCATCATATATAGCTGATTCTTGAAGCATTGTTAAGGCATAAGGTGTAAACCCTGAAGGCTCTTTCATGCTGAGATCCAGCTGGCATATACGTCTGCTTTAAATAGATATATATACATATATATGTATATATGTATATATGTATAATACTTATGTCTCTATATTAAAAATGTCATGGTGATATCTACTCCTTATATTACTAAGGAAGCTTTTTAATTTTGCATGACTTAAGCACATGCAAACACTGTGGTTGCTTTAGGACACTAAATGATGGTGATGATGACAACAATTCTCTCTTACCAGGAGAAGTGTTGAGAGAATGTTGGACATGAACTTCCTACTTCCACTGAATCTTTTTGTTTAGTCTGCCAGTTTCTGGAATTGCACAGGATGGATAGGGCAGTTTCCTTTTAGCTTGCTATACATCTATTGGAAAACCATTTCTGTTCTTTTCCCATTTCTGTTCTTTTCTGTTGTTTGGGTTTTTAAAAATTGTAATAATTTGTCAGAAAGATTTACAGATGCTGAGTTCCATGGTTTTTTGTTTGCAATCTGTAATTGCAGATTGCTGGGGTTTTTAGCTCTTCTGAAGTGGGATTATCTCTTAGGAAAAATATTTTACTGTTGAATTGCCAAATGGTATCTTGTGGGACCAATTAATTAAGATTTGCTAACTTTCTGTAACATTTAGTGCTCATTGATTTTCCATAGATACAATCCTTTTGTCATCCTGCTCTTGACACAAACAGATCTCCACACAATCAGGTCTGCTAGGAATATCTGAACTCATCTATTTTTTTCAGCTTGATAACTGAATACAATTTGCAGGGATAACATAACGCTGTGAAAGGAATATGCGAGTTGTGCTGGAAAAATGTGTAAAATACGATTTGAGTTACTCAGATGTTACTGTGGTGACTAGTGGCCTTCCTTGTATTTCCTGCAAGTTTTCTAAGTAATATTAACACAGAAGAAGTAGATTTACACACCAGAAAGTTTCAGAAGCATCAGAATAAGACTCCTGCTATATCTATACTGCTAAATTAAGGAGACCTGGGGACCATACTGGGCACCAGGCTTATCCATCCATACTGAGAGGGCTCCTTCATCCCAGTTTTGGCCCACACCATCTGCTGGGCAAGAGATGGACCTATACCCAAGTTATAGGTTTGGATTTGGTTACCTTGTTTTGGATGACAGCATAATTTAGAGGAAAGAATGTGCACTGTTCTGTGTAGGTTGGCTAGAGAATGACCTTGGGCTTATTGAATTTACTGCCACATCTTAGGCCAATTGTCCTGGAAAGACAGGAAGGAATTTCTGTTTTACTTCTAGCAGAGAAGTTTTTACTTCAAGGTGAAGGTCAGTGCCAAATCACAGTGAAAACTATTGTCCTCTAATTGTTTACACAGTGACTACCCCTCCAGTCCACACAAAAAACACCATCTCCCAATGTAACCAGTGCTTTTGCTGTTGAAAGCACAAGTATTCACTAGTGATAATGACAGGAAAGGGGCATGGAGCTTTGTTCTTTTGTGTTCAACACTTTTGAACAGCACTAAAGACAAAGGCTTAGAAATTATAGTTGGTCTTATTTCTCAGTAATCACTAGTACACCAAAACATAGGAAGAATAACCTAGCCAAAGTTTTCTGGCCCAGACATCTTTACAAATTTTAAGTATGTTTTGAGTGGTGATTCTTATACAGCTATTGTCTTTTAGCAAAAATATCTGGCAGCATTGTGCTATTGGTAAGAATTTTTTTCCCTTGATTAGAACATTATTAGAAACATTGACACCTTACAGAGAGAATACTACATTCCCCATGAGACCTAGGATTTAACCTTGAAAGAATAAACTGTGACTGAGTAGGAATCTGGCTACACATCTTTCTAAGTAAATGCAGAGAAGAAACAAACAAACAAACAAGCAAACAGTCTGAAAATAAAAAATTGAATATTTCCTTACAAAAATGTCTATATAGATGTTCATGTACTGGCTTCCAGGAATGTCCAATATGTTTGCTGACAAAAATTTAATTTATGGCAACAACTATGGTATTTATATTGTTAGTAGGGCTTCAAGGAGTTAAGTTAGAAAATTTCCAATGAACTAGAGGTAACCTCGGTCGATTATGCCATCCATATTTCTCCTACACTGAAAAGAGTGAATACAATATCATGGCGCTTAATTTATTTAGCAGCCTCAAAAAGACCCATGATAAGAAATGGAAAAAGTGTGACTACTAGGTGGTCTTTATTTTTGTGTGCCAGCCCCTTTGTGGATCCACTCTTACTGTAGCTTTAGCCTTGCTCCTCTCTTCACCATAACTCTAAAGTCAGAATCACACTAAGACTCACACAGGGCCGCCAAACCATCAGGAGAACTTTTGCTTGTTTTCTTGAAAAGAAAGCAAATTTCAGTTTTCTGATTGTCAGGGAGCTCTTGTAGGCAGCCAAGAGCGCCGGTTTAGGGATGCAGGCTGCTGTTGCTGGGCACGGCAGTACAGGATGCTGGGCCCCAGGAATGCTGCTACAAACCTGTCAGGACACCCAGGCTTGGAGCATCGATGGTGATGTGCAAAGGCAGCACCTGTCCTCCAGCCCAACAGCTGCCCCAGCACCCTGTGTCCCTGAGCCTGGGCAGATCCAGGGTAAGCTGTGGGGCTGAGGTGTTGGGGTGACACAAAGTATCGAGGTGCTCCAGGCAAAAGTTGTGGGAGGAGGTTGTAGTGACTGGGGTCGGTGGGCAGGGTCTTCCCAGGGACACCATGCATGCTCCCAAGGTGAGGCAGCCTGGAAATCTCTAGTGGCTGGCAACAGAAGGAAACCTTTCCCACCAGTAAACGTGTGTGTGCAGAATATGAGCAGTGTCAAAGAGCTCTGCTGAGGGACAAGGCTTTATTGATGCCTGAACCCAAGCCAGCAGCATGAGTTGCTGGACCAGTTCCCACTTCTTCACCCCGGGGGTGCACAAATAATGGCGTCCATGGATGGGAGAAGGCAAGATGTCACAGAGAAGAGAGGGGGAGAGCTTGGTGGTGCTGTGAGGACTGCTCACACATCCCACCGAGAAGGCTGCCACATAATTCATGAAGTGAAAATATTTTTGCTTGTTTCCATATCTACTCAAGTGTATCAGGCTCCAAAGTCCAGTTCAAAATCCTTGCTATATGTTTATCTCTGAGCTGGTAGCTTTAACAAAATAATCAGGAAGAGAGGGAAGGTAGTGTCTATTGAAAGAGAAGAGGGGGAAAAACAAGAGTGGAAATGTCCTCCTAACTTGTCTCAAAGACAAGTTGTCTCAAGACAAGACTCAATAGAAATAATAGGAAAATGAAATTTTTCTCTGCATAATTAATGCTCTATTAATTCTAAATTCTTAAATAAACATATAATTCACATTGCACATGTCTGTAGCAGTTCTGCTTCAACAGATGCTTCAGCTCACAGGCTGCTTCATATTCCAGTAAAGAAACCCAAACCATATGAAAATACTTAAATGACTGTACATTTTGGTATGTTATTGCCTTTCTTTTGATTGATGATGTGAGATTGCACACCTCATTGCAAAGTAATGCTTTTAACTTAAATCAAATAAATTCTAAGTGAACATGTTTTATGCATTTATGCTTGTAGTTTGAAAAAAGTGTGTCCTAAGAACAGTACTGTCTTTTAATTATCCAGTGAACAAGTCACTGGAGATGCTTGCATGTCTCAACTAGTGAATATTTACCTGTATTGTCATGCAACTGCTACAAGTTTAGGGCTCACAGAGCTGTAGTCTTAATGAAGCAGTTAATGATGTGTGAATTATAGATCGTGACAGCCTCTTTTTAATAAAATCAACAAGACTGCATGCACAGTCTGCCATAGTTGCTAAATAATGACTATACTGTCTGCTTAACATAACCTCAATATCTTTAAGTAAAGTACCATGCTTATACTGAAAAAATTCTCATCAACATAAAGAGGAATGTGAGCAATGAAGAACAAGCTGATACACATGACACTTCATTTCTTTCAGTTTGGGAAAGGAATGCACTAGCCAAAGGGAATTCCCAAACGAAGCTCCATGTAAAGCAAAGTGTTCTTCATTGGTATTGTAACAGCATTTCTACAAGATCCTTCACTGAAGTAAAGAACAACATAATGGACTCTAACAGTTAGTCAAAAGTTTTCAGGGTGTTTTTTGTTCTGTTTTGGGGCTTTTTTTTGAAAGCATATGAACTTTATCATCCTAACACCTTTCAATGAACAATTATCTTCACATTGTAGGTAGCTGGAATGTGATAGTTCCATACCTATATGAAAATAGGTACTATATAAAA
>VWYI01027238.1:0-13269 GCA_013399455.1 Anthoscopus minutus
GCTATTGGTGTTTGAGACAAACACATTAGACCCTTGTATTGTAGACATCTGCTGTTCTGATGCATGGTTACTTTGAGCTCCTTCAAATATTCCAGTTTATTTTCTTGGAGAGGTTGTGCTTTCTTGCAAACTGTTTCATGGTAGGAGGTCTGCTATTGGAAACACATCACTGCTTACACTTGTAGTTACAGCACATTCTTAGCTGTTGATGCCTACTGTCTTTTGGTAGAGGCTTAAGGGTATGTGACTCAATGCCATAGTTTCAAGTGATGTTACAGAAACATCACTTGCACTGGGTTCATTGCTTTTGTTTGATTTTGTAACTGATGTTTCTTGTTCAAAGACTTGTGTAGCTTCTAAATCTCTAAAGCAGCATGACCTGAAGAATCTAGGTAGTGTTGCTGCCCTCATGCACACACTTGCTCTATTATTGTCTCTGGATGTTTGAGATTGGATGAGTTCCTTCTGCTTGGGTTGAAAGTCTGCAAACAGTTCAAATGATAATGACTCTCAACCATCAGGCAGCCAAACAGGTGTCAGGAAATGATGCAAGACTAATCCCTTTTTGCTTATTGTTTTTGTGATGATTATGGGACTAGCTATTTCTTTGATAATTTTTCTACTGCAAATGCTTTGCCTACAGAGTCTTGACCTTAGGTCTTGATCTTTCAGAGGCACAATCACCTGACTGTCTCTTTGTCAGATCCAGCTCTGCGCTGTTGTGTTCTCTGGATGAATTCTGCTTATCCTAGCAGAACTATTGCAGACCTGCATTTCTTCTGTTTGGGAGTTTGAGTACAGTGCCTCTGAAATAGTTTTTATAAAGATCACATAATTTTGCAGGAGCGAAGTGCTGTGGGAAAGGAAAGAAACATGCAGCCGTGGCAATTTGACAGACTCTTCTAAGAGCTCATGTTTCAGAATCTGGTTTGATCGTTGATGTCTTTCTTGATCTTTTTAATTGTCTTGAGTGGTTCTGCTTTGCATTTCTGAGGCTGGCTAAACTGATAGGGATATATTTTTTTTCTTCACCAAGGCATGTGAAAGGCTTGTGGCTTTAATATTACTCTTACCCCTTGCTAGTTGCCTGTCTTGGATGCCCTTCTACTGAAAATAAATGTATAGAAGGTATGCAGTGTAATGCATTGGAGTTCATTTGGTATGAATGCAGATGCTGACATCAGTGACTCCCAAAGGAGGAATAGGACATGTGATATGCAAAAATTGATTGTAGTGCAATCCCGCTGTGGCAGTCCCGACATTTGTGGGGGTTCATTGTCCTGTTTCTATCCCAAAAAAAGGAACTTGTTTTCACCTGGAACAAGTTGATTTAAAATCTCTTTCAGGATCTATTTCATTATTTTATTGTGGTCTAATTCTTCATTTATTGGAAAGAAATGAAATATAGTTCCATTTGTAGGCAAATCTTTTGAATGAAAAGATTTTATTACTACCTGTGATCCCCACAGTTTAACTTCTTTCCTAGATAATGAAAATTTGATAGATTATATTCTGCTTGACTTAGCTTATCTGGTCTACATAATTTTATGCTCAGTTAGATGATCTAACTACAGTGTCATTTTATCCCTCTGAAGATATGTTCTACTTCAGCCTTTGTTGGAGGCAAAGTTAATCTTTCCCATCAGTCCAGATGCTAATTTTGTGTGTTCAGTCAAAAACACTGGATGCTTTCATTTGTTTTTAATTGTTCTACTTTGGTGAAGTTAGCATCAGAGATCTGCTATGCTGTATAAAAAGTGTTGCAACTTTCTAAAAAATTCCAAAAGTTAACAATGCAAAAATGTACTCTTTCTGTCTTTGGTTAATTTTTGATATATTTTTTTTCTTAGAATTCTTCAGAGCTGTGAGCAAGAGGAGTCTGTGTGATACTTAGTATTTTCATATAATAACTTCAAAGGGACTAAAAATGAAACAACTTTTCAGACAGAGTGCTTTAAAATAAAAACAGGGTGAAAAGCAATTCTTTCGTTTTGTACACAAAAGAATGATCTCCTTTAAAAGAATATATGCAGTTTTTCTGTCTTGGAAATCTTTCAGGTACTCTGAAATATTCAAGCTGTTATTCACACACATGTACAGTTTTTCTTTAACAAAACCAAAACTATATAAGCCAAAAAAATACCCAATCCAATCCAATATTAATTTATTCGTATCTAGTAGTGATAGGGTTCTCTAAAATTTGTCCCTTTGTCTTGAACAGAATGTTGACTTTGAAAGCTCAGGGAAGAAGCAGCAGGGAGAAGAAAGTAACACAGTGGTAAGTAATTATTTTTCTTTCCTCTGGACTAACTACCTAACGTGTTAAAATATAGATCCTCTTATTTATTTATATTTTGCTATAATTGCCTTCACAGCACTTGAGTTTTATTCTCAGATTTATTTAATCTCATGTTACTTTGAAGGCAGATTTTTTCAGCTCTGAATATCTGTTGAAGACCCAAGTAAATTATATATATTTACATGTATTTACATGTATGTGTGCATATAATGAAAGGGCAGTATATGGAAAAGGAAATTGATTCTGTTTTAAAGCTCAGCATCCATTATTAAGTGTTTTGGCTTAAGAACTTTAGAATACTGAGTTTTGTAATTTTTTTTCAGTTCTTAGAAATGATAAGAATGTATTTTTTTTAAACTTGGGTAAAACGTACTTGAAAAAGTGTTTAAAATTTTTGTGGAGTCTCTAACTGTCCTTTTTTGTTTGCTGCTCTAAAGTGCACATAAACATGATACCATATATTTTGTCTCTTACTGGTGTGTTCATGTTTTTTAACTAAAGAGCGTATATAAAAATGTGGGATGTGTTAACAAGACAGAGTTTGATTTGCTTTCAAAACTCTATGGCAAAGCAACACATGTTCAGAATCAGCTTTTTTCTTTATTAGATTATGCCAATGCAGATGGCATTGACTTGCTTTTTCCTCATATTGTAAGGGTTTGTAAAGGCAAGTATTTTTCATGAATAAAAAGAGTACCCAATAGAATATTTACTTGTCAGAAGGTCTGTATGAATTCCTATAGAGGAACTGTTACTGCCTAGTCTCCCTCCTTTCTCAGAAAAAAAACCTCAAAACATATGACAGCAGCTTCCATCTGCTCTGATCTTATTAATAGTGCTGCTCAGATTGTGGAAATGCTAATAAATATTGACTCCTCAATGACTTTAATTTTGAGACTATAAAATGCTGGTTCAAAGGATACAAAATCTTCTGCATATTTTATCTGGAATTTCTATACACAGCATATGCTTAAGTAGAGAGAAGCATGTGCACATGCTTGTGTTTTCTAGCCTTTTGTGTAGCCTGTAATGCTGTAGGCTTTGTGTGCTTTGGCATTATCCACTGAGCTAATAATCCGTGCTGTTGCTGCACTGCCTCAGCTGTGCTTGCTGCCCCATAAGGTTTGTTGCTTCCTATGGGCAAATGACTAGCAATGTCTCTTGCCTTTATGACCACTGTGTGCGTTCATCTCTGACTCTGGTAGTATAACTAGAGGAATTAAGACAGTATCTCTTCCTTTCTACTGGAATAGATGTTGCTTGTATGCAATGCAAAATATTTTCTTATAAAATAGTAATCCCTCAAAAAACTAAACCTGAAGCATAAGTTGTTTATTATGGTTTTTTACTTCTGCCAGATGCTTGCCATCTTTTAGTCTCGTTGGTCTCTGTATTTAATTTTCATTGTTCTCTCTGTATAGAAAGTCAGGAATTTGTTTCCATGGATCTTTTTCACAGTAGCAATGAAATAAAATGAGCTTATTTGATGTAGAAATTTTTATTTGTTATTGTAAGTTATTTGATGTAGGATTTGGAAAGCAAAGCAGCTCTGAAGTAGCTTGGTTCCAGTTAGCTGTACCAGAAATCTGTGATTACTAGATATGTAGTACCTGTGATTATTTCCACTGCATATTTTAAAAAAGATGTGGCTAGTGGGGGGATGGAGTGCATTTCAATATCCCGTTGGGATAAATATTTCATACTTCTGGCTATGTATTAATTTAAAAATGAGAAAAATTAAATCCAAACTGTGTCAGTTCCATAGTGTAAAGTAATTTTTTAGCCATCTGAAAACATCAGTGGTGAAATCCGGGAATATCAATGTCATGGCTTTTAAAGAAGGGTATTGTTGTGTATTCCATGAAGATTTGTGGGACTCCTGCAGTTTCCTTCTGACTTCAGTGTACCATTGTAAAAATCACTGCATTTATATGGTGCTTTTTAAAATTTGTATCTAAGGAAGAGAAGTGAATGAGATTCAAACGCAGTAGTTTTAAAAATGAATTTATTCCTCCCTCTTAAGGTTTTCTTAGTAACACGACAAATACACACCCAAAGAATATGCAATCAAGTGAAACATCAGAAATGAAGCTCAGATCTAATGCTAATCTCAGCAGTGTTGTTAATGGTATCCAATTAGAAACCATTCTTTAAAGGAAGTGTTATACTGGCACTTACTTGGATAGATTTACTGTCCAGATGGAAGTTATTTTCTAGGGCTGTCTCAGAAAAAGAGCAAAAGAAAATGTGTGATAACATACTTGCAGCTACCTGGGCTACAATTACGTTATGACAGACAGTGTGTGTGTGTGTTGATGTGTTAAGTAGTGTTGTTATGAAAAGTCAATATAAATATTTTTTTAAAAGAGTAAAAAGTACAGTTGCTCGGTTATCTGAACATTTAATTTTTTTTTCCTGTAAACTTAATCTGTAGTTTTTCTCTCTCTGTTTTTTTATAAGGATGTTGCTGTGAAAGATCTTGCCTTAAATTCACAGAATCACAGAAGGGTAACAGTTACAAGGGACCCCTGGAGGTCATCTCATCCAAGGCAGGGCATCTAGAAAAGGTTACAAAGGAACCGGTCTGTCTGGGTTTTGAATGTCTCCAGAGAGGGAGACTTCATGACCTCCTTAGTCAGCCTGTTCCAGTGCTCTGACACCCTCAACATAAAGATGTTCTTCCTCATCTTGTGGTGAGATTTCTTGTGTAGTAGTTTATGATAGTAGTTTATGACAATTGCTTCTTGTCCATTATCTGGGCACCACTGAAAAGTCTGGCATCATCTTCTTGGCACCCCCCTCTGAGATATTTATATGCATTGATGAGATCCCCTCTCAGTCTCCTCTAGACTAAACAGGCCCAGCTCTCTCAGTCTCTCCTCATGAGAGAGATGCTCCAGACCCCTCATCATCTTTGTGACCCTGTGCTGGACACTCTCCAGGAGCTCCTTGTCTCTCTGGTACTGAGAAGCCCACAGCTGGACACAGCAGTCCAGATGTGGCCCCACCTGGGCCCAGTAGAGGGGGAGGATCAGCTCCCTGGACCTGCTGGCCACACTCTTCCCAGTGCAGCCCAGGATCCCACTGGTCTCCTGGCCACAAGGGCACACTGCTGGCTCATTGTCACCTGGTGATCCACCAAGGCTCCCAGGTCCTCCTCCACANCCTTGGATACATCATCCAGGCCAGTCATAAACAAGTTAAGTGAGACTGGGCCCAGTACTGATTCCTGGGGCTGTCCTCAGCAGCTAACACTGAAGGAAATAAAGCATTCAATAATTCTGCCTTCTCTCTCTTTCTTGACCTTCATCTATTTTAGCAGTGACCCCACATTTTCCCTGGTATTATTTTTGCTGGTGATGTGCTTATAGAAGCCCTGCTTGTTGTGCTTGATATTCCTTTTACACTCAACTGGAAGTGGGTTTTGACCTTCCTTGTCACCTCCTTGCATTCTGTGACTATGTTCCTGTCATCCTCCCATGTAGTCTGTCCCTTTTTCCATGTTCCATAAATGTTGTTCTGTTCAAGGTTTGTTAGAAACTCCCTGCTTATCCATAAATGGTTCCTGCCCCCTTTGCTTAATTTCTTGTTTATGGGAATGCACTGGTCCTGAGCTTGGAGGAAATGATGCTTGAATATTGACTGACTTTCTTGGACCCTCTTCTCCTCTAGAGCCCTAACCCATGAGATTCCTCTAAGCAGGTCTTTGAAGAGGCTGAAGTTAGCTCTCTGGAAGTTTAGGGTTCTAGTCCTGATTGCTGCTTTGCTTGCTCTGCTCTGGATCATGTTGAGTTCCACCATTCTGGTTGCTGCAACCTAGGCTGCCCCCCAACCTTCACATTCTCAGTCGTTCCTGGCTTGCTTGTACAGGGTTCAAAAATACACCTTTCCTTGTTGGCACTTCCACCACTTATGGTAAAGTTACCACCAGTGATCTGTAGGAACTTCTTGGACTGTGTGCTGGGTCATGTTGTCTCCCTCCAAAAAGTACTAGGGTGATTGAATTACAGATCTATACTGCCATTTACCTCTGACTTACTAAGTCTTGATCTAGGCTTATAAGGATATTGAGTATTGCTTCATTTCAGTTAAAGGCTGCACTTGAAATAGAGTATTTTATTACATAGGTTATTTTCCAGAGATTTTTTTCTTCTCAGTTTAAACATACATTTGTTCTGTTTTGACCGAGTCATTATGGTTTTGTCATTATTAAGCTTTTGCCATGAGAAGGCCAAGTACTGCTGACTGCTTTATTGCAGAAAATAAATAGAAATAATTATTCTAAAGAGTTCTTTTTATATGCTTAGGGTGGATTTTATTTGTCAAAACTAACTCTTGAGGTTTGTTTTAGTGTAAGCAGTTTAGATAAACTTTTCAGCTAAAAAATATCTGTTGCAACACATACCTAGTTAGAGATTCTTTAGTTCCTGTAAAACAGGAAAATGCTGTTGTTGAACAAAGAAAATGTTACTGATAAAGTTAACACCATTGCAACTGCAACAAGTAGAGATTTTAGAATATGGTTTCATGAGAAACACATTCTAATT
Organism: Anthoscopus minutus; assembly: GCA_013399455.1. Classification (NCBI taxonomy): domain Eukaryota; kingdom Metazoa; phylum Chordata; class Aves; order Passeriformes; family Paridae; genus Anthoscopus; species Anthoscopus minutus. The sequence continues at coordinate 6,847 of VWYI01027238.1, forward strand.
GTGTAAAGGATTTCTGATTCCTTTAATCAAAGCAAAATAGAAATGGTAAATTGAAATCCAGTTAGAATTTATTTATAGAATGCAAAAAAGAGATAATTTGGGCAAATGTCTCCAGAATTCATACAGGACATTGCTCTTCTGAATTATCTGGATTGACTGAAATTGTCTTGCTGCCCTGGCCTTTGCAGATGGGTGGATGATTTAAGGTGGTTTTTTGTTGTTGTTTTTTTTAATATATAGCAGCATTGAGAACTTGCAAAGTAGTTAACCCCAAGAAAAACTTTGAACTTATTTTGGCAAGTTAGGAGTAGAGAATGGGTGGGTTTAGTTACATTCTTGTATGCTGAATCAGTAAAAACCTGATTTCTGTGATTTTGTTCCCTTCATTTTCTCAAAAAAATTTAGCAAGCATCCTTAATATTTTTTCATTTTACAATTGGCTATTCACTGTATTTACTAACATGTTCTTCCTCCTGTTACCATTCACTATTGTTGTTTCAAGAGTAATGCCTTTTATTTTTTTTCTCTGAATACTGTCTGTGAGCAAGCACAGCGTGTTTTATGATGTTTCTTGCCTGCATGAGAACACACAGCCATAGAAGCATTTTAAGCCGGGGACAGGGTGCCTTGGACTATAGCTTCATATTAAAATGGTGTCCATTTTATTTCCAACCACTTGTTCTTTCTCCAGAGTGCAGTACTTTGATTCGTTTGTACTGATATATTTGCCAGTCTCATTCAGTGAAATGTACATAACCAGTCAAGTTTGGGGATTTTTTTTTTTTAAAGAGATACAAAGAAATAGCTTGGGTGAGAAGGGAGGAAGAAGTGAAAATACTTAAGTTGGCATTGTCGCCAAATGAGGCTTCACCACCTCAACCAGAGAATGACAGTGATAATTTAGAGGGGAAAGTTTCTTTGCAGTGCAGGCTGTCTTTGCATGTTTCAGGTCCTTGTCAGTTTTGAGACCATCCTTTCCTTTCCCAAATATCACAAGAAAAATGATGGAAGAGAAACACACTGAATGTCCAAAATGATGGTTACAGGTTGTTAGTTTTGAAGTTCCTCTTTCCTGTCCAAGAGTACTGAATTGATCTTCGGTGTGGTCTGTACCAAGCCTTACTGCCACCCTGGACACACTTCCCCTACCCGCCAGGATTTCCTGATGAGTAAGAGGTGCCAAATCCTTTGAGTTTAAAGAGTGAATAATTCAGTACTCTTTACTGTAAAAACGTAGGATGTTTTGTATTCCTTCTAGAAGTACTATGTTGCATATAGTTTTCCCAAATTCATGAGAATTAGTGCTATTTTTAACAGGATGACGTTCATGTAAGTTGTGCTGTTACTTTTTACAATATAACATTTCTCACCAAGAAACCACAAAGCCTGTGTTTTGATATCTTCTGTGGTGCTTGTTGCTGCTTTAGGCCGAGAAAAAACCTTACAAGATCATAGTTGTTTGTTTCCACATGAAAATGTTGGGACTTCTGTCGGTTGGCCAATTAAGCTATTCTGTATTTCTTAGGCATCATGTTAGGTTACATACTTACCAACACAATCTTACCCTCTTCTGTGTTTATGTGTTCTCAGCTCCTTAATTCTGTGCTAGTTTGTAGACAATGAGGCCGACTAAAAGGTACTTTACTGTGTATTTTGTGAGCTTAGTTTGTCTTGCCTTTCCATATAGACATCTGATAGCTGGTTTAGTTTTCAACTGCTGCTGATGTAACATCCTTTTACGACACCTGAGAGGAGGAAGCAGTGCTTTTTCGACCATGAGTAACCCCATCCTATTAGCATCAGACAGGAAATCTAAGGAACTAATGATGCAGTGTAACTGTTGCTGCTTTCAAAACAAATTAACGGACTGAGGACAAAATTACTGTGATCCTAAGCTGTACTTGAGGTTAAACTGAAGATGTCCCGTGGGGTTCTGGCAAATCTACAAATGCTATTGGACTGCCAGCTACTTGGGTGATGGAAGCGTGCAGGGAATCATCAGAGTTCAAGGGAAGAGTGATGGTTCATGGAATGATGCTAGTTTCTGGATTAAAATTTAGTGTATATCTAAGCTTTCTGTTGATCTTGTTTTCTTTCATTGGTCTTCAAAACAGTGCTTTTATTTTCAGCTTCATTTTACAATAATTTACATGATTCTGTTCCATTCCAGTTTATAGTTTGTATTGTATGTAGTTGAAAAGGATTAAATAGCTGGGGTTTGATGTCCCATCTGTAAGATTTGTAGATGCTTTTCAGAAGGAATAACTAAAATTAGTGCATGTGCAAAAGTTTATAAAGTTTTTTTAGTTAATTAAACATGGTGTGAAGTTGGTATGTTAGTCTTACACCTCCTAATGTGTGTACACAGCAGTGGATTTTTGATAACGGGGTAGGGTGAAAAAAAAGAGAGAGAGAGAAACTAATTCAAGATGGGGAGAGAGGGAGTAAGAGAGAGACAGTCTTGGCTCCTGTGTTTATCCAGCCCATAGGATGTCCAGGGGCACCCATGCACCTGGGCTTGGTTTTGGGTGCCTTTTTAATGCATAAGCTTTCCCTGATCAGGAGAAAACATTGAATTTCCTGTGTAAATTTGATATTGTGCAAAGTCCATTCTTCCAGGTCCTTGTGGAAATGGGTCAGAAAGCTTTGGGTCACTGGTGGTCTTGTTCCCCCCATACAGCTGCACTGAGCTGAGCTTATCTCCAGGAGGTAGATCAAAGCCCTTTGTCCCAGAAAAGTGCTGTCCTGTCTCTGCATGGCCCCTTGTCCAGTCACATCTTGTTCTTTCTCACAGCGTTATTGCCAGCAGTCCTTGGCTGTTGTTACCTACAGTCCTTGGCTGGTGCCACAGCCACCCTGCTATTGGTGTTTGAGACAAACACATTAGCCCTTATCTTGTGGGATACTGCAGGGGATCTGCAGGTGTGACTTCACCACACAAGAAGCTTCCTGAAGCTGCCTCCATGCTGGATGGAACTAATTCCAGCTGTTTCCAAGATGGACGCACTACTGGCCAAAGCTGAGTCAGTCATCAATCTTGGCGGCATCTCTATGATAATATATTTAAGGAAGAATTAAAAACAACCTTACAATAACCAAGCAAGGAAAGTGAGGATATGTGAGACAACCCTGCAGACACCAGGGCCAGTAAAGGAGGGGGAGAAGATCCTCCAGGCACTAAAATAGAGATTCCTCTGGAGACCATTGTCCAAGGTGGAGCAGATATGTTCAGAGTGATGTTTTTCCCTTTCTATTCCTTCAAGAAGTGAAGAAAAACTGCAAAACAACCCAAGAACTATATAAAGGCAATAATTTTCCTGTTGGCTGTGAACACTGAACCTCAGGTAAACTTGTGTCAAGTCTCCAATGTTTTAGGGAACAAGGGAGGTTTATATTTGTTTTGAGGTTTTTTCTTTTTTTTTTCCTTCAAGGTCTTTAGTATTATCTGCCTCATAAAGAATTGGGATTGTTAAATGATGGTGAAAAATAAGCCATCACAATGTTGTAGGTCTGCAAGACAATTTTTACATTGTTGGGTTCGGTGCTTCAGGTGGTCTGATGTAGTATATTAGGAAATCATGATTATTCTGCCTGCTAGGCTTGCCTGTTTTATAGGCAGGAAGACATTACTATCCTTTATTTCCCTTTCTGCATTCTGTGTACTTACTCAAACTAAACATGGAAAAGTTCATATTTGAGCACGGGTTCTGGTCGAGATAGTGTTTTCCTGTGTTTGATAGTTCTAACAGTGGATTCTCTTCTGTGTTTTCTGATTCTTTTCATCCATTACCATTTTTCTGCTCGGGCAACTGGTCACAAGATGGGTAGACAGTGACAGATGTGTGTATGTCTGCCTTCTGGTTTATAAAATATATATATTGTAGAGGAGTGGTGGTGGGGAATGCTTCCTGCTGCTATCCTGACGCACCCACTTCCTAGTATTGGCAGCCATCTCTGTGGCAGAACATGAGTGTTTAACACTGTTTAACATGTGCTTCCTGTATGTGTAGAAGTAAAATTTGAACAAACATAAAGCCATTTTGATTAAATCACATTGTAGTTTTCTGCCTTCACTGAAATGAAGCTTTCTTGGTTCCTTCTGGGTTTTGAAGAGTCACAGTTAGATATTTGCCCAGGTTGGTCAAACCAGTGCTTTGGGGGATGGTTGTTTATTTGATGTTTAAATATGAGTTTTGAGTATTTGGGCTTAAGATGTAATCTGTGAGTTTGGGTACTTAAAGGGACATGGTAATTGAGGGAGACATGAGCCAGCAATGTAATATTATACAGGCATTTGTAAAATTTGTAAAACAATCTGTTTACAGTGCTGTGGATGCATGTGATCTTTTACCAGGTCTTTCTTCCCCCACTCAAGATCTCTCTTATAAAATAAAGGAATAAGTTAGGAAAACTAACTTATGTGTAGTTTTTGCTTTGTTCAGCTTTGAGTTTTGGTGCTTCAGAAACTACAGAGGCATGGACAAATAGGACTTCATGTGGAAAGAACAGCCACTGAAGAAGAGGGGGAAAATAGTGCAATGAATCTGTTTTTTGAGGGATTTAAATGACAAGCAGTATCTTATTTTGTTATTTTGTTTATGTAGTAAACTTCTTAATATTCTGCTTTCAAAATATAGTTCTCAGAAGTTGAAATGGCTGGACAAAGTGAACATATTGACGGCTGCAGCTGGTGGGATATAGGTGTGCCTTTCCCTGACAGACTTCTGGTAATCAACTCACATGTACAATCTCTGCTTCCAGTGCTTGTTTCCATGACATATGTTCTTCTGTTCATACTCTTGTTTAAAGAGACTGCTGTTGATGGTTCTTTCAAAAGCAGTGTGTTTTCCCACAGCTTTGCCATTCTCTCAACTACTAGCAAAAGGAGACAATTTTTTCTTTTTTTTTTGTCAAAGGCTTTTTGTTTTTGAATGTTGGCCAGGGAATTCAACTCGTGTTTTCATGTGTAGCATCAGATGCTTGTAGAAGGCATGGATAACTTTGAGCCAGTGAGCACAGCAGCTTCCATAGCATCTTTGGCATCTGTCTGTGGGTGGCTGGAGGATATCATTCTTAAGCCTGTTCCTATGGAATAGGCAGGAGGAGGTTATACTATTAGTTTTGCTGACTTTACCATTTCGTTGAAATTCTCAGTGTGAAACTTGCAGTCTCCAAACTCTTTGTATTTCAATAGTTAAATATATTTTTAATTGGTTAGATCACTTTTTGCTTTATAATGTGGCTGCAGTTTTATCAGAAATACTGTGTTCTGAAAATCAATATTTTAGCAAAATTCTAGCAATGTGGAAGCGTTATTAAAAAGTGAGGTTTTGACATCCCACTTATTCTAATGAAGCCTTTTCTTCCATTTTTTTAATGGATGGGTGTAGAATCTGACTGTTCACAGCCTGTGTGATAAATTCTACTTCTGGTTAATGAAAACCCTAAAATATAGCAGGCCCTTGATCTCTTTCCATATGAATTATACATCCTGTGAAGTATTTGGCAAGCTAAGCTGCATATAGAGGAAAATCCAAGCGCATTACTTGTTTTTGTGTCTTAGTGAGAAAAGGGGTCTTGCTTGTGACTTTACATATGCTGAGGGCATAGTATTTTATGTTCTCCCTGTATGACTAACATACTGTCTGAAAGTTGAAGTGCAGTCTGGGTAAATGTGTCTGAAATACTTTTTTGGCACTTGGAAGAGAAAGTTTCCTGTCGCTAGTCCAAAAGTTGAAATATAATTTCAGCAGTTCAAGAAAAGAGATAAAAGAAGGCATATTTTCACTTGTAGTGTTGGCAGTTGATTGAGAAAATAAATAGAGCTGGTTTGGAGAAGTATGTATATTTAGGCCAATTTCCCGAGGAAATGAAGCTGACACGATTGTGTTGTTGGTCTGCATATGCTGGTCCTTCTTGAAAAATTGAGTCTGTCATCTAATTTCAGACAAACTTGAAACCTGAGGTGACATTCTGAAGATTTTGTGAAAATCCATTTCTAATTAGAGAAAGAGACCTAAACTTGTGCTGTTGCTGAGGCAGGAACATGGGTTATGTATGCCTACAGTGATCAGCTAGTCAGCATCATTTAGGTTTGCCTTCTCAGGCTAAATAGGGATATTGTAGAAATCATGGAGAATAGAGGGAACTGTTGTAACAATGGGTTCAAAGAAAGAAGTACATTCCCATAGCAAGGTGAAGTTTCCTTGTTCCAGTGTGCACAGCAAGATCTGTTGAAGTTTACCAAATGGAATGAAGTTGTAAGAGGTCATGTTGTTATCTCTGCACTTGCAAACCTTTCCGTTTAAACTGCAGATGGAACAGTAGGTAGAAACTGGTTCTTTTTATTGTATTCTGTCATTAAATGAGGGATTTGAAGTTAAGGTATGTGAATTCATATTTACAAAAAAACCCCCTGATTAG
>VWYI01027239.1:0-69643 GCA_013399455.1 Anthoscopus minutus
AATTTAGCCAATCTGACTGATGAACTTCCAGGATTCTTCAAACAGACCAACACAACACGTGCTACATATGGGCCAACAAATGTTTTGAAGCACAGTTTTACTATCTGACTATGCATACTGGAATAAGGTTCTGCATTCAAATCACACTATCTCCCAAAGCAGGCATACAAAGCAGTTAATTGCCTAATGCCTGGGCATTAAAAAAAAAATAATCCACTTGTATAAATCCACTGCAGGAAACACTGGTACTCTGCAGAAAACAGACCGTGTGCAGTTTGACTTGACTGCTGAACAAGACACTGAAGTAAATCCAAAACCCTTGTATGAAGCCATGTCTAATGTAACAGTATTTGCCATTTCTTCCTGCAGATGGAACAGTCTCAATTAAGATGAAGTAACATCTGTTTTTAATCGCAGATGATCCAAAACTTCACTGGCTCTCAAAACTATTCCTTTCAAACAAACCTGCAGAACTACAGGATTCACAAGTCAGGAAGAGGAACAAATGTCAACTCTTAGCACAGGCTGCTAAAACTGACCATGGTGTTTCCTAGGATACGGGATACCTTATAGAAAATTTGTTGTATTACAGCTGGTACTGCTTCTCTTTGCCACCATAAATGAAAAAATTATTAATTCTCCATAAGTCTCACCCAGCTCAAGGGTCACTTTCCCCCTTCCACAGCACATGAATGAGCACACAAAGGCAGAAAAGTGTAGCTAAATGGTGCTGCCTAGACTCATTGCTCAGAGTTTTTTTCACAAATATAAACTTTTTTCCAGGAACCAAGCTGAAATGTCTTAAGCACTCACCACTCAATGAGTTCAATTCTCAAATACTGACGTACTCACTCATTTTCCCCTTGCTGTACCATGTACAAAACATCAATGAGAACTAAACATCTGCTTAGATTAAGTTAAATAAAAGTTTTAAAAATTACCTTCTAACTAACAAAGCCTCATTATGACAAGATTTTGATTACTGAAATAACTTCTGTTGAGGAACACCTTATTTAATTTTTCTAAGAGTGTTTTATCAAGAAACAGAAGAGTGACTGAACATTGCTGTAATTATTTTTGGAAACAGTAACTGCTTGAAACCAGAAAAAATGAAAATAATTCTTTAAACATCGAAGAGTAGAGAAAAATAAACACCTGCAAAAGCCATTCCCAATATGCCAAAAGAAAGAGCATTTTAGAGCAAAAATAGATGAAGTTTTTCACATATGCCCTCCATTGCCTCCCAACCCCATGATTTTCTTATTCAATTATCTTTAGGAATGTGGACTATGAAAGGCAGCACCAAACAAAACTGTTCACAAATAGAAGTCAACTGAATGAAAAACATTTTAGTTTCCCAAATACTGAAAAAATTATTTTAAGCTTACTTTTGAAGCTGAAGGAAAAATTCATTATAAAGACTGAGAACCTTTAGGATAGGTAATATAGATTTAATTCAGATATTACAAAACAATCTGTATTTTTTCCTTTTATATGCCCATTACCACAGATGGTGCCACTTTAGGTTTTGGGTTTTTTAGAAAGGTCTTTAAGTAATTTTCATTTTCTAAAATTGGCATTGGATCATGGATCTCCAGAGCAATTGTGACTTCTAAGAAAATGTTTCTGATAAGCACATCACTTTCAGCTCATGAACTTTTAAGTAAATTTATTCTTAATGATAGAATTATGTTCACAGAAAGCAAGGTTTTAATGCTGGTTGTCCTGATGGATGCAAGGTGTTTGGGCACTGTAGGAATTCCTGGTTACACACACATCAACAGGATCAAGCATTCAAACCCGACAGAACTTGTGCACTTGTGTAATCTCCTGGCCAGCTGTCTCTATTAAAAGTTCTGTAGACTCATACAGACTCAGCCTGGGCTGGTATTTCAGTAATTGGTTGGTCCAAGTTACCATAGTATAAGGCATTAACTACATCAGAACTCCACAAGAACTGGTGGTTTTATGACTTTATTCCTTATTCAGATTACCTGGACTTTTCCTTCTTGTAATGTCTGTAATTATAGACTAGTGGGATAATTTTCCATCAAACTTTAAACTGAGCATTAAAAACCTAAAATAACTTAAAATGGCTCTCTAAAACTCTTGTAAAAAGAAAGATGAGCAAAAATCCATTCAAGACCAGTGATATTTTATAAACTCTCTTGTGAGTCATTATTTGTTATTAAAATAGACCCAAAAAGCAGCAAATCCTCCAAATCTATATAGTATCTGTAGCACTTCTGCCAATCCAAGGTCTCCAAAGGAGAACACATTTGCTCACTCTCTCTCAAGCACCACCAGTAATGCCACTGTGGCAGATTTCTCCACAGGATGCACAGACCTGCCCAAGATTTTAAATTCTTGGCTACAGAATCTCATAACAAATGCTGCTACTGGTACACCAAAGCTACACACTTTGTAGTGAATTTAAAGCCAGATCAGATACACTGAGCAACAACTGCATCCCTCTACTGCAGCACAAACCTGCTCTCCAAGTGTTGCTGAAATTCATCATTGCTTTGACCAGGGCAACAGATCAGTTCCAACAGAGTACCTTCAAAGACTGTGCTTTCTGTAATCCTCTGAAGACAGCAACATCTTGTTATTAGATGAGTGATTCAATCACCTAGGTAAACATTACACACTTGGTGGCAATCATAACCACAACCATATTTACCTCCAGGCACACTTCCTGCAACACGGTGTTCACAATACTGCCATTTATAAGCCTAAGCAGACAAATTATTGTGATAATAAGTCCTTACATTCCTGTATTCTACCTACAGAGGAAATTACAAAGTTAGTTTTACTCTATTGAAGCAATCCACATTTCTCAGAACCTGATCCATGTGGCAGCCAGCCTGGGGAGCCTTTTCTGCAAAGAGCTGACAGACATACCTAGTGTCATTAAGCCTTCTCTGGCAAGGTACCAGACTGGAGACTAAGAACTGATTCTACATCTTTGCTTATGTTAACTCATTCTCGGTGGCAAAAAATTGGGAGTGCATCGAGTCATACTCAGCGTCTCTCAACCACCTGTGAGATGGATGCATGTCCGTCATGGCTGGTAAAATCCAATGAGGAGAGTTAAACCCTTTGTAAAGACATATCGATCATTACTCTGAAACACTTCAGTAAAAATCATATTGATGCTGGAAGTCTGAACCAAACAATTCCTTTACAGGCCAGATCATGGAGAAGTTGCAGTAATAGCGAATCGATTCCAGCTAATGGACTCGATGAGTGCTGTGACAAATAACTGCTTACTCATCCCCAAAATGCACTACACACCATGACCAAAAGGGTCATCTTTCATTATTCAATAAACATTAATTATGACAGATGTATTACACTTTCATATGGTAGATTACTGACTGCCCTGTTCAATAATCAAGATATTTCTAAATTCCTCCTGGTTAACCAAAACTTGATTCCAAACCAAACTCATTTGTCATCCTCAGTGAAGGAGAGGATCACAAAATACTATTGGAATGGAAGGGAGGAGGAAACTCCTGGCAATCTGGTGGCAACCTCCCTTCTCTCTCTCAGGTTCCCAGTAAACTGTGAATGGAATCACATTAATATTTTATCTTTCAATCCAATCGCTCTCAATTCTGCCTTGACTTGGAAGCTTTCAGTACTCAAAATAAACATCTCTGTTTCCAAAGGTATAAACCAAAATACAAGTTCAAACTTCGAAAAGACTCAGAAACCTATCTCCATACATACAGGAAAGACTGAAAATAATTGCTGGAGTTAATCTGAAGGTAGTCTAGCTCTCTGATTCTACCTACTACATCACCTGGTATCACAATTCTGGCCCTAACTACTCTTCATCACATGCCTGAATAATTCTAGTACTAATAACTCTAATTCTAGTACTAATAGCACAGCAATAAATAAAATATTTTAGTATTACCACTATGAGACACCTTTCTCTCACACCAAAGAGATTTCTTATCCCTATCCACCCACCAAACAAAAACACTTTCAACACATGACTGTTGTGAGAACATGATTACACAAGTCATCACCATCATCTACAATCATATTTTCACCTGTTCATGTGGTGTACACCTGTGGGTTCTTGGCAATACACTTCACTGAGGTGTGGGAAATTCCGGGTTTAGATCCAGCCCTGCCATCTTTCTTCTCTTAAGCAAATATGCCACACAATCCCAAAACCTGTGTGAATGCTATGGCCTCTTATAACATTATCTTATTTATAAATATTTTACCTTTTTAAGTGCACAAAATACTAATGCAAATCCCTTGAACACATATACAAGAGTCAGAACAGCAATATATATATAAAAAGTAATTCAAAGATCTTGAAGATGCTTTTATACTGCGACCTAATGTGCAAGCAGTAGACCACCCCACCACAGGTAAGAAATGAGAAATTTTGAGGGCTATTGAACACTGAATTTTCACAGCTGAACAGTATAAAGTTATTTAGCAGTGTTCAATAGCCTTCAAACTCACTTCTGCCTGAGGGTTACCGTGGTCCAGTAGAAAAAGACTGTGAAACAAAAACAGTGCAATACCAGTTGGACCAAGATTTTTTCCGTATTTTTTAAAAACCTTTTTAAAGTTCACATCATTTTATGTGTTTTGAAAAATATACAGAGGTCTACAGATGCCACATGCTATTAATCAGACAGCATAGAAAAAGCAGCTATATAAAAGCAGATTTTAGCCTATAAATATACTAATCACAACACTACAGGTGTGCATGTGTATTAAAAAACAAACAAAAAATATTAAAAAACCTGCTGCTTCAGGGACACCAGCTTTTAAGTCCAACCAGTTCTGTATGAATTTTGCTACTGTTCAAATGGCATATGTAAGACATTGGGGGTTTTTATTCAATTCTTTTTAGTTGGCAAAACTAACACCTCAACAGCTGGATAAGATATGGGATTTATTTTATTGTCATGAGTACTGATTTTTACAGGGCTTTCTAAAAGGGCATCTAAGAGTTGGCATTTGTTTACTAAGTGTTGAAAAATGAGCATTCCAGTGGCAAACACTAAACAGGTTCCAAAGTAATAATTAGATCCACTTACTACAAGTGAAATTACACCCTGCTTAAGCAAAAAAGTTGGTCAGTTTTTCCATTTATGCTTGCATATTTCAGCTTTTATCCATTCCCCTAGCATGGATGTTTCATTGATGGCTGAGGGTAACACTTCAAAAATGAACTAGCTAAACAAACTTCCCAGCAGCACTTGACAGAGCTACACCTATTCTTCCCCATTTCCAAAGCAGTACAGAATTAATTACCAGTTCTATGGATCTATTGTAAGTATAATAGACTAAAGAGCTATCACAGACACATTTATTGTAAAAGCACAATCCCAAGAGTGTCTAGTAGAGGGCCAAAACGATTAACACAAATGCTTTGTCAGATCAAAGATAAAACCTGCACCGCCCAATTGAGGAATGAATTAGAACAGTGGGTTATCTTTCAAATTAACCAGGGCAGTTAGTGAGGAAAATTTCATGAAAGTGTAATTCTTAGCCTTTGTGAATCCACACAGCAGGCATTCTGCCAGCTGACAAGATGATGAAATTTTCATGCTTAAAAAAGCCCTCTTCATTTCCCAATTTAGATTAGCTAGCGTTTCTCTCTCTTTTCATCTATTTGCTCTTCTGAAGCAGAATTAAAAAAAAAAAAGAGGCACACAACAGGATCAATCTCTCATAGAATAAATGCATTTCCAAGAAGAAATAAAATCTTTCCATGTCATTTTAAAATATATTTACATTTAAGAGTAAGATCATCAAAATTTATATTGTTAATATCATTAAGAATCTGTAAATACTGGAGCAATGGTAGATATGCAATGGAAGTCAAACATAAAACATTTCAATGTTTAATGGCAAAAAAACGATTGCAGAAGCAGATATTTTCATAAAAAGGCAAGTAATTTACAAAAACAATGGGATTGTAGCAGGCTCAGAAAATTCTATTTATGCACTTAGATTTGCATCTTTTTAAAGGAATGTAGTATATTATGACTGTATTTATTTATTTGACACAGTTTCATGCACCAAAAAGGGCAAGTAGATTTTCTACTTTTAGATTTTATGGCACTCCTCCCTGCCCCTAAATTTATACTGTCAGATATAAAGCATTTCAATAGACTAAAGGAAAAAAACAAGCAACATCTTGAACACTTAAACACTTAAAAAAAATCTGATTCAAAGCTCACTGAAAGAAAAGTACACTTATTTATTTCAGTGAGCTGTGGATCAGGCTGAAAGGCTCTTGATAGGGCTGTATTCATAAAAGGCAGCTCATTATTTACAGGTTAAAAACCACATTTTTGCATTTTATGTTTTTGTATCATGTGCCATTTGATTACTGTATAAACAAAATCATATCTAAAAAAATTAAAAATGGAGTGACAATATATTTGATCCTTACAAATTGGTATTTCTATGCCTTTCAGATGCAATTACTACAATAGGAGACTATTTAGTAAGAGGATGAAAGTTTCATTAAGTGTTTTGTTCAGACAGCTCTTTGCCATAATACTTCTGGGTGTGTCTTTATAGTTTATAGGATTATATATATTAGTTCAAACATCCATTTGATGAATTTAAACTCCAGCTGTTATTCAGTCACCACAAGTACTGGATGAAAGGAATAAACAAAAAGTCTCAGCATCTGATTTCTAGGAGCTAACAAGACAAAAAGTTTACTTGCCCAGCTCCATGAAAAGTCCTTTTGTTAAAAGAAAATTAATGTGCAATCTGGAAATTATTCTCACATTTGCAGAACCTGAATGTATTCCACAGTAAAACAATAGTTTTAAACTTCATTATAGCTATCTAGTTTAAAAGCAAATCCTCTCTAGAAAAACAAAATCTGAAGCTTTCACCTATATGGACAAATAATTTTCTTTTTAATTATCTTAATTATTCAATATCCCATATAGTAAGATATTTAATAAATTTAGTAAGCAAATTAAGAGGTTCAATAGTCAAACATTACAGTGTGGTTCAGAGCTTGGTCTTGAAAGAAGACAAAACAACCAACAAAAACAAAAACAGAACAGCGCAAAACATTACATCACTTTTTGTTCTTATCACCAGTAAGAATTTCTCCTGCCCTTAAAGGCATTTCTCTTCATACAAGTTTACTTGTATCTTCTGCAAATGTTTTCAAACATTCTACATGCCTGAAATTATTCAGCATGTGGCACTATTATCATTATGCATGTACATTAAATCTAAAAAGCAATTTTCATATAAAAACAGTCAGTGTGAATATGTTACTTAGACCCATTATTTAATAACACTAATATAATAATTTTGCATACAGGTGGGCTTTGCAATAAAGTAACATGAGATCTCACATTTTGGTGACTTCATCTGTCCAAGTTATCTTTAACTTCAAGGGAAAGGAACAATCTTTCTCTACCTTATGAAATAATGCTTGAATTTAAATAGCCTTAGTAAGTTTTGTTCTCCTTTTGATGCAAAGATATTCAGAAGTATTTTTACCTTCAGAAATTATTACGCTTTCAGAAGAGAGTTTAGGTAATACTCACAATAATTGCAATAAGAACTAGCACAGAAGAAAGATAACACCAAATGTATACTTTAATACACTTACACTTAGTATTAAACCCCAATAATAATTCTTAGTATTGTAGCTGCTGTTTGCAAAAGAATTCTGTAATACTTAAGAAAACACAACAAATTAGATACATCATCTGAAATTGGTACAGGCCAAATTTTCAAAAACAATTTACTTTCTTGTGTGTACCAAAAGTTATGAGCACACAAAGGCTATGAATGTCTCCAAAATTTATGTCCATCCTGCAGCTGTGTAAGCAAGCAATGTTGGACAATCAAAACAAGCAGGCAGGCAATAGCATGAGATGCTCTATGAAAATTTGACCAAAATAGCGAGATGCCAGTTCACAAAATATGATGCTTCCAGCATATCAGGAATACAAAATATATTGATTTATGTTAAAAAGCATGGTGGGTTTTGTCCTACTGTTGGACAGTGAGAGGATAGGAATTTTAAATACAACACCTTTTTTCTCCACAATGCCAGACAAAGCCAACCACTACCAGTGGCACTTTGGATTTCTTGCATTACCTCTCAATTATATAAATTAAATTAACTACCCATCTTCCTCCTCATTTTTTACCTTCCCAATCCTTATTAAGAAAGATTCATAGTATTTTCATTCCAGTCCTCCAAAGAAATTTTACCGAGCTATATTTGCATTTCCTTTTCACAATCTAAGACATATATCAATTTGAATTGAAAAAAGAGAATCATATTTCAATTACATGAGAAATTGATATCTACATATTTGGTAGGCTTCACAGATTTTCCTAAAAGTATTGAGTTAATGCACTTGGATAAAAATCTGGAAAACAGAGAGCTACTACATCTGTAATAATGCTGATACACACAGTTACAACAATGTAAATATATCTAACTATCTTGAGGCTGAACCAAGAAAACAAACATCCCAAATTCATTTTTTAATTCACTGACTGTTTTATTTTCAGGAAGTTGGGGGTTGATGCTGCATGCTGCTACCTTATACTATACAAATAAAGGGGTAACATGACAGTAACTAAAAATTCAGCACAACTTCAAAAACTCATTTCATATGGCAGAGTATTTTCTGCATACTTACACTGTAGTACTTTCTGAGGTAGCGTCTAATATCCAGCAGTAACTTGTTGTTCATTTGAACCACATGGCTGAAAGGAGGCTCTTCACATTCTGTCTTGCTGCACCTTTGCAAGCTGGGCTCAATAAATCGCCTCTGAAAGCAAAGTGTAAAAACAGCATCATTATGACAAATGATGGAAACAGAAGCTACCATGAGAGTTTAGACAAAACCTATATATTTTTAAAAGTAACAGTCTTAAAGGGCCCATAATATCTGGACCTTCTTTCTTCCCATCATGGCTGGCCACGCCCTTATGGGAAAACTGCAGGCTAGAAATACATACTGTTCTTAAGGAAAGCTCCTTTAGAGAACACGCTAAGTTGATAATTCTACAAGAGATGTTGACTAATAAAAAAAAATCTGTGGACAAATCATGCTTCCCCATCTACACCCAAAAAACCCTCAGGTTTATAATTTTATAAGAGACAAACTTTGGCCTTAGCCTACTGATCAGAACTTTGAAATCAACCTGATAGATCCTAATTATGAAATTACCAACAGGACTGTAGAGACAAACTTCATTAAAGAAAAATCACATTACCATCTTTTATTTTCTCAAAGTTCAAAGAACAGCTCTTACAGTTTTGCACCCATCTCATTCCCTTATTTTCAAAACCTTCTGAACACCTGACATTAAAATTTCAGGACCTCGAAGTGTTGTGTGAACAGCTAAAATTAAGTCTGTGGCATTCTCACTAATATAACACCAGTCGGGCAGGCTGGACAGTTGTACAGCTTTCAGAAAACTTTCTTTCAAGGTAAGACTCAGCTGTTGTGAGCCATCTTGGCTCAACCCCCACTCACAATGCTAATTAACTCCAGGTGAAATAGAGGGGATTTTTGGCTTGGTTTCAGGATTTCTTCTGTTCTGTTTGGCAGTGGGGATATATATATTTTTTTTAAGGAGTTTGACATGCACTCCTCTCCAGTTAGCCCATCTGCAACTTGTCAAGTCTACATGCAATTAACTGTCTTATTTACAGCTGCAATGAACAAAAGTCAAGGATTCACAAAGTATCACTCAATTTGTGTGTCTTTTCCTCTTACTTGCTTCCAAAGACTGCTCTATTTTGATTCAAAAAATGCAAAACATCTGCTGTTTGTCCAAATTAACTTAAAATAATTACTTTTAATTTAGATAAAAGATTTATTTGCTTTCAGTTTCAAGGTTTTCACTACTCTGAAGCTTGCTAATTTGCCGATGACTAATATATACATAATATGCTGAAGAGTTAAATATTCGGCCCTATTCCAAGTTGTGATTCAAGGTCAAGAGATACATTTTTTGGCACAACTTCTCAACAAGAATGTACCCCTATGACTTTTTATTCAATTCACAGAGACAGAAAGAAAGATAACATAGAAAAACCTTACTGTCAAGAAGGGAGGTGGGATGTAACAAGATAAACACAAGTTTAAAAAGCACTTTGTTCCAATTACTATGATTTAGGATAAGAAGCTGCCATTGCTATGCAAAAGTTTTATTAAATAGAAAACTGGAAGTTACTAAGGTGTTTAGATAGTGATTCTTTTAAAAAGTAACAGTGACAATCAGTCACAACTGTGGGCAAACAGATTAATGAAGCCAGAAAATCTCCCATGTTCTGCGAGACGACACAGCTGAAATGCAAAAATGGGGAAAAATATTTCAGCACTATTCTATCAGCAATTATCTGCTCCAAAGCTATAAATAGCAGGAGGACTGAAACAATATGGTATCTTCTCCTACATCATATGAATCCTGTCTGAAAAGCTGTTCTCCCTACAAGCATTCTTCTCCCTCACCAGTGAATGAAAATGAAACAAACAAAAAAATCAACTAACCGAACCATCAAAGACATTGTCATAAATATTTTCAGTTCCGCATTTGAGGCAGGAAAACTTGAATCTTTCACAATCCCTATATTTCTCCTCATCAGTGAGCTGAGCTGGGCCACCAACCAAGGCATCATTCTCATCTTTATGGTAATGGTGATGGACTCTGAATTGGGAGGGATCCAGTCCTATTAATAAGAAACAAAAATTTCAAAAGACTAAGAGGTCAACCATGAAAGCAGGCTTATTTTTCATATGCTTGGTGAAGCAGATTCAAAAGAAAGTTACAAAATGTAAATTCAGAAGCTGAAAATCTCTCCTTAGCAAAACTTCCTCTATAAAACATAAATACATTCTACAATTTTTAACCATGAATAAAGGTTCACGAGACATGAAGAAATCATCTTATCTTCTTACGCAAGATTGCTTTATAAATAAAACAAGCACATTGCATTATCATGGGAGTATGCAAGAGTGCATTTTGTTTCTGAGGAAACCACGGATAGCTTTATTGTTATTTTCTTCTTAAGTTACATTGAAAATATTTCAATAAAAATGTGCATCGTTATTAAGAAACAGTCTTTAAATCAAAATGGCACCATTAAAACCAAAAACAGAGACTAAAAACCCCATTAAAGAAACGCGGGTGCACTGCTATTACCAACTCCTTCAAGTCCGTACACAACTGCCAACTCTGATTTCAATGCAGTGGTCGATTTCATTTTGGCTCAGTGGTTAACAGCATGGAGGTTTCAATCTAATGCAGTGGTTAAAATTCAGCAGCAGCATTTAAAACTGCAGCGCTGGAGACAAAGTGCTTTATTTTTGATTGCCAGAACTCAAGATTTTAAACAAATAAATACACAAAAGAGATCCCAGAAATACTGATTCAACCACAAATAAGTAAATAACCAAGCAAGCACGAAGTTCACTGTTCTAGGAATAAGACTGCCAAAGTAAACTTAATAAAAATCCTCAAGTTTTGTCATCCTTTGTCATGTGCAACATTTTAAAAGCCCATGCATCTCATTTACAGGGTTTTTTTGTTAAGTTTAGGAAAAAACACATGTTGGGAAGAAAAACTTAATCAAATGAGCACGTAGGAGAAAACCTTCAGAAAACCATGGCTCACTTTAGCAGTAAAACAAAAAGATCAGAGAAGCACTTTAAAAAATATTTTTAACAGCCATTAAGCCAAGTAACAGATTACTATGTATTAAACCATATCCTGTATAAAATTTAGTTTAAAAATGTAGTAACTCCTATAAGCAACATAACAGAGATTACAAATAGAAAGTGAAGCTTCATCTTATTATTAACTGTACCGTGACACTTAAAGACAACAGTTAGGAACAATATTCAGTTAAACTACGCAAATATTATTGCACTTATAAAACAGTGGCATTATACAGTCAGATATAGATTGCCTTTACATAAAAGATTTGATATGTCTGACTTTGATACCACTACTCTGAATTTTTATGTTGCTGTCTTAAATTCAAGCAGAAGGAAAAATTCCATTGCCAAGTAAGTTTATTTGGTTCCTGACAGAACACGGTTTTCACTAAAATTCATTCAGTCTTCCCAACTTTGTAAAAAAAAAAAATCAATGCATAAAGGTAACAATTCACCTTCAGGAGGTTTCTAAACTTGGAATACACTTCTCCAATACAGTTCTCCACTATTAATTTAAAGGAAAAGCATACAAAGCAAAATACAGTGCTAATAACATATTTTACACTTTAATACACATGGTATCCTTCAAGAAAGACTGTAAGGGTTTTTTCTATTCCTCTTTTTTTTTAAAAAAATAAAAGGCTTGGTAATGTATCTGCAGCACACAGGCAGTAGATAAAACATTTAGGGAACTAGATTTCAGTATTCAGATTTTGCAAAAAATCAAGTATGCATTAGGCTGGATCTAAGATAGTAATGGTGAAAGGAAAAATTCTCAGTCTGCTCTGAGTTCAGAAGTGGAATGAAAAAACATCATTCCAACTTTCTGATACAGATACCATTACAGCTCAGCTAGAAATCTTTGGGTTTTTCCAAAAGGCAAAAATGGAGCAAAGTAGCCCACCAAAAGATTAAAGGAGACAAATTCTGGTCTTCAGACAACTGCGGTTTTCTATTATTAGTCAAAAACAGTGAAAGTAAATACCGATCATTTAATATTAATTTAGCAAAAAAAAAATCATTGTGAGAATTTAAATCACACTTCTTTCTGAACTTTCTCAGCTGTTTTGCCTGGAAAAAAACCCAAAAAAATAAAATATTGTGCTGAACCAAGCATACATCTAAGTTTTAGTGTGCAAACAGCCACAGTGAAAAAGAAGTGACTACAAAGCAGGCTTTTAAAGAACATCTACCTTAATTATCTTGTGGAATTGGGAACTATTTTATCTATTATCTCCTTTCAGGAATAGTTAGATGGTTCAGTTAATCCATTTCAGCACCCTAACTGGCATCCTCTCTGACCAGATCACACTGGTCACACTATTTTACTTGGTACACAAAACAGGGGCTATCTAATTAGGTGGTGGAAAAAAATATCTGGTTTTGGTAATTTTTAAATGAATTGGATGAGACTAATCGGTGAACTTTGAACTCTTCTTTTTTTTACCCTCATGACATAAAAAAAATAAAATTAAAAAAAAAAATCAAAGCAACTTTGACTTACTCTGACAGGAAAAAGTCTTCAGGGCTATCATTAAATTATATGGACTGCAGGTAACATTTATCGGCTCACCAAAATAACCAGGCTGGATGCAGGACAAAGCACTACAACACTACAAACATGCTGACCAACGCAGTGTGACCAAACTAATTAATACAACCAAGTTCAGGGAGTTGTTGCCGAATTATTTAACAGAATTATTAAAACCATTACTAACTGGCAAGCAAAGCGGGCCACTCAAGAACCTTGAAAAAAACCGCCAGAGATTTTTACCAAGCGCAGTATTTTAAAAGCAACATTTCTGCGGACCGCTTGTGCCCTTCCTTTCCCCACACTCCTGCGGGCACAGGGGTGCAGCGGGGCCGTGCGTGGGTCGGGAGCTGTGCCGGGGCTGTGCCCAGCGCTGTGCTGCGCCTGCTGGGAGCTGTGCCCGGGGTCTGTGCCGGGAGCTGTGCCCGGGATGCCGCATTCCAGCCGCAGGTGCTCGGGGCCCGGGGAGTTCTGCCCGCACCTTTCCCCAGGGACCCCGCGCTGGAGGCCGGGAATCGCAGCCGGTGCTGCCACCCCGCGGCCGGCGCCGCGCACTGCAGCGGGGCCCGCGGGTCGGGGCCGCCCGCCCGGCCAGGCCAGGCTGTTGGGTTTGTTCATTCACACTGCTATTGCTTCTTTTATTCATTCATCTTAGAGTTGTTTCCTTTATTCATTCATATTTTTACCCTTTTATTCATTCAGAGTACCCAATGCGCTTTAACGATTCTCAGGTTCTGAGCAGGTCTGAAGTATCTCAGAACACCCAACCAGACCACAAACAGCAAAGTTCCCAAGCTCTGGGGCTAATTATTGTACTGTCAAGAAGTTTGGTCATGACTTTAATTTTAATTTTCATCACTGTCCTTTCACTTCACTCCCTAATGTGAGGAAGACAACAAAAAAGTTAAAACCTGAGCTAAATTCTGCATGCCACAAGGAGAGCATCCATCCTGATTTCTGTCTGGAGAGTCTGAGCAGCTACATTAAACTACACACTACATTGAAATTAAAATTACACACTACATTAAAGACACCTAAATGATTCTCTCATGGTGATTTTTTAAAAAAATATAATAAAAAAGCCAATATATTTGGTGCTGGTGGGTTTCTTTACAAGAAGCAGCTAGCACACAGACACTGTGTCAAAGCAGGGAGGAGTACGGAAGTACTCCTAATGACAAGCCTCATCAGGACCCAGTAATGACTCCCTAAAATCAGCCAGCCTTCCTAAGAATGCCCAATGCCAAGCAATCTGCAGAGAACCAATGTGCACTTCCCTCTGTAAGGCAGCAGAACACGCCTCTTTCAGAACATCATGGCACTGCCTAGGACAGCAGCCATCGACTTCCATCGTTTGAAAAGCAAATAACATGTAGTTAACAGCTACAAAAGTCCCATGGTTAAAGAACTCTGCATCCATGACATCTGCTTGTTTCTGACAACACATAAATAAGATGTAACTTTTCTTTGAGACAAGGAGCAGTACTTACATATTAATAAAAAACCCTTATTTGAAATACAGTAAAAATATTGCTGTGCCTTACAGTTCTTGTGGTTTAAAAGCAAGTTATCTTAAGGATGAAGTAAGGTGTCCACAACTTAGGAAGACCAGATTTATTAAAGTATCTAACTGATTAGATTGCACACTTTATTTAGTTTTACAAACTGAGACAATCCTCATCTTGTCACTGCATTTCCTCAGAAACTTCATGACAAAGAGAGTGAATGCAGGAGTATGCCCATGAGGTTCTCGTTTTTAGGGACAATGAACTTCCATCTCTCAAACAGAAGGTAGACCTCCTACAATGCCCCAAAACAAAAGGTAGTTTTCAACTGGATTCCACAGCGAATAAATATGATATTTAAGGGGTTCTCTGCAATTTTTAAGTTGCATTATTTGCTCCTGTTCTTCAGTGTCTAAAATAACTTAAAATTACTTGCTTTGAGCACAAACACAACAAAGAACTGAGCCCTTTGATGTGAGCAAAGCTTCCCTAGCAGAGTTCAATTTTATCTACTCAGACAAGCACAGTGACAGGAAACATTCACCTTATAAACAAGCATTATTGCAGATTCTGTTAAACATGCAGCCAAGATCTTTTTTTCTACAACCACTCTCCCTACACAGACACATATTCTACATAACAGTAAATCTGATCAGTGGAGGAATTTACACAATGAGAATGCAACAGGGTTTTGATGCATAGATATGATGCTTATATATCCTGCAGAACGGGAAAATGTGCCTTTTGCAACAAAATGGGAAAAATAATGGGAATCTGGATGTATATCTACTAAGTAAAAAAGCCCAACTTAGCATCACAGATCAGTAAACAGCTTCCATATTTGCTTGTTTGAGCAAGCTGGACTCAAGTATCTTGTACTTTTTTGTATCTTTCAAAGGATTTTTGATTTCTGTGAAAGAAATCCACTTGACTATGCCTTCAGTACCATTAAAAAACCCTGTGAGATAACTTCAGCTTGCAATGGCTTATGTACAGCTCTGCTCAAGCACTGTATATGAAAACCTAAGTGGATCAGAAGTCTTGAAAAAGACCTGACTTTACCCTCAAGCTCGATTTAAGCTTTCCCAAGAAAACAAAGCTAGGGAAGGTGATACAATTTTGACTGTACAGCAAGGTCAAAATCAACACACTTCAGATCTAAGACTGTAATAGATACATACAGGTTTTCAGACTGACAATTGTGGACTATTAATAAACTCTCAGCTGCACGATGCTATTACAGGCCATAAAAGAAATCTTCATCTGGAACGTACTACAGTGCAAAAAACAGCACAGGCATCTGCAAACAGTAGGTGCTATCAAGTAGCACAGAGTTCTTAAGATCTTGGTAGTTAATTTAGGTGTCTGAAGGGAGCCAGTCTTTTCTGAAAATCTAACCTGTTGTGAATAAGAGCTCTGAATTTGAGCTTGACTCTACAAGACTAAAAATCTTTGCCAAATAAAATGAACTAGCTTCAGAAATCATTCCTGTCTCTTACCTAAATGAATTACAAGTTTGCTGCCTATTTTAAATCCCTTCAACCTAACCAAGAGTGCTTGACCTTTTCAGTCAGGCATACCACACAGTTGACTCTGACATCAAGGGAAAGTTGGATACCAAGGCCTTGCCACATAATAAACAGGATGATTTGTGTGGTCAGCCTGCATGCATGGAGCAGGGCTGACACCTCCTCAAAGCATGAGAACTGTTGAGGACACATGGCAACATCAAATGCCTCCAAGAAACACCTTTACTGACTTAGAAAGAGCAGAATTTCTCTCTTTGACCCCTTCTCAACAACTCAGAAACAGAAATGGAAAAAAACTGCCTGTTACAAGGATTGTCCGGGGAAATTAAGATCCTGCATGGCTATCATGCCCCTTCCTGAGAAACAACAAGGCAGGATCTTTCTTGCACATATTCTTAGTACCATCTCCACGCTAATCAGCTGTTACTAAGGGAGCTACAGAGATGCAGTTACACAGGATCCTGAGGCAACCCACTACCAGGTGATTTTTAACTAGCCAAATCCTGGACCTTGTTCTCCTTTACCTTTTAAACACAAAATGCTGATGACTAACTCTTCCTCTGAGTGTTCCAACAGTCAGAACATAGTGATTTCTGCAGGTATGAACTTCCTGCAGACACAGGCATAGCACAAACACATTATTAAACTGACACAGTGCAACTCTCTAAGAGATTCTCCTAGAGAAAATGCAGTCTTGTCAAGAATTTCATAGACAGCAAAATTAACAACTTTTTCATATCCTTGAGCAACAGTTTTAAAAATAATGAACTTCAGGTGGGATACAAATCACGAAATTTCCATTTATCAAGTAGATCAGTCAAGTCGGTTTCCTCTCCACTTCTGGGGAGGAAACAACACTAAAAGGAATACACACACAGAGCATAGCATTTTCAAGAAGAGTGATCCAATAGAACTGTTAACAAATTTTCAACCTTTTCAGTTTTTCCTAGGTAAGAAGTCTAGGGAATAGAGAAGAAAGACAATCACAGTTGGGCAGAAAAATCTCTATTTCTAATTACATCCTTTTAAAAGGAAAAACAACTCTAACAAGAGCAATTCCCTGTTGCTCATTTGAATTAAAATTGTTGATTTCATGGATCACTAACATTAGTTATATTTTTTTGACAGCACTTCTTGGTTTTGGGACCACTTAATTCCTTAATATGAAGCAGTTAAAACTGTTACTAAAATTTCATGTTTCTATTATTAAATAAGTCGGTTCTAGCAATCAAGTCTTCACTTACATCCTAGTAAAAATTTGTATTCTTTCACTGTAACTATGACGATTTTTTTCCCTGGGTAGATGCCAGAGATGCCAGCCTTTCTCTGTGGAAAAGTGTTTGTTTGGATGCACACCCCAGAACTCCTTCAGTAACTTAAGAAAATCTCTAAGACATACAACAGTACTGCCATTTCTGAAAAGCAGATTTGCAACTCTGAACAATGATTGTAAGATTAAATTCATGGTCGTGATCACCTTCTGAAAAAACTCTTTTCTGCAGAAGTCAGGAATGCACTTAGAGTCCACACTGCTTTCTACAGGCTTTGTAACACAAGTGCAAGTTCAATGTAAAAAAACTGATAGGGGAGAAGCATTTCTATTGAGAAACATACATTAAAACCTCTCACTTCAGATCTTGCAATTCTTTAAATAAACTGAATTTAGAATACTTACCTAACCATGTTGCAATAAGAACAGAATCAATTCCCTCTATGGGCTCACATATTCTAGCAACCACTGGATGTATTTGCTGTGACAGGTAGTACTGAGTATCAATTTTAAGATTTTCTTGCTTCTTTAACTGTTCTGGAGCATATGCTCGCTGGTTGGCACTGAGATCTGATCCATCCTAAGGAGACACATACAAAACAAAGTGTGAAAAAAGTCTATACAAAGAATTATGCTTCAAATATTATGTATTATTTTAATGGAAAATTGTTACACTCTCTTTTGGTTGATTTATTATGCATCCAACACAAATCCAACAGTAGTAAAAAACTGCATTGCTGATGCTGGCATCAACTAGCAAGTTCAAGAATGCAAAACCAGCTTGTATTATTGCAGCCTACATGTGCAAATCAGTACGGGGAGACAGAGTAAACAGTCCCATCTGTCAATTCTGAAATACACAATGAAAACACATTGTAACCATCAGCCCAGTTTAAAAATACACAGAGGGCATGCGTTTTGGATTCACTTTGTACTAAACCAGCATTATCATTTTGCACAACAAGCAAATTCTAAGTCACGGATATCAAAACTTGATCTGTTTTGCTAGGAAATTTATATTGTTTAATTCTATAAAGAAGCAAATAGAAGGAATAGTTAGAGAATGGACCTTCACTCATTGGCATATGAAATAGTGTTGATTTGAAAGAGGAAATTCTAAAATATTCAGAAATACTGAAATAAATGTATGGTGACATCTCAAGCCAAGAGAGAAACACCACTCAGAGGTTAAAATATACATTACATTCTTTTCCAAGTTGAAAAAAGAAGATAAGGAGAAAATAATTACAACTGGGAAGGCAAAATCAAATTGAAAACAATATATATAGAGGAATTAAGCAACAGACCAAAGACGACAGTAGTCTTGGAAAATATAACTCATTTAAATCTGTAGAATCATAATCCCAGTCCCCAACTGCACTAGGAAATTTCATTTTTAGTATGTGTCAAAAATCTTAGAGCAGAACTTAAAGCAGTATTTTAGCAAGACTCTGTAATAGACATAAACATTTACAGGAATGGGGGAGGGTGGGGAGAAATACCACAACTGCTTTGGGTTTTTTTGCTAAATACAGTCTCTTTTTGATTTTTTTTTCAGAAAAACAAAACGAATGCATTAATACATGACACCTTCATTTTTCTATTTAAGACAAGCTACTGGTTTCAGTAGGGTCAGCAACCATGGACTGAAAACCCATCACTAATAAAGACAGACTGCAAGCCATTGGTCCCTCCTCCTCCTTTCAGACAACTTAGTATTCAGAACAAAATTAATTTAGGACTATTCAGCTCATCCAGCTGCTTTGCAAAAATAATTACAATGCAACTCCTTCAGCTCCTTTCTTTCAACAAGTATATTCTTCTCTTGTATTGTGCCACTGCTCAGCCGCACCCGTGGCCCAGCTCTCAAAAGTCTGGGAAGCTTTGGGATGCCAGGCTAAGAACTCTCAAGTAAGTCAAATACAGCATCTTTCAGTTTGAAAATAATGAAGGAGCTGAAATAGTCACATTGTCAAGTTCATCAGATTGGCCTAAAGGATCCCTTGGTCCATATAACTCAACACACACTTTTTTTTTCCTAATTAACGGAACAAAAATGGAGTATATATTTATAAAATAGTGATAAGCATTTATAGGATAAACACCTGAAACCAGAAAGTGCCTCAAATTTCCCAGTCTATACATCAGAGGTACCACCAGATCCAATGACTATGTGCTGAAGAGACTCCAGGGTGAGACTGGAATTAACAATGACACTATTTAGCCAACAACAACAATTATCTTTCCACAAATGAAAGGTTCTTCACCACCAGAATTTTCTTCTGCGTAAAATAAATTTTCTTTAAATTAAGTTCTAGTTCCAAACATTAATGAATTTAGGGAGATTTTACCAGTCACTGTATGGAAATAGTTGCTGAGCTGATCACAATGCTCTACAAAACTAAATTTAGTACAGAAAATCAACTATATTAAAATATAAGACTACCTCACCAAAAAGAAAATGCCAAAACATATTTTCCCAGGAGCTGAGCTGGTTTTCTTTGCTGTATCTCAAAACAATACCTAGCATTTAGCTATAAAGACAGACATTCTTACCTGACAAATGATATATGACACCGTGTCTCCTGCCTTCACCTTTCGGCCTCCATGGGAGTTTATCCACATGGCAACATGCACATGTGGCAAGTTTTTTTTGTCAGGATAATCCTGGGGATCTTTTGTCAATGCCTAAAATATGAAAGGGGAAAACAGAAACATAACTCTGAGAAAAATCTATTACTTCAGTGATGGACAACTCAGAACTTTTACAGACAAGATTACACAGCAGCTATCTTCATCCTTCTACTATTCACAAGTTCATCTGAAACACAAAGTATGATAAAAAAACTGTAACAAACCTATTTGCCATATGATAAGCCCTAGGTACCAGTCCTTCAAATTTTATAAATGTTATTATTAATAAAACAAAAGGATATTTTTAAAATTACCATCTGATTAATGCATTAGCATTACGATCATTACACAATTGCTTTAAAATTAAACTACTACAAGTCTACTAAGACTACAATCATGCAAAATACAAAACTAGAGCCAGAGATTACCCTCTTTCCTGTTCCATTATGGTCATGCAGTAAATCTGAATATTGTATAGCTAAGTCTATCTAACAACCTCTGCAGTAAGAGAATTCAACTGAATTTAAGTATTTCCGTGTATCTCAGACTACTGAGATTCCACAATGAGATTTTCCTTTAAATAAAATAAAATGCTACACTTAAATATTTACTGTCATCCCAATTCTTAGAAACATCTCCTGACTTAACAACATTTGACTTAAAAGTTAAACACATTTTTTCTGAAGTAGGAAGACAGAGAAAATTTAGGAATTTAAAGTAAATGTTTTACTATATATATAGATATATATCTTTGACTAGGACACTAAGTGCTCTTAGAAGATTTGCATCAGAACATTCTTTTTTAAGTCAACCATAAAATTCTGTGATTTCTCTACACTCATATGACAACCTGAACACATTTCTTAACTGATTAAAACAGTCTTACAGAGCAGACAGATGTCCAGCTGGCAAAAGAAACAAACTTTGGATGGACAGTTAATAGATCTCCACTATTAGAAGCATAAGAGGGGCATGTAATACCCAATTCATTGGTGAAACACCCACCCTAACAGAAATGGGGAGTCTCTGAAGCTAAAAATACAGGTTTTATCATTGAGGATTCCCCAAAAACCCCCCAAAATCACAACACTATTGCTAAAACTACTGTAGCAGAGTGTTTTACTTCTTATTGCAGAAAGTCTTGAATGAGGTCCCAAAATGACTATTAGCTTTTTTTATACAGAGCTTTCTAGGGAAATATTATGAGGGTTTTCTAGAAAACAAGAGCATTTGATTCTTTTCCATTGCATTCTTCAGTTTATGCATTTCAAGCCTGAAATATAAAGTAACAGTTTAGGAGAAAACTCCTCCTGAAATAAGGAGTGACATGAAAGCATCATGTCATTCTCAAAGGGCAGAATGAGCCTGGTAAACAGCAGGATGGGACAAGACACAAAATTGTTATTCTGGAGCCTCCAGCCCCAATAGAGCTTTTTTTCCCCTCATACTGTAGGATCTTCACAGCAAGGCCTGAACTATTCAGTACCTAATAAAACTCCTGCTATTTCACAGCATTATAAGAATTAAAAATATTTTTGTCAGCAGTCAATATATTCAGCAACAGGAACATTCTTATGAGACAGAAAAGAACTGCAAGATCACTTACCTTGTTTATTTCAAACTGATTTGCTGGGATCTGACCATTGACCACATTTTCTCCAATTTCTATAAGCCGCCTTTGAATATTTTCCACAATTATGTCTCGGGACTGATCAGAAAGAATCTGACCAATTACATAGCTGCAAAGACAATACAAAAATTAAGAAAAGCTTGGCACATGCAAAACCATTACAAGAGACACAATCTTCTCTTCCCTCACATTTTTTCTAGACATTAAAGAGTCCAAGGATGAAGTCTGACGAAAAATTTATAGAAACTTGCCAGAATATTTTATGTTGTGTTTTATTTATTTACTTATTTTACTAAAAGCAAATTATTGCAAATAGTTCTAATGCTAAGTAGTGATTTGGATTGGTTGAGTGCAACTTTCTATTTTCTGCTGCCATATCATTTTTCCATTTATGATTCCATAGCAGGTATCTTAAGATTGGGAGAGGAGAACATACCAAGTAAGCAAAGTCTTGCCTATTGCTGCAAATTGTGGTTGGAAGATCTGCCAGCTGCAGAAGAGTTAGTCACTAAAGAACACTCTCCAACATTTGTATAGCTTTAATTACTAATACATTCCTAACTTGGAAAAATTTGCTTCTATTATGATGCATCTTTTCTTAGAAAATGCAAGTCTTAAGAACAGTAAGCAAGTGTGTGGTGTATTTTTACAGATGTGAAAAGTATTCATTTTTGGATACATTTGGACCACGAGCTGTTTTCAAGAGGCATTATACCATGAGTCAGCACCCAGATGACCACCTTTCCACTCTCTCTAATTTTCTTTCTATGGTGCTAAATGTATTACTTCTATGGAATTAAAGCATTAAAATGCCCTGTGCAATGACAATGATAAATAGTCAGTCCAGTATCAACCATAATGAAGTATCTATCAAAGAAGTCTCCTGGAAAAAGGAAAGAGAAGCAGTCTTGGGCAAAGGGAACACCCCCTCAGGCTGCACCCAGTGCACGTCCAGCTTTTTTAGAGGGTGCTGAAAGTGCTGACCACCAGCTTCTTTGTCAATCTAGGAAATAGAACTGACCTAGAACCTACAACTCCAAATGCTGACAGCATCTACCATCTTCACAAGATTTCAGCTCTGGTTTATTAAATGGCATTTACAACACCCTGACAACTCAAAAGCACAACATCCACAGCAGATGCAAAACCAGATAGTGAAATTAGGAGACATTTGCACTGGTATAACTTGTTACCAATGCCAGAAGGTAACATTTACCATCTCCTACAAAAATCAGCTAAGTTCTAACAGTAATGCTAGTTACCAACCTGTGATATTCAGCAAACACAGTATCAAATTTATGAATGGATGCACTGTTTAAAACAGAGCAAAGCAGACAATGCCACAAAGAAACTTACTTTCCAGTCTGTTTAGCAAGATCACACCAGTCTCTCCGGACTATATCCAGCCCCTTTAGCTCTTGTTTAGTTACATATTTCCCATCTCCTGTTGGTTCCACAGTCAGAGCAGCATATTTCTTCTTCTTTAACAATAGCAAAGACTTAAAAATTCCATCAATATCAATTTCCAACAATTTGTACAGCTTGTTCACTTCATTTTTGATCTGCAAACGCACCAACAATAAAAACAAATGCAACAATTTAACTATGGACAAATTCAACTTCCATATCTAAATGCATTGTTCTTAAGTTTGAAAACAAGTTACATTACACACTGTGTATTTGCATACATATTTTAAAGACTGGTCAGATATCCATTCATTACACACTAGTAAGTACAAGCTACTACTAAAATTAAGGTTCACCCATTGACTTTTTCAGTACCTACAGCTTGGTAGATCTAACTCCTTAAAATTATGCAAGGCAGAGAAATATGGGATTGAAGTGACCTTGAAGATAACTAACTCCAGCTCATTTTATGGGAACAGCTACTCCAACTAACCTCTCACATAAATTAAGCAAACAAGGGATTTCACAGCAGGGACTTGCTTACTAGACAAAGACAAGAGGGGGTCACTTGGAAAATGCAAACAGCCTTATAGAAAAGCTATCTTGCAAAGGCACCTTTCTTTCTTCCCACTCTAACCCTAAACCAAGGAGGGGAGAACTATGACTGCAGACCAGAGTTCTGTGTGTGCATGTTCAGGAAAATCAGGCAAGTTTCTTTCACCCTTCCCCACAATATACCTATCTTTTCTATAGCCTGATTTCCTTGAGAAGAAAAGGTGTTGTTTTTCTACACCCAGGCCATGTTTTATCCATATACAAAAGCTTAAAATGGCACTGATACACTGTCTTAATATAGTACCAAGCATCTCTTACCTCTATTCTAAGGGGACAGAAGTCCAACAGCTCAAAACAGCATGAACCTTCAACAACAAACATTGGTTCCAGAACACATTTACCCACTTACTGGCTCAGCTAAACACTTCCCACTTGCTTTTTTCTTTCTTCATGTTTTTTTTTACTTTACGTTCTTCAACACAGTATCTGCATATGCCAGGTGTCCTGTTCTGTCTTCAAGTTCTACTCTTTACTTTCTGTCCTCTACAACTTACTCTCCCTGTCGATTTTCACTATCTGTAATCATTCTTACTTACACTCTGACAGCTATGAACTATCCTTTTCCCATGTATCAATGAAGTTTGATATGGATTCAATTCTTTTTGCCATCTAACAGATACCCTCACCAAGAACAGGACCTTCAGCATAAAATATCAGTAGTTTCCTATCTAGCTCTGAACTCAAGATTACCATTTTAACCAAAACTTTCCTTACCAATTTCCCATTTATGCATACACATACACGTGTGTACTTAGTTTTTCTCACTTAGATCCCTGTTTTTCATACTGCATGAATTACCATTACTTTGATATCCCCTGTGTATTTCTAAGTTTTGAAGGACATCACGAAGCAAAAACCATTTTGCTACAAGGTTCATATTTTCTTCCTTAAAACAAACAATTCCTCTGAACATTCTTCTGTGATTTTCATTTTCAATTTTTCTTTTTTACAGCATACTAGCTAAGTGCTCAGAACCCAGCAACAGTTCAGTATTGAATGTACTGGCAAATCCGATTCACAAGGATGCACAGAAAATGAGAAAAAACTTCTGCTAAGTAATGACTAAAAAGGACATGAATATAAATAGTGGAGGGCTAAGGGTCAAAGAGAACATACACATTAGATGGGGGACATGAGAGAATTTTCTCCAATAAAAAAACCAAAATTAATCTCCTGGAGGAATGCTTCATTGCTGAAGACAATCCATAAATTCACACTTCACATCAGAACAGGGGTACACCCACTAACTCACTGCTCTCACTGTAATTGTCTGCATTAAACCTGTGTGCCTTCCATACAGTGTACATTAAAGCAAAAGCATAGTGAAAGCAATGTAAATATTCCTCACCTCTGAACATAAAACTTTGGGGAAGAAATTACTATGCAATGGAACAGAGACATATCTTGAGAGTGTTCCTCATCAAAACAGACAATTCTTTATCCTGATTTTTTTAATAGGAATTACTCAAAACAAGGACAATGTAAATGATCTAAGTGTTTACAAAAAAAGCAACTGTTACTTTCTTGAGTAATAAACAAACAAACAAACACGAAATATGTGAAATGAGACAGATATGAATCACTTTTTTCAGCCACAAAAAGAATATTGAAAGCCAAAACATCTGCAGTTTTGATGCTAGGTTTAATTGTGCTGGTTTACAGAGATAAGCTTATTCACTTTTACAGTTTTTATATGTTGTACTTGATTTTAATGAAAACATATCTTTCTGTCCTTTTTTTTTTCATTTAAAAAAACCCTCAACTGATACATAATATAGAAGTACGACAGATTAAAAAAGCTTAAGATTTTACTCTCGTTAAGCAGATGACAAGTTCAAACACATACCTATTCTCTCAGAAAACTTGACTCTAATTCAGAAGAATTTAACCTATTACGTTTATCCTGTCAGACTGCATAAAAGTTATTATTATTTAACCATCTTCTGTAATGTTTAGCCACCAAATGGTAGCACAGGGACAAAAATTAAACCAGAATAAAACCACACATACACACAACTGCAGTAAGATTAAACTTTCTTATACACTACTGTACATACAAGATTATGTATAATTTCAAGTGTATGTGGCAAACAAAAAAGAAAGACTGCTTTCTACCATGCCAGCAGCTCTCCTGCTGCTCAATTATGACATCAAGGTATTATCCCATTTTCTGCTCCTGAATGCATCTACTTCTAAATGTACCCACTAGTATCATGAAGGTAGAAGTATTTTAAAAAAACTGGAATCACTCTTTGCCTTAAAATTAAATTACTTTTCGTTAATACTATACTGAATATGTCCATGCTTTCTATAGTTTTTTTACAGTTTCCATAGCTCTCATTTTCATCACAATTTCTTCTATCTTTCAAAACCAGCTTCTCTTATATATTTTCTTCAGAAAAGTTCTGAAACATTTCTCACTTTTCTTCCACAATTTCAGAGAGACACAAAACTTCCACATCATCAACTGGCAGCTCCTAAATTAATCAGATCTCTTCTGCATCTAGTATACCACAGAAACTGGCATTTGAACTTATCACTAGAAATCTGATAATATACTGAGTGTCATACAAATCACATAATTAAACAAATCTAAACTGAGAGACATCCCTCATGAAAAAAAAATCACAACTGTTCATGTTGTAATTGAAACTAGCGTGGAGGAGAAATTGTACCTTACATTTTGGTTCACCAAATATTGAGATAATTGCCTGCTGCTTTAGGATTAGTAAAAAAGGCTTATTATGCAATGAAATGTTTCATTTAATCACTTTTAAAAATGCACATAATAGCTACACCTGAAAAAGAACACTCTCAGATTTTACTTCATACTTACTACATACATCATGAAATTCTCTCTCATGGAATATTCTCTGCTTGTGCCACAAGAATCCTCTCTTAATACCATCTGCTCCACTCAGAATAACACAGACTTATGTAGGAAATCTTCAAAAAGTAAAAGCTCCTTACCTTATTACCCAACTTGAAGACCTCGTCCAAATTGGTGCTATTAGTGTTTATCATAATGGAATCTGTGTCTCCATAAATCACTTCAAGGTTCATCTAAAGGAAAAAAATTGCTTTGAAAAACAAAAAAGAACCACTCCATCTTCTACAAGTCCAACCGAATTTTCAAGGTTCAAAAATAGCATTGTCTATATACAATCCCTTAAACACTAAGGAGTATAGTAGCAATAAAATGTAAAATAAATTTCTACTGATAGGTCTGTACATTTCATTAAAACCTATTTTAATTTAAAGAGAATAAAGAAACTTCAGCCACTGATATGTTAAAAAGACCACTGTCCAGTTGTGTACATAATACAAGTAGGTGAACTTTTTCTAAATGAATACTAGAAAAGTAAGAAAGTGAACAAGTCTGATCTTGAGAAACTGCAGGAATTCTGATCAGAAATAACTCTGGTCTGCTATAACACAAGATCATTTCCACAAGACTGCTGCACAAATTCAATGACAAGGCAGTCAGCCAAAGTGTTTGAAAGGTAATACCACTCAGGTATCCCTCCCACTTGTAGCCATCACAATACTACTAGGGGGAAAAAAAGAAAAAATACTTAGATTTTCTGTTTCAAACAGATCTGTGAAAGCATTGGCTAGACACCAGCTGAGAATAACACAGCACTGTCCAGATGATGCAGGTGACTTCATATTTCCATCTTCCGTCTCCCATCTTTTAACTTCTTCTAATCCAACCACCTGTGTTTACCCTCCCCTGGGCAGCAGATCTTTTAGGGGATGCTCCTTTTGGATAAGGATCTAGCTACTATGACCCACAAGTTTTATCTTTCCAGGTTGAACTACTGAACAGTTACAACCAGGAATGAACACAAACATTTACTGAACCCTTTCTCTTTGACTGACACTCCATCCCTCACATCACTTCTGATTCTGATTCTTGTAAGAATTTAAATGCCCAACTTGGAGAAGACTGTATTCAAACACCAGCCATACTTCCATAATACTTTAGATAATGGAGCAAATTCTAGACAAACTGAGGAACATACAAAAGCCTGAGGTGCATATGAAAGACATAGTGAGAAAAAAGGCCAAAAGAAAAACTGCCAACACCAGTAAATGTCACAATAACAAAAAAAAATGGCAGATGTATCTAATTGCATAATATTCATTTGAAAAAAAAAATGAAAACCTGCTATTTTCAGTGGTGCAAAAAATCAATGCAGCTGTAAAAACTGCAACATGGCTATGTCCATGTTAAACTCCACAGAGTCAAAAAACCAGCCCGTGACAGAGTTTAAAGGATGCCAAAAAATAAACCATAATAAACCGCTAGAACACATGGTGTAACAGGTCTATGAGTAAACTCTAATTAGCACTGTTGCTAATTTGCTTGAAACAGTCCCACATAGGCTTCAAGCAGGGTCCAGATCATATCTGTGGTAGGAAAAGAAAAAAGCTATAATCCATCAGGAAGGATTACATTTGTAAACCAGGCATCCTAAGAAGTGATTTCAGGACTGTTTGGGTTACAGTTTTCCTAGAATAAAAAAATTTCACCAGGTGTGCTCTTTAAGTGTTGTTGTTTAATGAAAATGCTCAGCATTACCTTCTGCACCATCTCCTTGGTATGCATCAAAATCTGAAATAAAAAAAATAATCAAAGATTAGCATATGATATAATTACAGGCTAACACATGCAAACATACCCATTAGGTTGCTAACTCCAAATGCTCTCACCTTTCAAAACAAAGCAAACCACCTCTCTCCTGGCAACACACAGTCACCTCAATACTCCTATTACATGAGTAAATTCTTGTTTGACCTTGTATTAATGCTATTATTAACTCCCCTAAAACAAGATTAAAACAAATCTCAAAATTGCATGTGCATGCACACATTCTACCTTAGGAAAAAAGAACACTGAATCAAATGGCTTAAATAAAACCTAATCAGCAAGTGCCAGAATTAAGTCTCTTTCAATAATTTAGATCAGTTATCACCTTCATATCCATCATCTTATCTCTCTATGTCACCGAATTTTTTCCCAAAAACATCCTGTCTTATTCAGTCCAGTCTAGATGGTGCTCACTGAACAAGACTTAGTCAAAATGTTGATTACTCTTGTAATCTCAAAATGGGTCATCAAAAAAAACAAACTCCTTATGGAAACCAGAACTGGGACAAAGAGCTGAGATAAAGACAAGACACAGATCTTGAATCAGTGGGCAAATCCATGTGTGACCAGGCTTGTTACCCAACCAAGAATGCATCCCAAGTTCCCCAAATGCTCTGAATAGCCCCTCTCTGAACCTGAGAAATAGGTAAGGAGACCTCATGTGAGTGGGCTCCTGCTTCCAGCTCTAATACTGCTCAGCTCAGTAGAGGAGTAGAGGAGAGAGCACATCATCTGAAGCCACAGGTACAGCTGTAGCACAAAAAAGGGACGATCAAACTAGCTTAATGAAAAAAATGTGTAGTTGCAGCAGCAGAAAGAGCTTGGTGAATTCTTCACAGCTGCATGAGGACAAACATCTGGTCCATTCCTTCAGCCACCTGACCACAGTTCCATTGTACTGCCCATTTCTTTCTAATCAGCATCCTGGTGCTCTGGCACACAGCTCCAGCTTCCACTTCCCTGGTTTCAGTCCTTTCCATTGCTACTCAGCATAAACCTCAGGTTTTATTTCATCTAATCCTGGTAGTT
This sequence comes from Anthoscopus minutus, assembly GCA_013399455.1. Taxonomy (NCBI): domain Eukaryota; kingdom Metazoa; phylum Chordata; class Aves; order Passeriformes; family Paridae; genus Anthoscopus; species Anthoscopus minutus. The sequence continues at coordinate 29,516 of VWYI01027239.1, forward strand.
ATATATATATACTTTAAATTTTCTTGAGGATTGATTTGTTATCATATTACAGCAATGATAGATCAGAGTTAGGTAAACTAAAACAATTTGGAACTCTAAAGATAGTAACAGAACTCTAAAGATAGGGCAACAAACTATCAACAACTTACATCAAATTTAGTAACCAAGTCTCATCTTTACTATTTTTCNATCAACAACTTACATCAAATTTAGTAACCAAGTCTCATCTTTACTATTTTTCACGTGTTAAATTGCAATACGCCTTGGCCTTATTTGCCAAAAAGTAGAATTAAGACTTCTAGTCAAGAAGGCAGTGACAGGGAGCTGAGCAGTAGAAATCAGCAGGGATGAGGAAGGAGAAGGGACAAAGAGGGAAGAGCTGTCCATGCTCAGTGGGAATAAGATCATGTTCAGGGAAAATTCATTACTTTCATAAGGCAGAGGAGTCTATAATGAAGCCAAGAGTCTCAACTGTTGTGATGTTGACTATGTTATAACAGCAAGGAGTTCTGAAACAGGTGCAGTCTCCACCTCTACACAACAGCACACAAACAGGATGACAACACTGTCTTTTTTTAAACACTAGTGGCAAGTTTCTTTAGTATTTAAGAACCTTTACTCAACCACAGCGCAAGTATGATGGTTTTTTGTCTGCAATTATGCACTGAAAGCTGTATTCCCCTCAAGGCACTTAAAGGCAAGTTCAGTTCCAAACTATGATGTAACTTAGACACAGCTGAACTCACAACACATGTCCTTATCAGGGTTATTCCCCAAGCACACATGGATATCTATGGATTTACACTCTCTGGGTCAAGTTCAAAATATCCAGTTGATTTAAAGACCATCCACTGGTGCTGCAAACTAGACACTCAGACAATGTGATGCCTGAACTCTGCTGAAGTCCAAAACAGCAGGAAGTTCATCTGTCCTCAGTCTTCTTCACAGGAAAACTGAGCCTTAAACTGTAAATTCTTGCTAGGCTGTACCTGTCACTGGAATCAGACACACACAATTCCATTTTAATTAGAAGCTTAAAAAGAATGTATTCCTCTCCTATTTCTCTCCTAGTGAGTAATTCAGCCAGTCAACCCCACCACCTTTCTATGGAGTTTTGAAATTGCTCTAAAGACATATTACTGGTACAAGATACCAAATTTCATATAAAGTAGTCAAAATTCAAACATTCACCACCCCACAACCCTTCCTCTCACTCATTAGCTAACTCCTACAGAGAAAGGTTATACCTCTCCCTTAGTACTCCAAAAGCAAACAGGAGTCCCTGAAATAAAATTGAAAAGTAAGACTGAAATAAAGAGTTTATACTGAAAAAGAAGGAAGGTCTATCAATTTTCCTTGATAATCTCTGGCATTTTCTACTTCACTCTCTGAAATAATTCTATAAATAATGAGAGAGATTAACTTTTTTTAAAAAAAAAAAAGGAATACCCCCTACTAAAAAATTGTCTGGCTGTGCAACAACCATTTCTCAACTGTCCCTGAGGACAGCAGCGAGTGTAGGTAATCACAACAAGAGGGTCACAGACAAGATGGCTTCATTAAGTGACTGGCATATGCTAGTGCCACCCATTCTGACAGGAGATCACCTGTAAAGTGCCAACAGCTATAAAGCAGAAGGTTATAAAGTATTGCTAAATTCATTAATAAGGCAGTCAGTAGTTATCTGATTTCACAGCAACACCTGCATATTTATCCTCTCATTACCAATTGGATGATGGAATTTTTTCAAGCACATTTCAAAAATCTGCCAATTTCAAGTATAGAAAAAAATAAACTTTGTAGTTAATTTTTCCCTTAACAAAGTACAGCTGTTGAGAATAATTGTTCAAGATCTTACCCTGTAATGTCAACTGCAGCAGAACAAAGAGTATTTAATTAGCAAATCTATCCAGTAATTCAACACCTATTATATAAAATGCCTTCGTGATTTTATTCAGGATAATTTGCTAAGAGGGTTATTACTGACATTCAGATGAAATTTAAAATTCCTACGCAAGTCGAGTCATAATAGCAGTAATGATCCCCCCAATCAGGAGATACTGTGTCACACAAGGTTCTTTAGCAATGCAGCAGCCCATTTCCTGACTTCTTAATTCCTGGGCTCTGCTCAGTGAGAGCCCTTCATGCCAATATTTCAGTCAGCAATACATCTTTAATGGGACTCTATTAAAATACCTAGAATAAAAGTGACTTTTTTTTTCTTTTTGGTTAAAGAGAATGACAGTTCTGCTATCATATCAATCCTGAGCAGTTTCTCAGAAACTCACAGCAGAGGAAGGGAGGTGGGAAGACAGAAGAAAGAAGGAAGAGAATAGGAGAAATGATATTGGGTAGTTTCCTTTTACAAATTGTACTGCACTGCTTATGAGAGCCGGATTGTCTCCTCTTTCAAGTAGGAAGAATTAGTTGTCTGGCAACCCATCTGTACAGCCATGCCCTCTCCCCCAGCAAACATACACTTCTAAAAACCTGTGAGATTCTCAGTACAGTGAACATCTGTGAAATTCTTTAAACTTTTTTTTTCTTGCAAAAGCAAGACTAGCCACACACATTCTCTCACCCGCTTACTGCAAGTCAGTGTAAACTTAAATATTGTAATTGCAGACTAGCCCTCATCAAACTGCAAAATTCCCTGTTCTAATCCTATCCCAACTCACTAATTAATTAAATGAGGTAGTCATTTACAACAGGGAATTATTAAAAATAAATAAATATACAAAGAACAGCTTTACTATTACTTATTATATCAAGTATTTTTAAAGATTCCTTATTTTAAAACTTCTGAAGAGTACCTTCTCATGAGAGGATGCTTCTGTGGACACAAGCTAAGATACAAGAGTTAAAAACCAATGAGATAGGATACAAAAATAATATGCTGATGCAAAGATTTCTCCTGTGAACACACATTTTCTGCAGAATCCTGGGGACACAGACATAAAGGAAGACAAGGGAAGACTTAAGAGCAGACTGAAAATAATGAGCACAATCATTACAAAAACACTGTACCAGAGAAGAATACACAAAAAAACCCCAAAAAAACCAAACAAAACCAACCCACACCACTCCTTCTGCATTCACTCTGCATAAGGAGAAAAACAAGCAGCCTTTAGGCCCTCTAAAAAACTGCATTTTTGAAAATTATCTGTAGTTATCTACAGTAGACCTGATATATTTTTCCACCTCATTTATTTACTTTTGCTATTATGTAGTAAGAAAACAATTCTGTCTCCTGCTTTAGTAACTCATATTAGCTATTCCTTCCCATGGGACAGAGGAATAAATGAGCTGGAAAAACTGTATTCCAGTAACATCACTCACTAATTAAGTATTTCTGAACCTCTGTATTTTTGTAACCTATTCATTAGCTTAGTAGGATTTTGTCTTAAGTAGACTTTAGCACTGATGAACCACAGTCACAGGTTACAGCAAAAAGATTTTATTAAGGAGGATTTTCAGAAAAGGTTACTATTGCTGGACAAAAAGGAACACATGCCATACCCTAAGCATAAATGAAAGAAAGAGGCCTTGTGTGCTACAGAGAATGAAGAATCACAATTCAGTCTTTTTATCCGACAAGGGAGTTAGCAAAGTTTGAGTGATCAGATTTAAGTAGTTAACAAGTTTGTTTGTTTCAAAGAGCTTTTACTGAGTATTTGCTGCACTTAGACAATACATTCAAAGTTACATTTCTCCAAAATGTACACTCTTATGAAACATTAACAGCATGAGAAATACACCCCAAACTGCCATTTCCCTTCTACATTGTTTTGGTTTTGTTTTTCTTCAGAAATGCTGAAATTAACTGTTCATGCTCCACCCAGCAAAGCTGTAATACAGCTTTGTAATACAAAGCTGGACAGTAATACAACTTTCACAGCTTCTGTATGTAACAGCAGTATTGGATGGAGCACCAAAACCTAAGGGAGAATGGTTTCAAGGGCTGAAGCAGTGTACACAAATATCCAGTGACATATGTTTTCATGCCAAAAAAAGGCAGAATTTTTTCCCTCACATCAACAGAAGACAAACAAGAAAGCCAGCAACAGAAACGTGCTAAATACAAAAAATATGTGTACCTTTGTCACATTTTGACAAGAAATGCAAAGATGACAGTAAAATACAGATGCTGATGCAAATCAAATTAAAATTTGAAGACAATGTTCCCCTGGTGCCAGAAACAATTATATCCTTTAAATTCTACAGTACTTCTATTTCAAGTATTTGCGGTGAGCTTTGCTGAAAAGAATGAGAGAACCGGGATTGTTTTCTTATAAAGTTGTGAAACTATCGATTTTTCTACACAATATATTACAAACCATGATATACTAAAGCAATTTTTGTCTATTTTGGAAAGGCTTATTTTGGTATTAGGATGAAAGAAAGAACAATTTCTTAAAAGCACTGAACAAAAATTAAAATAGCAAACAAAATCAAATAAAACAAAAACCAAGCAAGTAACAACAAAAAAGCCAAAACAAAGAAAGAACACCTACATACATACACACAAAAACTTCTGTGCTGGAAATTATTTTACAGTCTCGGAAACAGAGAAACAGAGCTCAACAATGAAGTTGAACACTTGAGTGCATAGAAGGTAACTGACCTGGGCTCTGACCCACTTCCCAGAAGTGTTCTGTGTTCCCAGAAGCAGCAGGAATACAATGTCCATGTGGTAACTAGCTGTGAAAAATGCTGGTACAGCCCAGGCATCTCCTAACCCTCCAGAGAAACCCAACCAACACATGGACAGCTCCTAGAGAAGCACCAGGGCTCACAGCCCACCCATGGAGTTATTTTCTTTCTAACTTGTTCAAAACTGAACACCTAAAACAAATGAAGGCACAGGGATTCCTGTTTCACTTAATGAAGAAACAAGATCAACAGCATCTAAAACCCCTTGAAGAATGTGCTGCTCAAACAAATCTTGGCTCATTAACTTTTATGATTCTTTCTTTATTTCAAAGCAATAAATAAATTTGTGCTTGATGAACATTTAGTACTTAACTGTAAAACACAAAGGTAGTTCTACCTAATAAGATGACTGCAACTGTATCAAAAGCTATCTGTATCACAAACCACATGTAAAACCACTTCTAATTAAGAAAGGATATGACAAGCATCATTCACAATTTTCTAATAAAACCAAAACGTGTTAAGTTATTCAATATTTAAATGCACATAGACAAGTATATTTTCCTTAGAGAAAACAACAGCATTTGTTTCAGTGGAATGTACAAACATTTAGACAGGAATGCTTTGTTTCCCAAACTGAACAAGTTTAACACATTCAGCAAAATATAATCAGTCTTTCAGTAGAAAAAAGAAAATGACAAGAACAATAAATAATTGAAATTAATTACTATTAAATAAAACTTTCCTTTTCAGTCAGACAAGATCAGAAGGTTTCCTTTTTAGTCAGACAAGTTAGAATCCAGTCAAGGTTTAAAATCAGAGCACAGAAATTTTCCTCTGAATAACAGCAAAATCTATTCCAGAGTAGAGAATAATAACCATATCATCCTCCACATCAGGTATAAAACTACAGTGTTAAAAGTTATCTTTCAACTATATAAGCATGTCTCTCAATCCTGAAGCGACACATATAGAAGTACTGTCCCATCTCCAAGAGAAGTTACTCTCAGCCATCCAACTAGAAGCCCTGGAGAAATCAAGGAGCATGTCTCAGAATTAGAAGAAAAGATATTTTCAAAAACATCAAGTATATCTATAAAGCTGAAAAAGAAATAAAAATAACACTCCAAAGACTAAGTAGTAGATAAACTCAGTGCACAATCTGAGATGATGACAAATTCCCCGAGAATCAAATCTTCTGCCTCTTTGTTTTTGTGGTGCTGTTTTGTTTTTCTTTAAATTAAAAGCAAAAAAACTGGAATTAAAACTTTTCTAAGGCTCTCCTGGTCAGCATCTTTTAAGTAATAACCACAACTTGTGTGCTTGGAGAAAAAGGAAGGCCTGAGAGAAGACAAGCAAGTGCTAAAGAGAAAAACAGATGCAGAACACACTTGCACTATCTGATGGGTATTCTTAAAAAAAAAAGGCCTTCTACTGAACAATAGAGGCTTTTGCTTCAAGAACCATGGGCATTTTGCAATAGCTACACTAAACAGAACAAGGCAATCTTTGACTAGATACAGGTAATATCCACTGAAAATGATCCTGACATTTTATAGGAGATAAGAGGACACAGTAGTCTTGGTAATGAATAGATTGTGTGTGGATTTTGTGTCCATCAAAAAATCTTTATAAGTGGTTTGAACTGCTTTAAACTGTTCTTTCATTATGACTAAGTGATTGTCTATCATGGCAACATTTATGCAAATTCAGAAAAGTAGTTTAGCCTCTAATTACCCTCCAAAGTAAGTTCTCTTACCTAATTTCTTAAATGTCATGCAGGATTTTCATAAAGCATATAATTTTGTTTCATTAAATTAGATATATTTAGACAACACGACAGGTGTTTTTATAAAGTTAAACAATACTTATTCATCCTCCGTGGTTGCAGCTGGTGTCAGCACCAAGAATTGCTTGGACAAGGAAGGATCCATTTGCCTAAATGGGGCAAAATTATCCATGCCAACAGGCTTCCCAGACTGGTAAGACAGCCTTGAACCAGCACGGAGAGGGGCAGGAGTGCATGTCCATGGCTGGCAAGCAAAGGGTGGGATACATGAGCAGTAAAGGCCATGCAAGCAACAGCAAGGGGGCCTCTTCAAGCATATCCATGGAAATCACAGCCATGTGAATAAGAGAGTGCCTCCAGCACAGTATTACAGACAAAGCTCTTGCACTTCATAGGTCATCTCTCTGCCCTGAAAAAAGGACCAATCTGAAAGAGTTCAAAATAATCTGCTTCAGATCTGACAGATCATGAGCCTCAATGATTAAGCAAGAAGTTCCTGTACATTCAGCTTCCCAGCTGTACTTGGATGTTCAAAGTTCCACCAAAGCTATTCAAATGCAAAAGATGAGAGATCAACTGTATATGAATGCCTAGAGGGTTCACAACTATACTTAAGAAAAAAACAGCTCTGTTTTAATTTTTTGTTTACCCTCAGAGTAATAAAAATAATTATGATATGTTTCCACCATATGTTACTTATGCAGGTTGTTTTACAAATGCTTATGGACTTTCCTCCTCTCTGCTATCAGCCTGGAACACCACTCCCCACCACTTTGTCTTACATGGCATCTAAATCTTCAGTCCCACAAACCCACGTCTTGTTAGGATACTTCCTCCAAGCCTTCAGACACAGCTCTGTGTGCATATTTCTCATCTCTTTTAGCAGTGTGGCAAAAGCCTTCTTAGGTGGTGCCAAAAACAAAAAAAACCTTATGAGGAGCCACTGAGGTCACTTGGTCATACTGCTCAGTCAAGAGAAGACTGAGGGGAGACCTCACTCCAGTTACAACTTGCTATGAGGGGAAGTGGAGGTGACAATAATGATCTTTTCTCTCTGTGACCAGTGACAGGACACAAGGGAATGTCCTGAAGCTGAGTCACGAAAGGTTTAGGTTGGGTATCAGGAAAACATTTTTCACCCAGAAGGTGGATGGGCACTGGAACAGGCTGTTCAGAGAAGTGGTCACAGCACCAGCCTGACAGAGCTCAAGAAGTGTTTGGTCAATGCTCTCAGGCACTGAGTGTGACTCTCAGGGTGTCCTGTGCAGGGCCTGGAGTGGGATTCAATGATCCCAGAGGGTCCCTTTCAACTCAGCATATTCTGTGAGTCCATGAAACAGTTTCAGCTCTACATGGCACACTCACTAATATTTCCTGCTTCAGGCAGGACCTAGTGATTGCTCCAAAGATTTGAAAATACAATTAGGAACATGCATGGTCAATAGCATGAAGTCTCAGTCATAGTTCTGATTTTTTCAGTGTGACTTCCTTACGGTACTTGATGAAGCTGGATTAGATACAGATGGAAAGAGTTCCTGACAGCCTGTCAGAGTCAGACACAGTCTTTTTAAATTATCTCTTAAAAATGAGCTTCCTGAATTCCCTAGGTATGTCTGACAAGAAAACCAACAACCAACCAAAGCCCAAGACAGAGCTCCTCAGGACATGAAAGACTCTCCTAGGACAAGGTAAGCATTTCCAAAGCATGTCAGAAATAAAATCTACCAGCCAACCAAACAATTGCAAGATGTATAATGTAGAAATAGCATATTTTTTAAAAAGGCTCATTTAAGCTTTTTATAACTATTTTTAAACTAACTATAAAAGAAAATTACAAGTTAACAATCCTAAATTGCTTGTTAAATAGGGTTTGCAACTCTGAAGTCAGGAACAGGAACTGTAGGGTGAGTTGGGGCAACTTCACCTTTCCATCCTTTCCTGTAAGGATGTACAGGAATAAAAGGGTCAATGTCATTGGAAGTTACTGCCTATCCACAGATACTCACCACACCACATATAATCTCCTAAGACCTAAGGATGGAACCATAGTTGATGTCAGAGCACTCCTGCAGAAACAGAAATATGTTCCATGACACAATTTTGGGAGTACTCCAACTATGAGTTGGAGTATGAGAAACTATGAGCTTCATGTAAAAGCAAATTCCTGAAAGGGACCACCTTATTAGCCTTTAGGATTTCAGCAGCTAGTTGCCTCTTGGTCAATTAGCTCAAATTGTAGTATAGGGCATTTTTAATACCATTTGTAGTCTGTCTCATAACCCAGGACACTTGCACTGTTTTTAAAAACGGAAAGAGGTTAGTGGCTTATCAAGTTACATTTTTCAGGACTATGAACTCATGCAAAGAAATAATAATTGCAGAAGTTTCTTTTCTGCATTAGTCTGTTGTTAAGCACTCCACGTACAGCCCACCCAGTTCAGTATTTAAAGGTTTGAAATTAACAGCAGTATGGCTTCATTACTAATGAAGCCAAGTTGCTAAGCTGTCATTGTACAATCCCACAGGACATGGGTTTGTTTGTTACTTGTAAAGAATATGGAAATTTGAAGACTGAGAAAACAGACAAATGTATTTAACCTTTCAGCATGACCCTCTAGGAATCCAATCCAAATACTGACTTTTAGCCACATAACAGATTAAAGTAGTGGAGTTTTGCCACTCATTCAATCCACATAAATCACATAAAAAGATACTGCTCAACAGGAATACATTTCTATTCTAATGACGGAAAAATCTTAATTACAAATGCAACTTAAGCATGCTACCTCCATAAATCCATTACTACAAGAGAGGCATGCTGATTATTTTTTAAATCTTTAATTTGTCATTTAGACCTACTGTTATCTCATTTGTAAAGAAATTCAAAATACATTTGCACAAAACTAGATTTCTAAAACATTAACAATGTTTATAAATGTCTCACTTATTTCCCTACAATTTGACAGGATTGATTTCGTGCTACATACTCCAACTCAATCAATCTTCGACTTTAGAAATTTTCATTTAAATTCTTCATCCCACAAATTCTGTTAAAAGAAAGAACATCACAACCTAAAGGTCTTGTTTAATCTAAAAACATAGCTAATAAGCTTTCCTACTACTTATTACAGAAGTTTGAATTGTTAATAAAAAACTCAGCTTTCACTCATATGCCAAGGAAACCTTCTTTCAAAGCTCTCTCTTGCTCTCATTTTTCAGTTAATGTAGAAGGCACCAGCACTGATTAACATTATTGTCACACCAGTCATTCAATATCCACATTAGAATTATATCTGAAAAGAGACCTGCAGGGCCTTGAGTTTCAGTGCCAACGCAATAATCCCACCACAAGCACTGGTGGACAGTGGCTTGATTTCAACTGCTGCTATTACAGATACAAATGTTGCTAAGCTTCTTCTTAATGCCTTAGATAACTACAGGTGCCTGAAATAACAAACTAACTAACCAACCCCCAAACAGAAGCAAAGATAGGGATATGGTGTAGGAATAAAATCCCTGTAAGAATTTGCTGGTATTTTAAGGCTTGGTTTGAATCATGAAAAAAAAAATAGACTTAATCACAAAACCACAGACTGGCTAAGGTTGGAAGGGACCTCTGGGGTCATCTGGTCCGGCTCCCCAGCTCAGGCAGGGCCACCTAGAGCTGGACTGTCCAATGATGAGACTCTACCACACAATCTCGGGGCCAACTGTGACAGGTCTCAGTCACCCCCACAGTAAAAAAAGTGATGGTCAGATGCATCTTTCTACATGCCTCAGTGAACAAAGTAAACCAAACCAACCAACCAAACACACACAAAAAAGTCTATTATTAAAATAACAAAAATGCCATGAATAAAAGCCAAGCCCATACATCTTCCCTTGAGAGAACTGCAGAATATTGAGTGCCCATTAAAAAAAAAAAAAGAGAAAAAAAATCAGGAATACTGAATATTTAACATATTAAAAAATACATTAACTCTTCTGGGTTAAAAAAAAAAGAACCAAAACATATCTGCCCACTGACCTCCAGGACCAAATACTGACTTTTAGCCTCCGAGTTACTACTGCTTTCTGAAATAGGTAACACTAATTTTGATAAGTCTTGATAAGCTTTTATACAAGAGACTTTAAAGCATTTTCCCAGGAAATATACATGAAAGATGGCTGATAAGAGATGCCTGTTCTCTTCTGTAGGTCATGCTCTCTTCTGAGACACAGTACCCCAGAGGTATGTTGACAAACCTGGACATTTATTTTGAACCTATGTATACATATAAAATTATAGGAAGATATTTAATATTCAAAGTCAAGAACCAGCCACAATTTGACCAAGACAAATGAAAATCTTACTCTGGAATATTATCTAGAATGGACCTCACTGCATCCTTCATAAGCCTATAACCTTATAATATTGGCACCTACCATCTTAAAGGCTGACGTGCACCTTGACAGTTCTCTCCTTGGCCATCACTGTATAGTTGTTCAGACTAAATCCATTTAGTTATAATGGATCAACTGTCCCACCCACCTGAACTGCTATGATTTTTTTGCTGTTTAAGTTCTGCCTTTTAATGAGCACTTGCTCTTCTACAATCCATCATGTAAGAAACTGTCAAAAAGCTGGAATATGGCAAATTCAAAGTATTTGAATATTTATTTGATTAAAGTATAGAAGATTATCCTTATTTGGTTAAAGTACAGAAGATTATCCAGTAGAAGAGAAAGGTAATTAACATCTAATTTTGAAGCTTTTCAAAGGAGCCTCATCCCAACCACAGTAAGAGATCTACACTAAAGAAGTTTCTCATTTTCATTCAAAAAGGCACACCTGGCAGACCAAGAGTAACCGTAGGAAAGGGAAAACAGAAGACAAAGATGCATTCAGATCAAGCAAAAAACATGTTCTCCACTTTCTTCCATATGTGCTTGCAGTCCTATCATCAACTAAGTAACATCTGACTAAATGAGGCACACTCACCCTAACAGAGAGAGGTAATTTAACAGGTTAGATAAAGGAGAAAAGATATTTAAATTGCCTAGGAGCTGAGAAATAAAAACTTACAAAGTCTGTATCATACAGACTAAGAGTGATTCTGAAAGCAGTATGCTGACACTGCTGGTGATTGAATTTTCAAGCTTTAAAATAAAATTATTGTGCAGGTAATTTTTCAACAATGACAAAGCAAAATCTCCAGCCTAAGCTGGTGATTTATAATGGACCTGGTCTTCCACCAGGTTATAAAATTCTCAGCACAATGACACAATGTCACGTGCAGTTGGGACTTCTGCTAAAGATGTTGCCTACTTCGAGAGAGCATCTGCTGTCTCTGAGACTAAACATTTTAATTTCCATATATTTCAAGCACCTTTTTCTCCTAAGGCTTTCCACCATGCTGCAGATAAACCATAAGCAAAAGAAGAGGGCAGGAGAAAAAAAAGACCAAAGACTTCTACAGGATCCTTCAAGGACATGACAAGTTTTTCAAGTATCTTGGCAGTAATAGGAAATGGTCCATACAGTAGAAGAAAATAACAAAAATGTTGTTACAAATACAGAAATTATACATGATTAGAAGAGAAAAAATATTGGCCAGTAATAAGTCTTCAAAAACTGGGTAAACTAACAGGGACTGACATGGACTGAACATCAGTTTGAGGCTCGTGTCAGCCTACTAAAAAAGCAATTATCCAAGAAAAACAGCAAAGGATGATACTTCACAAAAACCACCTCTGATCTCACCAGTGAGCAATATTTGAGGGGCTCATGACATAGATTTTCCATACTAATGCTTCCCTTTAGGGAACACATGGACAGCTAAATCCAAAAAACACAGATGTCCCATGAATCCAAGTCAGTAGTTCCCAGCGAACACCTGGCTGGAGGAGGTTACCTTTTAAATTAAGCTGTCCCTCACACCCCACCTCCACCAAAATAACAGATGTATCTTGGAGCATAAGCAGCTTCATAAAAATATTCCAACTGCTGCTCCTGCTGCGGAGACAGGAATTTATGATGGGCTGTGAGAGGCACCCACTGGCCTCAACTCTGAAACACCAGCGAGGGTTGCACTGCAAAGGACCTGCACACTGTCAAGGACTGCCAAGCATACCATAAAGCAAGAATACCAAATTACAATCTTAATCTTGCTTCCAAACCCTGCATTTTCAGCCCTCAGCATAGATGGTTTTTCCCTCCACAGAAAGCATTAGGTGTCAAAAGGTTCATAGACTTGGCTCACTGATTGATTCCTAGTCTGATTTGTAAGGCTAATTAAGAGATGGCCAAACTCTGTCCATATCTTACTTAACACTGGTGTTCAAGCAAGTATCACACAATCTGATTAAAATTGACTAAAATGTCTTACTTCAGTAATCACTTAGACAGAATGAATTTTACATTAGCAGGATCAAGCACACGTCAGGCCTCAGTGGAAATGAAAAGGGCTTATAGTAATAGGATTTATAAATCCACCACATTAGGTTAATGGCTAAATGATTTACATGTAACTTTTCCCCCTCCTCCTCACCCTTCAACTTGCACACAAAAAAAAAAATTCCTATATTTGGCACTTTTAACGACAAGTGTCAAGGCAAAAACAGACGTTCTTTTTAATTAGCTGAAAATTAAAAGCCACAAGTGATCCTTCATTAACTCTTTCACTGCAGAAATAATGAATTAGATTTTTATAAAGCCAGAATTCTTGAAGACCCTAATGAACCTTTTCAAACAACCACAACGAGTTTACATGTGCATAATGAGCCTCAAATGGTTTGAGCCAATAAATATGCAACTGATAAAGTGAGATCCTTATTCCTTATAAAATTGTCAGTAATGGGAGTTCTTCATGTGACTATTTTCAATTGCAGAGAAGACTCTAAAAGCCCTTGCTCTTTCTCAGCCAGCAATTCAATCCAACAGTTAGCAGCAGTTACTAATGACAGTGGAATATAGATGGCTTAAAGCCAACCCTCCCTCTTCACAAGTGTTGGAATGTCCTATATCATGTGCTAAACCAGGTGCTTTGTTTTGTTCTTTTGGCAGCTGAAGCTTTAATTTTCTGGAAATTTGAAAACAAAGTCACTCAGCTGAGCCCCTGCAGCAGCAGTCACTTTCATCTGCTTCATGCACTGGATTACAAGCACAGAATAAGTTCGTCTGCACGTCCTACCTGTCTCCCACCTCTCTCAAAAGCTAATACTAGGTCAGGTGGGAAGAGTGAAAGTGCAAGTTAAATGCATACCACCCTTCTTTTCAGCAAAATTAATCAAAAATTTTCAGTTAACAAGGTCAGCATTTCTCAGTGATACAGTGCTTTGCATTTTCAGGTCACTCTACAGACATTAATAAATGAATCCAATACCAGGATTAAGGTTAACTACCAAAACCATACATTTTAACAAAATTTATCAAGCATCTACCTATTGCCACCAAGCATTATTACATTATCACCACCTCACTTTCCTCACATGGCATTAGGAGGACTGACAGTCAGTGGAGCAGCACTCCTCCTCTCCTTTATAACCTCAGGTTAGGACCACAGCATCCCCTCCACATCCAGGGTACCAAAAAGCCTGGGTTTATGGATATCAGCCTGCTTCTCTTGGGAAATTACTGCAAGTTGGTTTTGTTCCAAACAAGGACTGCGTTAGATGAAAAGCACCTCAGAGGGAAGCTGCCCGTTTTCCAGCCCTGGCCTGGTGGCATGACAATAGCAGCAGCAGAGCCTGTCCCTGGTCCTCTCCTCTCCCTTGGCCTCATGGTATCAGGTTCACATTCTTTCCCCACAAACACTTGTCCTGTGTCACACAAAAGAGTGACCAACAAACCTGATACAGGGCCATTAAATTCAGACAGCAAGGCACCACACAATGACCTTTAGAAGAATGATATTAACAGGTGGCTGGTGTCTAATACAAATAATTATATTACACTTTAGCAGCATGGACCAAAGTGGAAACACATTGTCTTGTCATCAGCAATTGAATAAGCCAAAGTAATGTTACCAGAATACCCTTTTATCACTCCTTTGTTACAGAGAACACCTCCTGTGGCAGAGCATGGTCAATGAGCTCCCAACTATGTCACGAGCTATTTCATACAAAAATTTCACCAGGGTATCTGATATTTCCCTCTCTAAGCAAAACAGGAACCTCCCTGCCAGCCTCTGGAGAATCACACAAGTAAATTCAATCACTGCTTATGAATTCACCTTGTCTTTCCTCTTGGAAGTAGTCCACCGGAAAGACATCCCTCCTTCAATTAAAAAGAAGCTGATAAAAGAAGCTCGGCAAAGTCCTTCAAAACCCTTAAGAGAAACCAGTACAAGTGATCAAATTAATTGCTCACTAATTAGTTTTCAAACATCAATCATCTCAAGTTAGCAACAGTTTTCATCAACCTTTAACCCCAAGAACAGTCACTGTTTTGACAGGACGGGCAGCTGTGGCAAACAGCCGCAACATTTTGCGACAGATGGGGATTTCTGACCACATCTACAGCCAGACTGCACCTTGCAGGGTGCAGAGGAGCCCTTGGCACGACCCTTTGGGCCTGGCAGGGCTTGCAGAGCCCAGCACATGCCACTGGCAGCCCTGGTTGCAGCCAGGCCAAGCACCAGATCAGTTTCCTGTCAGCTGTGACACGGCCGACACTTAAGCTGCTTAAAGGCTTCTCATTCTTCACTTTAGAAAGGGGAGGGCAGGTTCAAGGACACTCCAGCCTGTCTAGAGTAGAGCAGGGAGAAAGCTAGGAAATCACACCTCTAGACAACAGGGAAAGTGGTAACACACAGCTCAAACGTCTACACAGAGATGGATGGTGAAAGTACTTGGACATGAAACAAAAAACTGTCTAGAGAAATACACTGAAGAAAGACACTACTTAAACTTTCATGTACTGGTGCAAGTCACCTCAGCCCCTACAGAAAAAAACCACAAGCAGTGCATGCATTAGGGAGCTGCCAGCAAACTACTCAGGCAGGCTGAAAGAGCAGTGCAGGGAAGGATAAATGGAGCACTGACACAGAACATGCAGACCACTAAGGTGGCCAGAGCTTCCTGACAAATACAGAGCAACATCCCTCTCCTTTCTCCCTTCCAGAGAAAAGCAGGTGCTTGCTCCCCACCATAGAAATAGGCCGTTCCATTTGTTCTAGCCAGAACACAAACCAGAATCTGGGCAGAAAATCCCGTTTTTGTACTTTGAGAAGACAGTGTGGAACAGTCAGGTGGATGCTGCTGGCTGGCACCTGCACCATCCTGGTGGTCAGCAGCAGCCTGTTCTCCCCTCCTGCATCCCCTCCTCACCTACCCCGACCATCTACCACATCCCAAACACCTCACTATAGGTCAGACAGGTGGGAGAGTTGACTTTTACTCAACAGCTTTGGTAACGTAGCTCCAGGCTCCCACCCTTATCTATAACCAACAGGGTATTCAACTGGAAAGCCTTAGAAATGAGAGCAGAGGTTATGGCAAATCTGGGAAGTGACAAGAAACATAAAACATGGATGTTTTGGTAGTGGACAACTTTGGGGAGGAGAGGAGGGAAGAAGAGAAAGAGACATTAAAAAACAGAATTTACAAAGAAGGCAAGTCAGCAAGAGACATAATCCTGTTGTACAATGTACCTCCAGTGTTTTTATACACATAAAAGCATGAAAGCCCTGCTCCAAAGGTCTTTCCTCCACCACAAGAAAAATCCCACTCTAAAGAGTCACAGAATGGCTTGGGTTGGAAGGGACCTTGAAGATCACTGACATCCAACCCAAGTGTCATACAGTGTTCAGAAAACCATATGCTACCTAAATTACCCTGTAACAATATGCTTACAATACACATACAGGTCAATGCATCATTTCAAGAGTTACTTCTTGGCATGTTAAGGTAAAAGAAAAAGAGGGAAGCAGAAAGAGGCAAACAAATATAATCCGAACAACTTATTTTTTAATATTAACTATGTGACACTTGGGTTAAGAGGGCTCTTTGTTTTCTTTTTTCCTGAGCACCCAGGCTGCTCTTAGTTTCTAACTACCTGGGACCTTCTTATGGGCTCAGGCACTGGTATTAACAATGCTTTGCTGTGCCTTGGGGAATGTCTCTGACCACCCACCACATCCAGAGTAGCTGCATTGGGACAACATAGTCTTTAGTCATAGCACAGCATTCAGCCACCAGCATCACAGGGTACTCTTCTTGCAATTCACCTTTTTCACAAGGGCATATCTGCTATCCAAAACACCTTGGACCACTCCAGTAGCAAAAGCCCTCAAGTCTCCAATGTATATTTCAAAAATGTTCCCCGGCTAGTACAAGAAAGTTCACCTAAACAGGCTTCAGCCCAACATCCCTTCTGGTCCCAAATCCTTATTTCATTCAAGAGCCTTACAAACTGGAAACTGGCAATAAGCATTAAAACACTAAAAGAGGCAGGAATTACTAATATAAAGATACTTCTGTTTACTACATCAGGAATTTGTTTACAAATTTTATTTAATCCCATAAAAAATTCATGGCACAAGGTACTATCCAGAAACTAGAAAACATAAAAGCACACAAAAATTATTAGCATGATAGCACAGGTAATTTGATCCCTCCTAAGCACACATATGATGTGAGGAAAGAGACAAACCGATGATCAGAGTTAGAACTATAAAATAAACAGTCAACATTTCAAGATTGAATTAAGACAAGGGAAACATAATTTTTCCCTTGCAAATGCTTTACACAGATGTGCATTACAGCAAAGCAAAGTCAGGATGTCAGATTATTCCATGGGTAGGAATTAGGAATTACCTGAAATTCCTGAAATGTTTCATAAACATTTAGTAAGTACTCCCCCCCCGCATTAAACAAGGAAAATAATGAAAGGTCCAAATTAAGTACTGAATACTAATTTTTAAGTACAAATATCTTTATGCTATGCCAAATGAGTAATGTACAGTTCCTATCTTGCCAACTACACATGACTTGTTATAACTGATTAGAATTACCTTTACCAAAGGTATCCAATTCATTAAAATGTTATCCAAAACATGTCGCATAAATTACAATATTTCAGTATGGCAGAAGACTGCAGTGATTCATTAATGACCTTCTTCCATCACACATGGGCCATAAAATTTAACTAAATAGACTCTGCTTCAAACTTGTAACTTCAGGTTGAGTGACAGCATATTTTTTAGAAGCAAGGCACAGGATCTTGATTTAACACAAATTATGGGAAATCCACTACCACCTCCATGCAACTCCTTTGCCATGAAGTTAAGAAGAACTGAAACAAGGCTCATATATGCTGCCAAGTCTGAATCTGCACCAACAAACACAAACTGATTATACAAGAGGATTAATACCACAGTAAAGAGGAAAGAGAAGGAAGAGATGCATTAGAGATTGCAAATTGATTCACAAACATTTGGGACACTGGACATTTAAAGAATTTTGGTACTTGGTTCCTCTGACTGGTAATGGTGTCTGTCACAGCAGGAAGCCCAAAAAACACAACTGCTTCAAGACATTATAGAACAAAACTGAAGCAGCCTGTAGACTGCTGCATGGCAGAATAGTCTACTAAGAAATCCAGCCCAGGCCCCTAAAACATACATCATATAATCTTACTCGTAAAGATGGGTATCTTGCTATTTTTTAAATAAGGTCAAGTTGGGTTATCTTGGTTTTTGATTTGGGTTTTTTTTCCAACTTCACTGGCCATGATAGACAATTTGAGATAGATACTTGTTCCTCATTGAGCCTCATTTCAGGGTACGTCTCACTACTGCCTTAAAAATAATTCATGCTTCAAAGCAAACTCCTGGGGAAAAATGTATTTTGTTGGCTCAGAGCAGTATTGTCACAATGGCTGCTCGATTATTCCCTTGAGGTAGACAGACTAAGTAGGAGGCTTGATCATTATTCAAGCAGATGGGTTATTAGACACATGACACTAACAATTTTAGTAGATTCAAACACAGAAACTGGGTTTAAAGGCTAAAATATCAAAATGAATCCACTCCTGATAAGCCCTCTAGATTATCAAATAGGCACACTTAACAGATACCTTTAAAATCATCACATCTACAGTGCAATGGTTTAACAAAATATTCTTATTTTTCCTTCCTTACAGAAGAAAGTAAAACTAATAAAACAGCCACTTAGGTTTCTCTATGTCTTCACAAGCTGCACATAAATGAAGTTGCAGAGTCTTGTACTTCCATATTTGTAAGCTCTTGCTTTTATTTTCTGGGTAACTACAATCTCCTAAAAGAGAGAATTAAATGTCATAATTGTAAATACTAAAGAACAGAACAATAACAAAAAAATCCCTAAAAAGTAGGTTTAACACCTTAGCTAAAATTATCCAAAATGAATTCCTGTATCCAGGACTATTCCTACAAAGCTGATTTCAATATATGTGCGTAAGTGTTTAAAGTCATTATAATGTCTCCACATACTCAAGATTCTGACTTGCAAACTGATTCTGCTCAAAGAGAGCAAAATCACTGCAGCTACAAAGAATCATCCACTGTAAAATTCCACAGATATTTCCAATAAAACAATACTAAGTAGCCTACCATTCGAAGTAATTATCCACCTTTATCACTTGAAATACCACATCTTTAAAATTCACACGAGGCATGTCCATTCACACTCCTGCAAAACTTCTCAATCGCTAAGTAAATAAGTTACAGAGAAAATCAGGGACATTTCTGGAGAAAGTGGTTACCCTTCTTTATTCCTGGAAACAGCAGTTTCCTGAGATGGAATAAATACCTGACCTGCTGTGTGCAGCTGCTGAAAGACAGTCCTAAATAAAGATTTACATGCTGGCTGTAAAGAGGAACTTAGAATAGTAACAGAACTCAGATGGAGACACAAGATTCAGATGAACCTTGTTCTGAAGGCATTTCTGAGAGTAAGCAACAAAAGGTGCACATTGGCACTGCTCAGTCATACTATTCCACAGTTTCACCTCAGTACTTTTTCCACTCAGGAAAGACATATGCAATTGTAATTAATTTCTGATATAAACTCTACCATCTTAAATGTGTTCTTAGGAATTAATATTTAATAGTTATTAATTAATAATGTGTTATATGTACTAGGTAATATTATTCCACTCAATTTATTATTTCTTGTAGGAGATGTTTGTAGGCTGATATAAGCCATATTACACTACACCAGTGGCACACAATGCATTAACAACTTAAAAGGGAAATTCCTATGGGGTCTAGAAATTCCCATTACTCTAAATTTTCCATTTTAACAAAATCACAACTTGCATTCAAAAGAAGAAAAGTTTAACCAGTGTGCATGCTAGGTATTCAGTCTGTTCTAGGAAAATGAGAGATGACCTTCACTCCGGTAGCAACTGGCTTACACTGTCCAGCTATGCATACAAAGGCATTCTGTGTTTGCTTTGATGGCCTGCACATGCCAGGGGTTGATGTCATTGATAGACTGACATTGCTGTGTTCTCACACAAAAACTTTATTAGCATAACAGAGGATCTGAAAGTGTGTTATCCCACTTTCTAAATATCTTCCCCATCTGCTGCTGGGTGACATATGCAGATCTCCTTCTCTCTGCCTATTTGCTAGAACACTGCAGAACTCCACAGGAAGGGTCTGGTCACATCTGTCTTGGGAGCAGGGCTATTGTTTGTGAGATAATTACTCTGTCCTTGTTGACTTGCAGCAATAATTGAGAACAAAATCACCTAATAAGCCAAGTTACCTAGTAATATAGCACATTATAACAGCAATGATTGCATATAAACTCTGAACCCCCTTTAGTGCCAATTAATTTCAAGAGCATTAGCACCAACAGTAAACGAATACGAAGCGGTTTAACTAATTAAAGCTTACTACGTAATAGGCTTGTAGTTTCAATTATCATTTTTCATGTTAGTCATCTGAAACTGTAATGATATGTACCAGCTGGAAAACATGTGCCTAGTCCCACAGCAACAGGTAAATGGAGCAGTTTTTGAAACTATGTCATGCACTTTCCTAGGAAAAGTGCTAACTAAGCCTTATCAACAGAGACAAACAGCAGATGGCAACAAATGTGCCAAGAGACATTTCATCCCCCAGGAAGAGTTCAACACAAGGCATCAGCAAAAAAGGATCAGAGTTGGAACCACAACTCCCAAAGATCTTACCCAGCTGCTCTCTTCTGTAGAAAAAAGAATGAAGAAAAAACACCCCAAACACAAAATCAAAACCCAGACCTAGTCAGGCAGTGATTCTCACCCTAATGTACAGGCTTCAAGTGTAATCCACCTACATTTCTTTCCCAGAAAGTCCAGTATCAGGTGCAGCTCAGCAAAGCATCTTTAGTCTTTTTCCCCATGAGAAGCTTCGTTCTCAGCTCCCAGTGAACAAAAATTTGCTTAAATCCTGACATCAACTCTCAAAGTTCGGCTTAGAGAGTTCAATACATTTTTGCTATTTTAACTGTATGTATTGAAGAAGACTAATTATCCAGTCTTTTTTCAATTTTTGCACACTTCTGGCCTCAATGAATGGAATCACAAAGTTGCTTGTCCTTCAATGTGATGCAATATTTCTCTTTACAAGTTCTGAGCATCCAGTGTTTCCAGTTTAGTTTTGAGACTTGAAGACCCATAGCTATCTTCTCTAGATCACTTTATTTTTGACATTAAACTTCTTAACACACTAACTGAACTACACACTGAGGTAATTTTCATGTTTTCATGTTCACATTTTAACTTTGAGACACTGCAATTATCAGAGAAGCTGATTTTTGAACAATTAATCTTTTTTTAACTATCCCATCAACAATTCCACATCTCCCTTAGTTCCATCTCTATCCTCAAGCAAGCACACACGAAGAAGCACATTCAAGTACTGGTTTGGGAAGTAAACATGGAAAACAGAAGTAAAATAATAAAAAGAAAATCAAATGCTTGCCATAAAAGAAAATCTGTTTGCAGCTCATGCCACTTTCTTTTTCCAAACACTAATGATGGCCACCTTAATATTTAAAGACATATGCCCATTTCATTTCAAAAGCAGTTAAAAGCAAAACATGTAAGAGTTTCTTCATTATGTGTATGCATACTGGGTCAGATTTTCCCAAACTCTATCTATCCCAACGTTCACTGCAACATCTCAGAACCTCAGAGAGCATCAATTCTTCCTTAAAGAGAACAAGTACAGCTGGTCTCTTTATGGTGGGTAACTGTCGTCCAAAAACAACTACTGGCCATGACACAAATACCAAAAATTAAAGACAAAACCCACTAACTCTCTATTATGCAAAGCATTCAAAAAGTTGATTTCTTTTTTTAAAGTTAAGAAAAAAACTTACTGAGCCATAACAAACCCATTAACAATGCCTGCTTCCAACATTATTTGTCCAAAGAGATTAAATGATGAAAGGAGCATTATGTTTCTATAACACTGCAAAACACCCCTTTTATGCTCAAGAGCTACACAGCAAGTCTGTGATGGTCTATGTACAACACAAACTATTAATAAACTACTAACCACAGTTCCTCCCAGAGAGAGGGGCTGACAGACAGTCACAGAACAGACTTTCCTTAAGTTAAGATGGAAAAGGCCAGGGACAAATACTAAGTCAGTACTGATACTTGATAATTGCGATAATCTACTAGCACACATGCCTGACATACTCTTCAAAGCAAAGAGGAGTTGCTTGGCTTAGCAGGGAGGCTATCCCCTATTATGCAAACCAGCTGAGCCAAAAGCTATGCAGTGCTGTATGGAATAACAGAAGGATCATTTCTGGAACAGTCAAATAAATGCCACTTCATACTGCTTTACCATCAGATCTCCTCTGGAAGATCTATTTCTTTTTCCACGTTAAGAAAAAAAAGTTGTAAGGGGAGAAAAGAAAAGCAAGAGCTATATGGGGAAGGAAATAGCTGACTTTAAATATTCTAATAGAATAAACATCAGACAACAAATTTATTCCTAGAGTGAAAATTAATAAAAAGGAAATTGGGACAGCTGCACAGTCCAAAATTGGCACTGGTTTTCAGAGAAGGAACAGGATCCCTCAAACTCTTACTAAATGGTCCAGGAATCCCTGGCAAAAAATCAAACAGTTTCTTAAAAAAAAATTGCTGTAATTTAACACAGTATTTATAACAGAGCAAAGTGACAGAAGCTTACACTCCAGGCTGAAAATTGAGACAGACAAACAAAAGCCACAGTTAATTAATCTTTCCTTGGTCACCATGCCAGAAACCCATCCTTCTGAAGAAAACCCAGAAGTACGTGAGCTGGATATATATGAAAGATGAGAAACTTTCGTAATTATTTTCTTTAAGTTCAAGATCTTCCAACAAAATACAGGATGTCAAAAGGTCAGCACACTGAAGGAAGGTGAGAGGGAATGGAATTTTATTCATTATATTTAAATGAAATAAAAAAAAGTTGTTATCTTCCACAAAAGCCTAAGAGCAATCAAAACATTATAAATGCCACTAGAGCCCTACAAAATCCAACTGCCTCTGGGCCACAGAAGGAACTACCTTCATTAAGAATTTGCTAGGAATCAAAAGGAAAGTATCAGCCCTGCACCCCATCTGGCCTCAATTCCAAATATTCTAAGACCAGCTGAAGAGCTAGCATGCAAATTGGGAGGAAAATTTCATGTGTGTCAGCTTTTCCTTAAATTTTTTAGAATCAGTGGGAAGCTTCTCACTGTAGGAGTATCAGAGCTAATTCAATTTATACATATACATATGTTAGCATAATACACTTTATAAAAGTGGCAGCTTTCATAATCTACCCTTGATTCAGCAAGACATTTTTATTCCAGCATGAAGTGTTTCAGTTCCCTAAATTCAGCCCAATCTTGTTACAAGTCAGAAGTATTGTTCCATGATTTACATAAAAGCATTTCCACTGAACTAAGCAGCAACTGACAGATCGGGTAAATGGGTTCCAGATAACATTTAAATAGCTGTGCTAATTACACCACACAGAGATAGGAACATGATCCCTTACTCAAATCCTCAGAGTAACCATCCAGAACACTGAAGAGAAAAAAACCTAATAGTGCAAGTCATAAGACAGCATGTAAAGGAATTTAAAAAACCCAAACATTCTGCATAAAGGAGGTAATCTCAACTAATTAGATGCCATAATGATCTTCTCACAATCTGTTAGAAGAGAGTAGTAGTTAATAACTACACAGATTTCCTCCAATCCTTTCACCAGGAAGGAATAGCAGTTTCTAAGTCATTACTGCTCTGTCATCCTGGACCACTGCCAAGAATGCAGAACTTCAGGACACCTGTCAATTAACTCATTCCTACGGAAGGCAGGCTCATCTTCCAAATCTATTAAAAATCAGTGATCACAAAAAGCCGTCAGATCAAAACACTGCAAAATTAAAATTAGTAGTGACTTCTTGAAGGACAACAGCCTTCAACAACAACAAAAACAAAGATCATGATGAGGTGTCTCTGCTGGAAGAGACTATATACACATCTTGGAAGATGTACCACATGATGTAACAGACCTTTTTCCATCCCCACCATCTGTGGCACACAGTCATACATACAAAAATGACTGCCCACCTGATGGACAATTGTGTGCAAGAGTCAGATCTGAAGCTTTTCTCTAATCAAAGCTTTCTGCAGGGGTTCTCAGTCTAAGTATGGGCTTCTCATTGATTTTCCTTTATCCCCAGGATGAACTACTTCTAACTGTAAGTTGAAAATATGAAGCTATGCATTGAACCAAAAAACCTAGGTACGATACATATTAAAACATCAGGGCAGAGGTGCAATTACAATTTAAATAAACCAGAAGATTTCTGAGCAAATACAAAAATCGTATTTACCCAAGTTCAAAGATGATAGTGAGTTCTCAGGGAGATGAGAAGGCAAGGGAAGGAATTAAGGCAGTTACATGAAAACCAAAACATCAGCTGCCATTGACTTAAATCTAGTTTGTTCAAAAATCAAAGGGTAGAACCAAGGAAGTTCTAGATTCAATGTAGAATTCCAAGTAAGTAAATTTCAGTAAAATTCCAACCAGAACAAAATGAACCAGAAGGCTGCATACACTCCAGCACAGGAATAAGACAGTCCTATGGTTTTATGTAAGTCTTCCACCTGCTAATTCCAAATTCCTGCACAAAGCTTATGACAGTTTAATATTTCAGAAAAAATTAAAAGCATCAAGGAAGAAAACCAAAGTTCACACTGAAAACATTTTTTGCACTGAAGCCACAGAAAACAGGGAAGAAATTTTTAGTGTGAAAACTGTGGTATTGCCTAATAAAATGGCAATGCACAC
This sequence comes from Anthoscopus minutus, assembly GCA_013399455.1. Lineage (NCBI taxonomy): Eukaryota > Metazoa > Chordata > Aves > Passeriformes > Paridae > Anthoscopus > Anthoscopus minutus. The sequence goes on from VWYI01027239.1 coordinate 54,257, forward strand.
AGACCAAGTCAGAGAACCAAACAAGTCAGAAGGGCAAAGCAGCCCAAGTATAGAGCCCTTACTTTAGAATGGCTATCCTTGTCCCTGGCAACTGTTCTGCAGATTCACTTTCCTTAGACTAAAAAAAAAAAAAAAACGTGTTTTGTAACCCAAGGTCTCCTCTATGCTTATCCAGTCATTTTAGGAAATATGACCTTGAACTTCATCAAACCCAGTTATTACCTTGTCCTACTTTTCTGGTAACTTCCAGTAGTTCAAACATGGGAATTTCTGCTCTTTCATGAACTAGGCAAATCATTTGAAAAAAAAGCATTAACTCTTTGTGCCCATTTTTTTTTTTAAACCAAGGCTTAGCAATCATCAGAATCCAAATTCTGAAAGTTTCTCCAGTCTCATGTAACTACCATGACCAGCACAAGTTCACAGAAAAATGACTGTCAGGTACTAAATCCTGCAGTAAGGTTCAAATGATGCCCCATCACTCCATGTTTTTGATGAGCACTGCTTGATAAGCAAACCATTTCAGGGACACAAGTGGGAACCACTTCTAATCCCCAACAACCTAAAGAACTATTTCTTGCTTTCTAAAGTCTGCCAGTTAAAACATATGAAAACAAAGAACGATTAACAGGAAAGGTAAAGGGAAATGCATATTTTAATTTTCTTTTTAACTAATCCAGGTGCTGAAATAGGATTTTACGGAGCAACTATCCCTAGTGGTTCAAATTGCAAAAATAAGTATCAAAATGTAAAGCAGATATCAACATATATAATTTAATCATTCTCTCTGAAACCTAACCCCTATTTGATAAAAGGCATAGTCTGAAGCTAAAGACAACACAAACACCAGAAACACCTCCTGCATTACATCATATATAACTGCTGGAAAGCCAACAGAGTAAGCATAATGATGGTGTCTCTCAATCACTGATCAAGCTCTAAAATTTGGGGGATTTATTTCATCCAGCTTTGACACTGCTCTCTTTCTACTACAAAGGGAGTCAGAACAAATTACCTTAGGCTGTATGCCTGACTTACAACCTTCCTTTCTTATGTTAAGAGATCAGGTATGCCCCAACTTGTTAAACTGCACCTACTGCACCACAGTCCTTTGTTCCAACCAATTTCTGATGCTGCCCACCAAGATCTCCTATATCCTTACAAGGTATTGTACCTGCAGCAGTAGAGACAGTCCATCTTTCACATATAAATAAAGGTCTTAACAAACTCTTTCTTCTGTCTTGTAAGTATATTTCAGCGCTGAAAATAGCATAAGCTCTTCATGCTTATCTTCTAAATTAAGCCAATGAATCTTGGCACAGGCCCAGTAAAAGGACATAACATGCAAGAGACCACACAACCTAATCTATACAGCAAAACTTGCATTCAGTGTACTCAAACATTTTTTTCAGCCCTGAAACCAAAACAGCTTGGTAAGAACAAGTACCACTGCTGACATATGTTCATTCTTCCAGTTTTCTTCCCTTCAAATGACAATTTTCATCTGTTGGATCTTGCTGACCTTGGTGATAAATCTCAGTGAGAATTAAAAGGACTTCTAAACTGATGGTTATAAACCAACTTTGGTTTAAAGGAATCTCTGGACATAATTTAACCCAACCTCTGGCCCCAGACAGGGCTAGGCCTGCCTGGTGCAAGGCTGTGCATTTCTGGATTCTTCTTGAATCCCCCCTTTGGGTTGCTGAAGATCACAGTTAATTCTATCCTCAAAAATCTTTCACCAGAGTGAAGGTAAAAGGTACCCCAGCTTTCAGTCTCTTCCAATATGTCAAAGTATGATAATTACCATCCTGAAACCACTACATGAAAGGAACAGACCTAGAAGGCTCAAATGAGTATTAAGCCAAGAGGAAAAAGAACAAATCATTTAATTGTGGATGGAACTAAAAGCTTCTAATAGAATTTGTGGTGAAAAAGTCAGCTTTCACACAGTGGGCAAGATTCCCAGGAAATACATGAAAATTTTTGATTATGAGATCAAGGTGTCATATCTTTGAAGGACAGTATGAATATTTATTTAAGTCTCGTGGGAGACAGACACTTCAGTTAGACTGTTTTTCCATCCTCTTAGGAATAGTGCTTGAAAACAAAAATTATTTTTAACTCCTGTTTGAAGTATCTTTTATTTTGAAAACTTTATTACCATTTAGGTATCCAAACCCAGGGTTTCTAGAACAAGCCAACATCCAATTTAAGATAAATGCATGACGCAAATGAGTGAGGCAATAAGATACTAAAGAACAACTACGGCGGAAGTCTCAAAACTCCGAGTATTTTCTGACAAGCTACTAATCAAATGAGAAAATTCACACTGCAAAGACATGTAGTGCTAACAAATATCCAGTTTGGAGAAAAACATTAAAGCATCAGTTACCATTTGTATTCTTCTAACTTCAACAGGGGGGTTTGGAAAACAAATGTGTTTGAAGACAGAACCAAGGCACTTTACAAATGGTGGTGTGATGCTGCTAAAGCTCTCAACCTTCACGGTGAAGCACCTGTGCTAACGTGTCTCCCCTTTACAAGGCATCTCTATGAGAGATCCGTGAAGGATCTCTGTTAATCCCCACAACATTCTAGACAGGTTTAAAGAATTTCTTTACTAATTCTGAAGCTGAAGCATGGCAGATTTTGGAGAGTATGGGATTCAAGTGCATTCCCCAATACTTTATTGAACACCTGAGAGTCTTTCCTGTTACCACTGGATATAGTGAGACATTTCTAACTCTCTTAATCTTGAGGTATCAGCTCTCTACTCAACACATACAGCTTCTAAAAGGGGACATACTGCTACAGCTCAGATACAGACAATGTTCCAGAGACCCTGGTCTTCTTCCCAGTACTCTGGTTCTCAGTTTTACCACAATTCTGGGTGAGGAATATCCTGTTGAGTATCTTGTTGTTACTTAGTCAGCCAGGCTAAGATTTGGCACAAGGAAAAATCTGAGTCTTTTGGCAGGACAGAAAAAAATTACAATATAGGAAACCATAAGGAAAAAATCGAAAGTACAGAAAAAAGAAAACAACAACCACAGAAAACCTCTGTGTGTTACCATATTAACAAAAGCCCCACAGTTTCACAGTCAGGTATAAGCTGAAAAATGGCTGGTGAAGCCTGACCCCTTGTATCTCACACTGGGTCTGCCCCTACTTTCCAACCTCCTCCTTTCCACCAGCTCTCAGAGTATGCAGTGAGTCACTGAGTCATTGATCCAACTGAAATCAATTTGGTCCTCCTCTGGAGTTAGTTTTCAACTCAGATCACCAGGCTGATCTAACTCACCATGGGGCCATGCAATTGCTATAACCCATCCACAGAAATCATCAGTCAGGAAGTGAGGCAACACACCTCTTATAACAGCACAGTCTTAAAATGAGCAGTAAAAAAAAAAGTCTTTCTATTCATCTGACTTGCTGTACAATCAGTCTGAATCTGATCGATCTTCCTAAACATTTATTGGTGAATACCCATTAAATAAAACCCTTCTGTCCAGAGGGGGAAAAAATACCAACATGTAAAATAAAATAAAACAAAATGAAACAAAACAAATTAAAATATACTTTTCCCTTCTCACCAATTTCCTCCTCACACAAAATATTCTGGCCACTGTTCTTAATTTAAATGTTTCATTTCCTCTCCTTGGAGATGCTAAAGTCTGTATTAGACCAGATGTCATCTTCTGCACTTGACTATGAATAATATTTCAACAAATGTGAAGATGCTCCACAATTTTTCTACTTGGTACTCAGTTCACATTTCCAGATTGTACACAGCCTCTCCTTGTCTACTCTAACTCGTTTTTGATATCAGCATGCAGGGTAACATACATAGCTTTTTCACAGGCCCACAGTTGCACACACAATGATAAATTTAACAACAGTGGCAAATAATTTAATCCCAACAGTTCCCATTTTGGGACAATGCAGCAATTTAGCACTATTTCTCACAAGATTTTGCCATTTTTACATTTAAAAGCAATTAGAATCTCTTTGCTTAGCTTTTTGCCATTAAGTTCCATGTCTTCCAAAATTGTTATATTGATGTTGCACTCCCTGTTTAAATACAGATGGCATACTTATAACAAGACATCAGGAGGCTCCTTTCCCCCTTTTAGCAATCCTCTTCCTCCCACAGTACAACGTGGAAGAAACCAGGAGTCTGTCAATTGCCCCATTCATGTGACAACTCTTGCAGGCTGTATAAGCAATGCTTTAGGTGCAATCAAGAGAAAGCAGCTGATGATCGTTTTCCCTGGATGAACAAGACTTTAAAAAAAAAAGAGAAATGCCTGGATTTCTTTACAGATCATAATTACAGTAGACAGCCATTAACCTGCTTACCTACCCTTAATTTTTTTTAAATGAGCTCATCTTTCTCCACTTCATTTTTCTCCTCCCTCATCCATTCTTCTCCCAGACTGCAGCAATAACATGCTTTTATTCTTTCCTTTTGACTGCTAGGGCCTTAAACTAATTATTAATTGAGAATGTATCTAAAGGATCTGAATGAGAAAGTTGGAATTAACCCAATTGCCATTTTCCCCCTTTTATTTTGAATATTTGAACACTAGGTCTACCTGTCAGCACTGCTGAAAATAGCAAATGTGTTGTTTTCATTTCAAAGGCAAGTTGCTTGGGCAAAAATATGCAACAGCAAAAAACAACACAGAAAAAAGCAAGTACCTGGAAAAGGCCTCAGCACTGAGTGAAAGCCATTAGCAAGCAAGCTGTCTACAGTTAAATTCTCTCAACAACTTTGCTGTCCAGTAGGAGAATCCTGCAGCAAACGGCATCCTGCATTTAGGAAACCAGACAACTGACACTTAATCAAAAGGCTTGTCCTTTAGAGAGGCTAGAACGGCATGACCTGACACTGCCTGCTGGTGCAGAGCTGGCTGGTTGTACAGCTCCGACTCATCTTGTTTCCAGTTGTTAAATTACATTAAAGGACAGCTAAAAATACATTAAATATTTTCCTATTACTTTTCCATGCAAGCAACTGCTATAGTTACAGCAAGAGTAATGTCCAAGCAAAGCCTTAGTAACATGGGGAGGTGGAGGGGAAAGTCCAGGAATCCCTCCAACACATTTCTAATCAATGGTTTGCAAATGTAGAATTTTTTTTTTCTGAACTGAGGCATTTCTTACAGTCAAAAGATAAAAATATTTACATTTGCCAAAATGGTCAAACAGATCTGAACTATAGTTTTTACTCACTTCCACTCCAAATTTTTGCCTTTTTTTCTTCCAAAACACACCAGAACTTAGCAGTCTACCTGTGACATCTAAATTCTGACAAATTCACACTGATATGTTCCCGCTAAAGATTACCCACAAATGAAAAACAAGGAAGACCCGTTCGGAAAACCCGATAATCAACGTTTGAACACTTTGGCACAAATGAGTGCTAATTAAGGATCTCCAGGTCTCTATCGCCATCTAGCGAACACTGCCCGCCATTAGCACGCTGCCCCTCGAACACGGTCCCTGGAGCGACAGACAGCACAAACCCGGCTGGATCCAGCCTGCCCACGGCCGCAGGTGCAAGGCTTTGCTACATTTCTGTTCCCTGGCTGAAGGAAAATGAAAATCAAGCACTGACCCGTACCTCTCTACAGCTGACAGCAGAGAACTGGGCTTTTATGGATTACATTGTCATAGAATCGTAGAACGGTCTGGGTTGGAAGGGACCCTAAGGATCATCTATGATATGGCTTTTTACAAAATGGCCTTTCCACACCAGATTTAATGCTTCTGCCACAAAAATGAAGCTAATATGTCAAGTTCTACTAATACAGTTCAGAAGTTCACTAATATAGTCACACACGAGGTTTTATAACAGCAATGTGTAACTGAAAGTATTTTTAGTGACCATAAGGCATCCCATGGCATCTCCGTTGCTTTTATTGCAGCAGCACCTCCAAACCACAAAGAGAAGAGTCCAGGAGAGGTGGTGCTCAGCACTTGGCATCAGGTGCTTGAATCTTTCCACAGCTTCAGTGGAAAGGTTGTCAGTCACACAGCTGAAAAGCATCAATTTACAGGACTCATCAAAACTCATTCCCAGCTACATTAAAACTTAATGCTGGGATGCGCTTTAACAACTTCAACATGAAATACATATATCTCACTTTCAATTATTCTGCTAAGACTTACGATTGAACTGTAATTGTGTTAGTGCAAATATTAAGTTCAGTTTTCATCCCACACACTATTTTTCCCACTTAGACTTCTACAAGCCTACCTGCATTTACTCAGGTGCCCTTGACAACAGTAAAAAAAACAACGTATTAATTGCAGATCATCAGAAAAGGCCATTTAAATTTAGACCATAAATTTTCCATAATAGTTACTTTTTAATTAACCTTTTCCCATAGAGAACTCAAGCCTCCAGATATTTAACATTCACTTCTTTTATATTAGAACTGAGTGGTATGAGGAAACCTATGAATAGAAAGGCTAATATAAAAACAAAAGTTTCGTTTTTAATTAAATTTAATTTTAATAAGATTAGATATTGCAACTTAAAAAACCCAAAAGCTAAACAATTAAACAAAACAAACAAACAAAACCAAAATAACTCCAACAGAAAACTAAGGTGTCCTCAAGTCATCTTCTGTGGCAAAAACTCAAATGTGTGCAAAGGCTTGGAAGAAGCCAGCACAGGTCCAGCACCACCAGAATGTAAGAGGTAAGAGATCCTTTCCTACCAAAGATCAACTATGTAAGAGAAACCATCTCTAATTACTCTGTAGCACATTTTGTAGCACCTATTTAGGATGTCCCCATTTCACCATCACCCCAGAACATAAAGCAGGAACACCAGAATTTCATGTAGTTATCTCATAACTGATACATTAAAGACAAATAAGAATAAACTTTGTGTGCAAACAAGAAGTATTTCCCCATCTTAACAGAGGTCAAAAGCTTAAGTATCCATAGAATACCAGATTTATGGCAGGCGGTCCATACGACATAAGGAGATCATTTTTAAAAAAAAGTAAAATTCATTACTTTTAAAATACCACTAGAAAATATAAAGCTATGATACTCAGCTGCTTTGCATGCCAACCTCATAGACAACATGAAGTTGAATCTTACATCAACAAACACAGTACCTTATTAAAGGAAATACTAACTTCTGGATTCACATGGATGCACAGCACATTTGCAGTTACCAAACTGGGAAATTATTTCTGAGTTAAACAGATGTGTAAGGTTATACATAACTGCTTACATGAAGTGGGAAGACAGCAAATGTGGGGTTCTTTCTAGTGAAGTGTTTATATAGGAAGAAAATTAAAAACAAAGATTTGTTACCAGAAATTAAACAGCCCCATTCAATTGGCCAGGGAACTGTGAAGTGGGTGTGCCCTCACATCACAGGGAGGATGATCCAGTTAAAAGGGGTGTGACCTCATCATCTCCCTGATCAACAAAAAGGCTGTCCAGCCATCCTGACACAACAGCTCCTGGCACCTTTGCAGACTCCTGCTTGGCACTCTCATTTATAAAGAACTAATATCAAACATCATCATGTTTTAAGACAATGAATGTGTATCAGTGGTATGTTTTGGATCATTAAAGATTATTTTTCCCACAGGGACAAAACCAACGTGGGTCTGTATTGCGCTACCATCCTAATCAACAGCAAGAGTAGTTTTGCCTATAAAGTCAAGTGTACCTCCTAAAATAAAATCTGAGGCTAATGAGAAACTTTACTTTAAGGAACAAACAATACATAATCTATTGCCTCCATGATTAATTAGCCCTACCACAAACTTTAGGGTTTCATGAAGTCATATCAGGCCACAGGAGAGTCTGGCTACAAGCAAGTTCATCCAAAGCTGAAACATACCACCAAACCAAAGACGAACCCATCAAGCAGAACTGGAAATTCATGGAATATGTGAAAGCAGCCTTGATTATTTTGTTGTTGTCACCACAATCTAGCCCGTTGAAACCCAATAGTCTCATAGTACAAGAAAGATAAACTTAAGAGTTCTGAAACCAAAAGCAGGTTCAAGAACAAAACCATTCCTTTATCCAATGAAAAAAAGCAGGTGGCTTAAACTCAGACTTTTCAAATGTGTGTATAACTTGCTTAAAGACTTACCTCTCTCCCTTTATGTGTCACCAAAGCAGCCAAAGGCTTGGCATAGAATCTGCTGTAGGAAAATCCCAGGCAGCCATACATACTATTAGCAGTGAGTTTCAAAGCTTTCTGTCTGATATCATACTGAAAAGAAACACAACCAGAAAAATGATCCAACTACAGCCATCAGGGAACAGAACTTAATGCTCACAATTACATTCACAGCTTTTTTATACAGTCTGCAGCAGTGATGGGCTACAAATAAAGCACATTACAATCACTGCTCACTACTAATCATCCCTATTCTACAAGGCTGATCAGGGCACTTAAGGGGAGAGGGGGAAAAATCAACGGAGTTCTATATAACACACCTGTAAATAGAGGTCAGGATTTAAATCTGGCTGTTTCATTAACTGCTTAACTTGGCGTCTTCTCTCCACCAGCTTCCTGATTTCTTTAGGCAAAATTCCCATTTCCAGAGATGGGTCTGGAAGCTCTGGAATTTCTTCCTCTTCTTCAACCTGTGAAATGATCACCACCATTTATCATTTTATTGAAGTTTAGATTTTAATGCATTAGGTGAAAAGCTTGGTGGGGGGGGAAAAACCAAAACCATACAGCTTGTGCCAATTCCTGCAGAGCACCCAAAGCACAGTTTAAAACAAGCACAAGAGCGTTTTTCTGCAGTGTTTAAGTGCATTACTTTGTCCCTGCTGGGGGACAGGACCTAAGTCTGTTTCAATGTTGGAGAAACACAAAGGTCAGTAGCCTGAACCAGTAGCAGAAAGGTTTTTATTTTTTATCAGTCTGTGTGTTGTGTATTTATATATATATATATATGTGTATTTACATATATATATATATATAAATCCAGATTAATAACACACTCAACATTCTCACTCTTAGGTGTATATATAGATAAATACAAAAATATAAAAAAAAGTACACACAGAGCAATTCCTTCTGTGCTGAAATTCCATCCCTTTTTTATCATCACAAGTACTTTCCGTGTTCAGACCTGTCAAAAGGAGCACATGCTCTGTGGAACTGATACTTTGAATGATGCAACTGACAAAAGTGAAATCTAGCACAGCAGTAGAACAAGAACAAGAACACCCCAAGCAATTCTTGATTACAGCACTACAACATAGCAGAAAGGACATCTTCTTAGCATGACTGAAGAAATGGTTGATCAGCAAAAATGGAAAGGTATTTCAAACACAATGGAAGTGTCAGATATGTACAGAGGACGGGCAATACAGACACAGTGAGGTTGGCAAGCTTAGTAAAGCAGACTGAGGAGAACTGTAACAAGAAATTACACCAAAGCGTGATTAAACATCATACAGTGAGAAAAATCTAAATTAGCTGCTTCAGGTTGAAGCACACTTCAGAAAGCAGGAAAAATCCAAAGACAGCTTGAAGAAACTTACTGACACAACTCCACATACTTGTCTCCTCATTTCTGCTACTATGTTCATATTTCAGTTGCTACAGGACTAACTAACTCCAACCTGTGAGCTGACACCAGTTAAAAATAAAAGCCTTTAGTTTAACCTTCAGACCTGACCAGCTCAGTGCTCCAGCTTACAACACAGCTCCACCAACAAGAGTTTCAGTACAAGTGAGAAAATTAGAATCTTCAGCCATGGATAAGCCAGATCCAACACAGCTGCTTACAAAACAGCACATCCAACTGTACCTTCAGGCGGTTTTTCAGTTGTGTTCAACACAGTTTGAACAGAATGAGTGTTTGTGAAGCTGGTGCCACACATAATTTTCCTGATGTCTAATAAGGCTTGAGCTCATACTCGTAATCTTTCCTGTAGAAAGCATGAGACTTTGGCCTACCTCCTTCAGGTGTATTTGCATGAATTCTGTAGCAACCTAATTTCAGGAAGCCTCTATCAAACTAGGATGAAACTAGTAAAGAGGCTCAAAAATTACTAGGGAGGACATGTGGCTGAGAAGGGTCATAGAGCCTTAGTAAAAATTTTGTTTCATGAGGATACCAAGATTAGAGGGGAGAGAACTTACCAAGATTCTGTAAGAGTATTACAGAAAGGGAAGGTGACAGATACAATATTCAAAAAAGTCCCAACCCAGAAATTAATATGATACATCTTTCAACAAGAATCACTTTTTATGTGTGAAAGGGGACAAAAAAAGTGAAAAAGAACAGTTTCTTAAAGAGCTGATTCACAGAAAACCTTCTGAAATTAAGACAGTGTAATTTAAGCTACAAGTTAAAGCATGCAAACCTCTGCCCTTTTCTGTGCTTCTGATGACAGTCGCTGCACTGTGGTAAAGCAGATGTTGAACTCCTGAATAATCGATGGGTACAAGCTGTTGAAGTCGAGAAGCAAAATAAACTTGTCGTAAAAACCTAAAACAGAGTTTAAAACAAAAGTCATAATTACTCAAGTCTCCCAAAGGACTTCATACAACTCCACAATTAATATTTAGGTGAGAGTAAAACATTGTACTACATTTCCATAATCTAAATCCCTTCAAGCAGCTGTTGAGATGCAGCACTGCCCTTTACTGAAAGCTGTCAGAAGTGGAACGATCCAACCCCATTAACTCACCGGAGCTGAACAGATAGCTTCTGTGTTACTATAGGACACTTGTACAGTTTTCCCCACATAGAGGAGAAACTGAAAGAAAACTTGCGTGTCCATTCAAAAATTATACATAAATATACAGTCCTAACTCCTCAAAAGAAGCAATTCCACAATCAGTGTTGGGTATTTTGTTTTAAGCAACAAGATCCCCCTCATAACCACGACACCAAACTCCTACAAACACAGATTCCCCACTGCAATCTCTCAGTATTAATATAACCCACTTGTCTCTAACTTCACTGAAGAAAGAAAATTGCCACATCTTACCAACTTTGGGATCCAAGACTAAGCCCCCAGCATATGCTGCTTTCTTTTTCCCTATCTTTGATTTATTCTGATCTTCAAAATCTTCATCTTCATCCACCTACATTTGGCATTTAAAGAAGTCATTATCTAGTCTCTAAGATTTCTGTAATGTTAGAGGAGTTATTTTTGGCAAGTCAAATACAAATTTGGGAGCCAGTGCAGAATTCCTTCTAAAATAAATGCAAAAGATGGTGTTTTCATCATGATCCTTACTAAAGCTCTCTACATGTCAAAAGAGCATTCAAACCAGCTCTGACAGGAAAGAACTGCTAACAAGAGATTACAAAGACCTTAAAGTCCTGTCATCATTCAACATGGCAGCAGAATGCCCTTTCCAACTGGTGGTAGAAGTCCATACTATGAAAAAAATCAACTCATGACCCAGAAGTGGTATGATTGCCCAGTTAAAATGTTGGTTTTGCAAACAGAATGGCTGAGCTTCAACAAAACAAAAACATTACTACTGATCTAAAGACTATTCTGCTATTTGTGATGTTGTAATAAGAATTCTTCTCCCAGTTTTTAAATTCTATTCTGAATTATTTAGAATTCCAGTGCTACTTTGATGCAACAAATCAACAGAAATTACTACTTTCAAGTTTGCAGTTGAACTTATTTAAAACTAAAAAGCAAAATATAGTTAAATACATATACTTTCTCAAATTTCAATCTGTTCACTAACAAATATCTGGATATTTCTATAATAATAATTTACACTAGTATTATACAAAGGAATTTTTTTCTAATACCTTTAGATATTTCATCCATATAACACACTTTTCTTGAAATACTGTTCATCAAAATAAGTAAATGCAGATATTAAACAACACAGATTGTCTTCTTTACTATTTCCCTACACAGACAAGTACTTAGCTTATTTTTATTTTAAACTAACAGAACATCTGAGTTTTTATAGGTCTGTGATGCAATGGAAAAGCTGTTACACCGTCCCACTCTCATTATCAATTCCACACAAACATGTTACACCGTCCCACTCTCATTATCAATTCCACACAAAAACAATGTTTTAATTAAGCATATACTGTACCATTAAGTTATATCTGTGTTATGTTTGGGGTTTTTTGTGTTCCCACAGAATAAAAACACGCAAAAGATGGAAGAATGTTTTTTCCTTCTTTTTTTTAAACATAAATTCTTAGGAAGATAAAAACTGGACCCACCAGCTTCTGTGGAGGCTTTTTGATAACTTGTTTGTCTGGCACTATGTAATCCTTCTCATGAAAGGCATGAAGCAGCAGGAACTCATTACGTTCAGATCGTCCGCCCATCATTGTCCTCGACTAAAGAGGGGGTGAAAAGAGAACTCAAAGCAAAGCACAGAAAACACTGACAGCAAAACAGACTAAGCAATATCCTTCAACTATTTAAGTTCACTTAGTATTACCATTATTCCGTATCATCATGGTGTGCAAAACTCAACTGTGATATTCTTAAGGAAGTTTTACACTATTACTTGATTAGAACATTGAACTCTCCTACTAGTCACAGCAAAAAACTTACAGCAGCATGCATTCTAAAATAGTGTTTAGAAATTAAACCTAGCAAATCAAAGGAACTCTTTGGGGAGGACAGTGGAGAATGGTAGAAAGTAATAAACATGTACCATGACATTCCCAGAGATGTTTGTTATCTGAAGAGCCAGTGGCAGAACATTCAGCTCACACATGATCTGGAGAATGAACTTGGCATCTGTCCAGGTGTTTTCCAGCATGAACAGTAAGCGAGGAGAATCACTAGGGAAAGAAGGGGCATGGCCTAGCAAAGTAAAATCAATCTCCTTTGTACTCTGTAGAGTTTAGCCTATGTGCTGTACAGAACACTTGGTATCTCCAGCACACAACTGATGAATTTTATAGCAAGCTCTTCAAATTGAAAAACCACCCCAAAACTCAGGCTTGCGTCTCCTGTTAGTGTGTCTACACCAATGCTCCCACAAATCAATTTGCTTCATACACAATAAGCCCCCAGTAGCCACCACAAATAGCTTGAAACGTAATTTCATAATGTTAAGAGAGTGTTTAACTTTTCAAATCCCAGTATATGAAGTCAGCATCCCCATGACAAATCAAGTAAGCAACAGTAAAACTTTATGTCAGGGAACCAGCTCCTCTACTCGCCAGAGAAGGACTAAAACCCTCAATCAGCAACATACCTGTACATATTTTTAATTTCCTCTGGTAGAATTGTTACCTTCTCTGTTTTCAAAATCTGATGGACCAGTTCAGGCAAATGGTAACTTTTGCAACGAATTAGTTCTTTAGCAGAAATTTCTACATCACAGATCATTCGACCACAGGCAGCATTCCTTTCAGCAAACCCTCCTCGGCCCTTCAGCATATTAAGGAGAGAAAATCCAAATAAAACAAAACATGGAAACATAAACCATCTACCCACACTATATGCTTATAGGACTCAGTCAAGTCAGTAGCCAAGTCAGTTGGTCACTATGTACTCGAATATTCTATTAAATACCAGTAATACTCAAGGAGTTATTATGCCCTAAAGGAGTCCATGGTACAATTCACTTTATGTAGATAATGAGAAATAGATAGTTAACTTTCACTACTAGTTATATCTTAACTCTTAAACTATCATGCTCTTTTTTTTTACTTTTCCTTCATTCATTAGAATAGCCCCAATGAGAACTTGGGTATGGATTTTGTCTTTCATCCAAGGATACTTTTTGTAGTAACAGCAGGATGAAAAAGTCACAGAAATACCCAACCTGGCCTCTAGGAAGGACAGGAACAGGCAAAGAACACAGCTATGTTCAGCACTTCAGTACTCCACACTTCACACATTGTCCTCTGAACAAATATAAAATAAGAACTACAGAATTATTAGCTTAGCAGCTCTCTATGGGATGATTCACCCATCAATCCAAATTGCTTTTTCTCATTTTACACTCACAGCAGACAAAGACAGTTACAGTAAAGACTATTGCAATTAATCTGTCATTACTATCATCTAGTTGAGATAAGTAAACTAAATTAGCCTAACTTGAAAATCAGTTTATCCTATTACGGTAATAAAAGTCATATAAACACTCATAATTTCTGATCTGGGACCCAAGAAATTCAGCATGACCAACCATCAAAATACATCAGTGTCACATTTACAATTCCTCAGAAAAACTAATTCATTTTTAATCACATGCAACATAAAGGGGCTTAAAATACTTAAGCAATCTTATTACCCCAAGCTTTGGCATATTAGATCTCCTCAGTCGACCTATCTTGGACCAGTGAGGGACTTTGCACAAATTAATTCTTTGAAGCAGCACTTCCAGATCAAATCCATAAATATTATGACCCTTGAAGCAGAAAAAAATAACAAAAAAGGTTACAACAAATGCAAATTGAAAGACTTACTTTCACACACTCAGTATTCCTTTGCCCTTTGTCATTTTTTCCAACTAATTGATGGCATTATCTCCCTTGTAGAAAGCACTTTCTAAGAGAACGTTCATCAACAGTATTCATTAGTCTTAACACTAACAATGCTGTTCAGCAGAATACCAAAATCAGCTCTGTAACTGGCTCATAGCACACACAATACAGCTTCATTCTTTGACACCAGAGCTTAGAATTTAAAGTTTTCCAGAAAAATCCACAACATTCTTCATAGAGCATATAATCTTAAACTAAGAGTAATTCCTTTCCTCTCCATCTGTGAAAGTCACAATAGTGGCATCAAAATACTGTAATTTTTTTCCTTTGATATTTCAACAGGAACAGCTATTAAATCTGGGTAGGAACACCTTGCAAGCAATATTTACATATCAAAGCACTCCAGCAATATTTTAAACAGTGCTAAGTAAACTGATGACACTGGTCTGTACCCCCAGCTGAAAGCAAAAGGCTACCCTGAGGAACATGAGCCAGTCACCAGGAACTGCAGGTCCACTCTAGCAGGTACCTCGGTGCAGTGCAAGACTGTGCTATAGGAGCAGCTCCTTAAAATGGGAGAAGCATTTCAACAGCACTAATTAAACCAGGTGCAAATTAAACAGCACTAACACAGCTCTGCGGTTTTCAGGATAGGAGCTCTCACACTCCTGCTCTTGGCATCTTCGATTTTAAGCCATTTGATGCAGTGTTTCTTCTGATTCCTTGCCACAGCCACCAGGAAGCTGTGCAAACAGCTAGGATATTATATGGCCAACACTGGATATCAGCTGCAGTGAGCTGAAAATATCAGGCATTGACTGCTCATTTCATCATATTCCTATCACTTAATTATTTGTATCTACCTACAGAAGTTAGGCAAATACATACAGCCTAACAAGTTATATGTAATTAACCTCAGACTTACAAACAA